>JAHLSL010000021.1:3519861-3535383 GCA_025920805.1 Petroica traversi | reverse complement strand
GCTCCCGCCCGGCACACGGGCTCGCCGGGCCGGCTGCTCCCAGCTCAGGCTGCGGCAGCCCGGACAGGCAGAAAGATCTGATGGTGGGCACTGTGAGGGAGCAGCGAGGAGCAGTGAGGCGCTTGCTCCTGGGAAAGCAAGAGGGAGTTAGGGATGTGTTTGTGTTCCGGAGTGGCCGGGAGCGGGCTGGTTCGGTACCAGAGACATCAGCACCTGCAGGTTCTCCCGCAGGTGCGCTGCCTCCTGCTCTTGCCCGCACGCCTCTGTCCTTTCCAGGAGGTTCCAGGACAGCTTCCCAGCCTGGTCCTTGTTTTCCTTGCACCCTGCAGTGACAAAGTGACTGTAGACCTGAGAGTGAGATTAAGTGATCAGAACGGGGTCACTTTAATCTTCAAAACAGTGATCCTGTATTTTGACTGACTATCAGAGAGGTGCTACTTTAAGATCCTCATGTCAAAGTTGACTTTTTAGGAACTGGGGGTTTTTTTATTGTATCATATAAAGAGCAGTTAGTTCTTCCATGGTGGCATTTTACCTCTAGAGTTTGTTTCTGGATTTCTTACTGTCCTTCCTCATGGCCTAAGATGTAGGTTGGGGCTTGTCACAACGTATATTTTACTCCATGTATGTTTTGCCCATCAACCTCAGTTATCTTAGTCATTAAGTTAACAGTGGGGTATTTTAAACATTATTTCTCATCAGTTCTAGTTCCTTCATTTAACTCAAAGGTTTAATGATTTTCACTCATGTTCCTATGGAATATTGTTGGAAAGCTTGTGAAAAGAGCTAAAAAAGGCAAAATAGGCAATATTGTGTAGAGTGAAGCTCACCAGAATTTACTAGCTGTGTCAGGTGAGAACATCACTGTTGCTTAATTTAAATGTGAAGAACATAACCTTCCTCTTTGGTTTCCGAGCGATGCTTCGTTGGAGTCTGCAGGTACAGAGAGGGTTTTTTGAAACAAACATTGTAAGGCTCAGGTTCATAATGTATTCCAGTACACAATGCTTCTTCATCTTATCTGTTTTTATTTTTTACCATTATTTTCCACTTTAGGAAGCAATAGGAGGAGAGCTTTAGAGCTGTACTTGAACACAGATGGTATGATGGCACAGCATTTGCTGCAACTTGTTTCAAGTTATGTTACAGAGTTCATTTTTAACATAAGCTAAAATTCCTTATTTTGTAGAAAAGTCTCATTGAAATGGCAACCACCCAAATATAGACCATACGTTTTCAGAGGTACTTGAATATTTTCTGGTAACATGATCAAAAATTAACTGCTCCAGGAAAACTTATGATCCTTAAAAGTGCATACAGAACCCAGACTGGAGCATGCCTTAGATGAAGCACAAGTGTGTGCTGCTTTTTGATATTTCCAGGAAATATAGGGGAACCCAGTGTGAAGTAGGCTGCAATACTGTAGGCAGAGTTAATAGTTTTATGGAAGGAAAACATCAGCCTTTCCATTCTGTCCTTTCCATTATTTTTGGTTGTGGAGTGAACAGAACATCTCTTGCAACAGCCCTAATTGCCACTAACCATAGTTTTTGTTTGCTAAGCCCATGCGTCAATAGACACTGCACTCCTTCCCCTTTAAGTGGGCTATTTTTGCCAAACACCATTTCCACTCCTCTGGATTTCATGAACGCTGCCATTTGAAACAGATCCAAGGAATTAGACATTACTCACCTTTGCATATGCTGTCTCTTGAACAGATACTTGCCTGCTGTCTTCTATTCTTATATTTCCTGCCCTTTCCCCCCATTGTGGAATGTTTTATTTTGTCTTGCTTATTGCAGTTTTGACCGAGGAACTCAGTCTCTTAAAAACCTAGGCTTTAAGCAGCTTTCCTGCTCTTCAGATGCATTTTCTCTGTTGCTCTCCTCACAGCTTTTTGTTCGATGACTTGCACTTTCACTATCTCAGACTGTCAGGCGGCAGCCAGCAGTAAAAACTCATTTGTAGAGTTAGGAACATTTGCATATGAAAGTACATATATGCATGTTTATTTACACTCATTCTTACTTTACTTGCTTACATGAGAAGAAATGGAGGAATGGGGAGGGGAGAAAATTATTCCAGATATCTTTTATTTCCCCTCTAAAATAGCTTTTAGTTCTTCCCTCCCATCCTTTCTCCAGAAGTGCTTAGTTATTCTTTCTTGTGCTAAAATGTAATTAATTAAAAGTGGACGAGTACAAGGTAGGGTTATCCCAATACTAGAAGAGGATGGCAGGATTGTTGGGGGTCACCCTCACATACACCAGGAATGACAACCCAGGAAAAACCATAGGAAGAGCTCTTAGAAGTCAGTGAGTGCTGGCAGCACTGGAAGGCTCAGTGGTGGTAACTTGGTGCTAACCAGGCAGCTGCAAGAAAATGGAGATGTTCTGAGTTGCTGTTGATTGGTCTTTGTGTTGTTTTTTTTTTTTTTTTCCTGGGAACAGGAAAATGAGGAAAGGCAGCCTAGCAAAGGGCATTTCCCCCGAGACCAGAAGATGATTCTGCAAATTTACGGCCTGCAGAGGGAAGGAGAGTTGGCAGCTCTGTCGTGTGCTCTCCTGCTGTTAAGAGTTACCCTTCCAAAAGCTGCTTGCTTACAATCCTGACTGTTGTGATTTTGTTACATACCTTCCTGTGCTGATTCTCAGGCTACATGATCATAGGCATGTGGGGGTATTTTTATGCAGCCTTTGTGTGCTTCTGTAGGGTTTTGAACTTCTTTCCCCCCACTTAGCAAAAATTAGATCCTTTGATTATTACAGCCTTTCTGAAATAAAACATTTATTGACATTTTTAGGAATAAGTCATACCTATCTTTATTTCTTTCCTTGGCCACTGCCTGTGGTTTGCTAGCCAAACTTCAAGCTTTGCACAAGGGAATGAGATCTTTAGTTCACCTCCTTTGTAGTCTGATTGTGCTTTTGGATCAATGGATACCCTTCGTCCTCAGGACACTCTTGACCCAACTGAAAGACTTTAGTGAAGGATGCTTGCATTTAGAGTATTCTTTTCTTTTTTTGTTCCTTCCCCCCAGTGTTCTAAAATGAGTCAGATTCTGACTCTCTGTCTGGTGCCAGTGATAAAACATAGAAGTTGTGGATAAGGCAACTATTTTCCATCAATGAGTGGAAAGTAGTTGGAGCTCCTGGATCTCACATGGCCTTTCTCTCTGCCTCATTGAACATTCTGTAATCTCCTCATCTGTCTGATGGTAGTCTAGTTTTTTATAAAAATTACAAATCTAGCCAAGGAATCAATGTACCAGTGACTTCTGCATAAGTAATCCTTTATTTTGTATTCAAATCCTCAAATGATTTTGTATATGGATGGATTTGGGTATATATTGGGGAGTTAGTGCATGGTTGGAACTGTCCCTAAGGGTCTTTCCTTCAAGTCACCTGTCAGTACAATGCAAAGATACTTTCCACCAAAATAATTTAAAATGTTTGCAAACATCTTGTCAACAGTGACGAGTACCCAAGAAAGATGTCAGGATACCCAAAAAATAAATGGCATAGAAATGATGAATTGTAAGTTACCACGTTCCCTGATTCTGAAAAAAAGTAATGTAAAATGACAACTGCCTTCACAGAACCTGTCACCAAGTGATGAAGATAAATCAGCACTGTTCTTTGCTTCCCACTGACCTTTCTGAGAGAGGAAGCTGGTCTTGTTTAGAGAAAGCTCCTGAAACTTATGAAAGACTGAAAGTTTGCAGAGGGGTCACTAAGTGCTGAATTTACTCTAAAGAACTTTATTTCTGACCCTCAGTGTATGAGATGGGGGAAAACATCAGGAGTTGGCTGCATTTGCAGGGCTGCAATGACTTCCATTAGCCCAAAGGAGGGTTTGAGGGGTCTGGGTGGCGAGGCTGTCACATACATTAATGTATGTTGGTATGCATGTATAGGTCCTGAATCTCATTTATTTCCATTCATTGTAGTGGTTGAGTACATTAGTGACATTGTAAAAGTGTGCAGATGCTTGAGTTGTTGAGAGCTCATTTTGAAAAAGGCATTGTGCCATTGCTTTGGGTGTATCTGCTTTCTCAGGGAAAATCCAGTTTGTTTCTGTACCTGCACTGGTCTTACAATATTAGATATGAGCTCAAAAGTTGCATGTGAGAATGAAGTTCATCACTCATGAGTAAGGTTGATTAATCAGACTATTTTGAGATGCAGCTAGGGAGCACGTGTTTCAGATCTTTGAAGAAACCAAATGCAATATCCCCACTTCAGCAACACGGAGGAGATTAAACATGAATGTTTGAGAACACTTGGCTAGGCAGAGGCCTGCAAGTAGAGTATATGTGGTTTATATATTATAATTTTATTATATTCTCATTCCTGTTTGATTGCCTAATGCCGAGGTATTTAATTGAATTCTAAAGACACACTGAAAGAGCCCACCATGTCTATTTTCGTCCCCATTTCTCCCTCCAGGGAGCAAGAGGGATGGTGCCAACACGGGCACTCTGTGCCTGGGTGTTGAAGGTGGCTGGGCACCCACTCTGCTGGCAGCTCTGGCTGAACCTGAGTCCTCTGGGGCTGCAAGTACGAGTTCAAGGGAACTTAGCATGGCTTTGATAAATTAACTGTGCATCAGTCTTATCCCAGTCCTTCACACAGGGCTGATTCCTGAGTCCAGAGTAATCCTGTTCATTTAAAGATGAATACAGTTCTTTATGCAAACAATAGCCATTGGGATTCAGGAACTCAGAACTCTTTTAGCTTATATTCATTTCCACTATGTGTAACTGCTCTTGAGTGAGCAGGATAACACTTAAAAAGTGTTTCCAGAAGAGACAGGATGTCTTGAAGCAAACTTGAGACTAACATCATTCTATTATACCTACTTTGATTTATTTTTGGACTTATTTTTTATTTATTTGCTCTTACTAGCTAATGTTATTTTAATGTTGATTGTCAGGAAAAAGGCTTCATAATGTCTTGCTTCAAATCAGTTGTGCTATTTAATTTCAGAGCTTCTCAACTTGCAGGCATTTATCCTGAGTTTGTCTCTTATTTTTTAAAGATAAATTATTTATTTTCTTTGCATTCTTTGGAAATAGAGCATAGTTGTCGGAGTTGAAGGGATCAGACAAAAAATGCTAAGGTGAAAGGGTATGTTCCGAGGATTTCTGGGGGACCTAAAAAGTGAAAGAGCATAGCTCCTATAGGACACATGCCAACTTCTAAACTCTCACTATAAACACCTGCCATTAAAGGATCAATGTGGGACATATTGAACCTATGTGTCTATAAGGAAAGTTAAGGAATTATTAATACAGTGAATTGTTTCTCAGATAAAAATTTGAAGTTAAAAGTAAGATGAGACAGCACTTCAAAGGTCATTTTATGAGGTGGTCCTATAAAAGACAATTTCTAGAGTAAAAAAATCTCATTAATCACTTACTGGTATCTGAACAGTTCAATAGAGCTGTGGATGAAGCTTATTTTACTTAGATTTTCAGAAACCCTTGCAAAATTATCACAACAGGCTACTAAAGAAATTCAAAATGTAGTTTTGCAAGGAAAACTTAGGCCCCTAAATACATACTAAAGTAACTTTGTTCAAGTTATAGGCATTAATAGCACTTCTAATCTTGAAGCTTTGCTTAATGCAGTAGGAATTTACATTTTCTGCTGGTGAAATTGCTCAGTTCCCTTGTTTTTGCTGCCGAGCATGTGCAAAACCATCTTGACAGCTCCAGGCTGCTAAGCCCCAAAGAAATACATAAAATAAGCATTTTCTTGCAAGTTTCCTCACAACTGCCTGTCAGCTTCAGTTTTGCATCCCAGCAACCAGTTTCAACTCATTTTATTTTATACTGACTACATTTATCAGAATTTATTTTATATTCTTGATAGGATAGTGAAGGAAGCTTCAGGGCCACAGATTGCTGCCAAAGTGTTAGACAACATTTATCACCAACAGGATCAGAAATTAAAACCTGGCGTTTTTTAGCCTGGTTGCCTTTGAAGTTAGGTTTATGAGATGGTGTTGTTTATCTCTCTGTACATTCAGCAATTCCCCCAAAAAACTTCAGGCCTGGGTTTCAAGCAAATTTGAAAGATGAGCTGAAATCTTGGGATAAATGAGGTCTGTGAGGAACTGCAGCTGTAGAGAGGACAAAGCGTGGAATGAAACCCGTGCTGAGGAGGAGGCAGGTGGGTGCAGCCCTTGCAGAGCTGCCAGCCTGGTGGGGTGTGCTCAGGGATTTCTGATTGAGCTCAGCATGTGCCCTACAGACAGGGGACCTTGGGAGGGAAGCTGAGCTTGTCCTGGCAGAGGAGGTTGTAGGAGACAAGGAACTTAAGTCTGTGAAAACCATCAATCAAACCCCACCTTGTTTGTTTAATTTCTTACAGCACAACTCGATCCTCTTGCTCTGCCTCTTCTTCCTCCTTTTGGCCCTGAACACCTTTTTTCCTCCCAGGACCTCTGGAGTCTGTTACTATCTTTGTATTCCCTTTGCTCTCCTGGCTCAGCTTCAATTCCTGTAACTTAACCGGCCTAAGAATTCTGTCTGATTTAGAAATGAGGTCTCAGATACACCCTGGTGTGAGCCAGGCGGTTTCTTCACCCAAGAAGTTCATCCAGGCTGTTAGGATGTGCTCCTGTCAATAGTTGTAACAAAACTAATTGGTACTTACTCCTTCCCATCCTGACTGCAGAATCTCCTGCTTTGATATTTATACTCCCAAAACACTTGTGGATTCTTCTCATGCCCCCTTGCCAGCTACCTGACATTTTGAAGACCCAGCTGTTGTGTGTGGAACTAATGAATCTGGTTTAAGAGAGGCTAGCTAGAATGAAGCAAATTATTACTTTTAAAAAAAATCTATACGTACATTTCAAATAGTACATTGCAGTGGTTTTATAATATTCTGATATGGAGTTTTACAACTGTCCCACAGGGTCTGTATTACTCTAAAAACCATGTGAGAGTTGTACATTTTACAAATCTTAGGTGAGGTGAAGAAACAAAGAAAAAAGTGCCCTGCCTCCTTTTTGTCTTTCCTGTCAGATTCTTCCACAAGATGGGCAGCTTATCAAGCCTGGAAATTTTTGTAGTTCTTCTCTGGTCAATTTTCTAAACAGGACACAATTCAGCTGATGTCAAAACAAGACTACCTACACGTATATTACTGGGCTGTGATAAAAGCTGCTCTTCTACACAACTTCCAGCCTGTGAAACCTGACTGGTTTTGCATAATAGATAAGCCCCAGGAAGTATAAAATTAGTGGGAGTACTTGTAGTGTGGCCAAGTTACAGTTTTACAGTCGTTTAAAGGTCAGCAGCAAATTGACATCTACACCCAGTCCTGTAGGGAAAGGCTCTGTAGGGACAGAGCTCTCAGGAAAATATCCATATGATTTCCCTGTGGCCATATGGAAAAACCTGAGGCTGAAAAAGGGGCTGAGATCATATTTGCAAGCTAGTGCCAGAGTTACCAAGCCAATCTTTCTTGTCGTTTATCTAGGGCAGACTTTGAAGCCTAAGCTCCAAAGAAAGATTTTTGAAGAAAAAAATCCAGGCCTAAGTTCTCACAGGGCAGGCACTCTTTTTTTCTCCCAACTTTTGGGTTCTCTTTTTTCTATTACTTAACTCAAAAAGGATGTTTCAATGAGAAAAAGGTTAAACTGCTGAACGAGACTACCAAGTTTATAGATGATATTATCTCTCAAATAGTTAATGTCTCACTTCTTAGTTAAAACTATTTTGTTTTTTTCAAACTTGGCAGACTTCTGGGTTGGCTAATTAAGAGTGCAACTAGGCACTAGACCAGATGATCTCTATGATATGACAAGCAGCATGTGAGCAGCAATAATAGCAATAGACTGACTTCAGAATGCTGGGAGTTGCTCTGAGCTTCACCAACAGATTTGTTGATCAGCTCCAGATTTTACAATGTCATTTTTCTTCTTTTACAGAAAAACTGTCACCAGAGCTGGTTACAGCTCACGCCTGCAAATGTAAAAAGTTGTATGGAGGCAACAGTGCACAGGAAGACTTGCTAGGCAATTGATTAAGCGAATTATGCAGAGAAGATGGTGTGCACAAGGAAAGCTCAGAACTCAAAAGCAGAGATCAGGTGCCTTTTTAAGGAAAGTAGGGGAGGGACAAGATTTGGGGAAAAGATCTGCTGAAGAAAATGTTCCACTTACAGTGAAAACAGAAAAGAAGGAGGGTAATAGAAGAAGAATGAAGCCTATCTCATTTCAAAATTTGGCTGAAGAAAAAGAAGTAGTAAAAATCACTACTACAGATGAGATCCACAGATAGTCTCATGGGACGTAGAAAGATCTGTATTGAATCCTGCAACTATCAGAAAGCACATGGGGTAGGGTTTTTTAAGAAGCAGTTTATAGGACAAAGTGGGGATTTGAAAGTATCCAGCTAGAGCTATGGTTGATGTTCAGGCAGGAAGTTCTCAAAATGTCCTGAATTCCAGGCTTATATCTGCCTGTCAAAGCAGTCTATGCTACAGCTGCTCAGCACTGATGAAGAAACTCTCTTACTCTCTGAACTTTTTGCTTTCTCCATCTACTACTGGAAGCTGGTAGGAGTTCTCCTTCTGACGAAGCTTTGAAGTTCTCTGTGCATGGGCAACACCAAACCTACTCCTCAGCATCTGGACACAAACTCAGGGAAGATTTTTCCTGCAGGTTTTTGGGTAACGAGCTAGGCTGACTTACCTTCACGTTGGCTGTAAATGAAGCCTCTGCTGGCACTTGTTCAGTGTGCCACTCCCAGGAAGATCTGGGATTTTGCTTGGCATGTCCTGCCCCTGGCTCACGCATTCCCTGGCAGCACTCTGACATTCATACAGCAATTTATATCCCCAGCAGATCACTTCCCCAAGTAAATATGGCATAGCAGCTCCAAGGGAGTAGAGGACTGTTCAGTACATTCATTTGGATATATGCAGCTCCAATGTGCTCTTTTCCTGTGCCTTGGTGCTCTGCCACCAACCAAAAATTCCCGCTCTCCCTCCTGCCATGATCTTCCTCCCACAGAACTGCCTTGCTGATGATTTTGTCTTGCTCCTCCCTCCCCCAGCAAGCTTCTTGCTCTGACAAATTCTCAGCTGGCTACCACAGCTCCTGCCGGGTTCCTCCCAGTCTGTGGTCATGGCTACTGAGGTGTGAAGTGTTTTGCCCACCTGAGTCAGAGCTGCTTGGCATCTCCTCTGACAGCACAAAGAGCAGTCCCAGCTGAGTTCTACCCAGCCATGGAAAGGGCTGGATGTGAGCATACCTGGCCCCAACGCCACAAACTCTCCCTTTTCACCCCTAACATCCTGCAAACTGCTTCAGATTCATGAATCCATCTGTATAATTTGAAAACGCATTTTCTTCAGAGAAGAAATAAATTGCAAAAAGAAAAGTGTCTCTGCCTGAAACCAAGCCTTTGCAGTTTTGGGAGTGGAAAAGAATCCCCAAACAAGATGACAAAACCACACAGTATATTATTTTGATTACGGTTGCTCTAACTGAATATTTTTACAGATCTGACAATTATTAAAGGGATTAAAAAATACAGGAGGAACTTTTTTTTTTTCTCCTAGGGTTTTGAAATCTATCTCCATGTTTGCTAGAGATCCTTTTCTCTGTTCCTTTGTACCAAGGTTCCTAAGTAAAATAATGCTTTTCCATGGATTTTTGGGGGAGGGTCTTAATTAATCTTAATTAGACATTTTTAAAGAAGGCCGGCTTCCACAAAACCATGGATACAGTAAAGATGGTATTTTTGAGGTGTGGCACCAGTCGGGGTTTGTTCTGTAATCTCATGGGGGGATCTTTGCTGGACCAAGTGCCTGCTGCTCTTTTCATGTCACACCTGTTGTGTCCTCCTTGGAGCATCTGTTCATTACTGTCAAGGGACCCCGGGCAGCTGGCTGTCCACAATGCCAAAGGGAATGTCTTTTATCAGGCTGGGGGGCATTAACATGGGGTTTTCTTGTGGAGAGGATAGCAGCAGGTTTCTGTGTATGTTTGCTTCTTCTCATCTTCTTTTTCATGATGAATTCAGTCAAGGTCTAATTTTTTATGTATAGGGGGTTTAGTCTTCTGCTGTACTGCTGACTGCTGCAAGGAGAGTGCTAGGGAAACCTTATACTCCTCAGAAAGATATCCTGAGTTTATTTTTCACAGTAATCACCAGATAAGATGCAAAATTAGTTCTTAGAGCACAGAGCAGAACCAAATCTTTTCACCCTTGTTTGTGAGCTCTGGACAGCAGACCAGCAGACTGCTGTTGCTCTTAGGATCAATGCTCTGATATTAATTTTTGGACAAATATGACAGACTTTCAGCAGGAGCCAAAGATTCCCTTGTGGACACTAACAGCAAGTGTGCGCCCTGAAGAAATGGATTTGCCTTCTCTTAGGTGGAGGAGTGAATTGAATTTCAGTCCTCCATGTCCTGAGTGAGTGCTCTTCCCACTGAAGTGCTGTGTTAAGGTGATGGGGAAGAGAGGGAAGGCAGTTCCATTCACTGTTGGAAAGGAAAGCTTGCTCTTCTCACAGCTCTGCCTTCAGAAGAAACAACAAGCTCTTAACCCCTGGCAAAAAGATGTTCTTCCCTTCAACCTGGATGTGGGCAGAATGAAGATGCACCACTGGAGAGATGGTGCAAAGGATCTGGATGCCAGGCCTGTGCATGCAGCAGCAGCAGCAGCAGCAGCAGCAGCAGCAACATCAGCATTTTCAGGAAAAAACTGACGTGACTGGTGGGGCTCTGTCACGCACAGCAAGTAAAAGGTGCAGGCAGAAACTCTGTCCTCTGGGAAGCACCAAAGTCTTGCCAGAACTTGACATGAGGTGGGTGGGGAGGAAAGGGAGGTTTCCATGTTTTATGCTGAAACAACATACACATTCTCACACGTCCATGTTCACAGTCTGTACTGCTGTGCTGGGTTGAAGCAGCAGCCAGTCCCTCTTAGCAGGCAGCTGTGCATGGGATGGGCTGTGCGTTGTTATTCCTCCTTCCGAGACATTGTGTGTAAAGACGTCAACCTGTGCTGAGATCCAGTCAGGCTATAAACACAGCGAGCTGGAATCCCTTGGAGAAACAGAAAGATAGATGACTTGCCTGCAGATAAACATGAGACAGTGGCAAAAATAGTACCTGGTCTCTGGACTGAAAAGCCAGCATGGAATCAGCCTGGTTTGTCTTGTGCTTCCCACAGCTCGCAGACAGATGTGAATATGTGGGGCTGAACTGGAATCTGTTAGATCTAATTAATTACAATATATTAAACAATTAAAATAATGAAGATCAGGCACAATCAAATTTCAAAACAAAGAGATTTAGCAAGATTAGGCTGTTAACACTGGAACAGGTGATGCCATTAATCTTGGGGAAGATCCAGCATAAATGATACAATATCTAGCCAGCTGGGAAATGGTAAACTGGAGGTAATATCGGGTTCTCAGTGTAAGGGAGCAAATGGATTTTCCCATTCCATTTTGCAACCTTATTTTTAGACAAGAATAAAATATGTAACATATCAAAACATGTATATGTATGCACATATACCTGAGGTGTGATGGCTGTGAGTCACACAATTTGTGGACTTCAAGGAGACAGGGAGTTCACTGCTTGAAATGCTTGGTTAATTAAATATGTACTGCACTTCCCATTTAAGTTTGTAAGAGTTATTCTGTTGTTTGTGGTCACTTTAGCACAGGGAAAGCTGACTTTGACTGACAACTCTAGGAGCAGAAGTTGTTCTTTGTCCATAAAACAGGTACAGTCCTTCAGGGGCCCCATGCTCATTCCTTTCCTGGCCTCTCCAGGATCTCATCATCACTGTTGTCAGCAATAATGCATTTATGACACCCTGACATTTGTGAGAAGAGCCCACTGGGTGGTTCACATGAGGCCATGTGGAAACCCAGGTCTGCTGGAAGGTGCTGGAGCCCAGGCACAAAGCCATGGGGAGCTGCAAAATACCCCAAAGCTGTTTGGTGGAGGCCGAGCATGGGGAAGAACAATTTGTAACAGTTCTTAATGGAAAAGCAGGTGAATGTGACCAGAAGCCTGGCCTGCAATTCACAGGTAAAATGATTTTACCAGAAAAGGAAATTCTTTTGAAAGAGCCAAAGAACAAAGACATTTGAGGCCTCCTCTGGGAAATAAGGATGAGCAATCGGAACTGCTGGTTTTCTTTGTATAATCGAATACTGTATTCCTGGAGGGATCTTTTTATTTGGTTCTTTGCTCTCTCTGGTTCCTCTCTACAATGTACACAAGCTGCAGTACAGAAAATAGAGAGAGTCAAAGAGAGATAACGCTGTACTGAGAGAATTTAATTAATAAGTCCTTGTGGGACTGAATGGGTAAGTATGGAAAGAATGGAGGAAGATAAGCAAAAGAAATCCTATTAATGTCGGACTATATTAAATATTTCATTGAAAGAAAGCAAGAGATGCACCAAAACAAATTTAGAGTTCTTGAAAAACCTAAAAAATAGTATTAGGCATTGTAGTTTCCTTTCTCTTTTGATTCTGCATTAGACAAACTCAGTACTGTGCTGCATTTGAGGAGGAGAGTTTAGCAATAGACATCTGAAGGCCTCAGAAGGGATGGGGGAAACAGAACAGAGGGAAAGACTCCCTCTTTTTTTTTCCACAACCACCACCTTCCACAGTTGCTCAGGAGACACCTGTGAAGTCCTACGTGGACTTCAGACAGGAACACCTATTGCCCAAAGCACGCAGCAGGCAGGCAAGAGCAATGCTGTTTAATTTCAGCATGACCCGTGAATGAAAGATTTTTGGAATACTGGTCTTGACCTCTCTTCTGTTCTGTCAGCTGTTACTTCCCAATGGCCTTGGGATGGCTGAATTTGTTCTTGCTGATGGCCTTTATTTAGTTCCCTGTCCTGGTGTTTGTGTTGAAACTGAGCTTCTAGATTTTTCAGTAGATCTTGGAACTGCAAATTAAAATCACATATCCCTGCTTTTATTAGAAGCTTTGCTGAGGTCCTGAAGTTGCTGGAAGCCTGATACTCTTCACCATTTACTGGCTGTGAATTATGTAGCTACCCATATTTTTAATTTCCTTTCATTTAGTTGTGTGTGCAGGACCTCTGTCATGACCAGCAGGAAACTCTCCCCTGGGTACAGAGAGGCAATTCAGCGTCTGTGCCAACCCGGGCTTGTAAAAGCCTGGCAGCTCTTGACAAACAAAGCCTAGAAATGTTGCTATTAAAAGCATTTATTGAATAAATCCATATGTGACAAAATGATAGCTGCAAAAAGCAGTAGAATTGTTTTTTAATGGATAAATCTTATTTGAAAGGTAAAGCTGAGCTGGGAAAGCTCAGGGAACAGTCACCTGAGGATAGAGCTTTGAGCAACGTGGGAAAAATTAGAACCAATATGAACAATGTAGAGGATAATAGATTTGAGAACATCTGCTTTGAGTGGAAGCTTTTATGTAAAGAAAAGAGAGGCTAAGCCTGGATTTAACTTTGGTGTTTGAACATTCTCACAAACAGAGACAGCAGAAAAGGGCTGCAGCCCTCAGGAACAGCAGGAGCCTCTCTGCCCTGTGCAGAGGGGTGCAGGCTCTGCCTCCTCTGAGGATGGCTTTGCACCTCACCACCTCAGCAGCCCCAGCCTGGGTGCTGAGGGAGGCAGGGCACTGAAACCTCCCCACAGGGCAGGGAAAGGAGCAGAGGAGCATTGGTTGTGGAAAGGCTCTTGCAACAGCTGAAGAGCAGCTCTGTTGGAAATCCAAAATTGCCAAGGGAGAGCATCCTGGTTTTATGTTTCTCTGCTTGAAGTGTCTTTGCTCTGGCCTTTCCTGGGTGATCAGAACTTGGTCTAGACAAGAAGCAGAAAGAAAAAGGTCATTGTTTAAAAAGAGACATTAGGACAGTATTTGGCCATAAATTCCTCCCCCCTCTGCCCAAAATTTGCTATCTGAATTGTTGCTTAGATACTGAATAGAATTAGTGCTGATGGGCTTTGGGTGGGTGATTGAATATTTCCTGGTGAGGGATGGGAAACTCCTTATTAGAACTGGCAGTGGCAGATGTGGTAACCTAGAGGTGCAAAATACCCTTCCTGGGAATGAGCAGTGTCCAGCAAGGACAGACAGCTCCTGTGACTGCTGCTGACATTCCTGAATGCAGAATGGGAGTACTCAAACTAATTCAGGAATTTCTTGGCACACATAACATCCACATTAGGGAAATGTTTTGCATCATTTGAGAGATGGTCTAGCTTGTCCAGCCTCTTCAAAGAGATTATTGGAGAAACTATGAAAACAGCATATCAGGATTGTAAAGGTTTACTGAGAGCTAGATAGAAATGAAAGGGAGGACTGAAAAATGTTACGGAAGAATGAAAACAAATAACATCTGAAAGTACAGCATCAGAACTGAATCTGCAAAGAACTCCTGGATGAATGTCACACGCAAACTCATATTTAGAGAAGATACTTGAGAAGCAATGAGTTCAATCTAGCAAGGAACAGATTTTTCAAAATCAGACATTGGAAAACATTAAGAAGCACCTACTATGTTTGAAGTATTACACATACAGGTGCAAGTGCCCAACTTAGAAAGGAGTCTGACATTTCTGCTCACAATCTAGGAGCAAGTGAATGTTTGTGTGCATGTATTGCTGTAAATCAGTCTCACCACCTATGAATATCTTGCTTTTCGAAATGTCAATATTTTCTGGGGGGAAAAAAAATCCTCTCTTCAGTTTCTTCCCAAAATAGGATGCCTAATGTTGGTAAAATTATTTCAAGATTTATCTCTGGCTTTTCTGTAACAGCCATTTTCCCATGTACTGCTTCCCAAAGTGGTAGTGGTAGAGCTGTGACAGATCATCAAAGAACATCATGGGCTCAGTGCTTGCAAACCATTTTTAATTAGAAAATGTCTTAGTGACACCCCCCCCCCCCAATTTCCAAAATTTGGGCTACTTAAACCTTCAGAATGTCTAGGATCCTTAATTTCTACTATACTTTATTCTTCAAAAAAAGAAAGAAGATGGATAGAAGTAATAAACTCAGATCAACACCTTATACAGGGGAGAAGAGCTAGAAAATGGAGAACAGAAGCACATTGTGTCCAATTCACAGGTAACATCCCTTTTGCATTAAAAGTGAGCCAGGGTACCACTGCTGTTTTTATTCCTCAGCTAGCTGGAATGCCATGTAAGTAAAGCCCAGCCCTGCTGACTTGTCTTCTTTCCTGCTGGTGGCTTTATTGTTCAGGGGAAGAGCATGGGATGCTCTGCTGCCTGCCAGCCCCAGCCATCCCATGAGAGTTTCTGTCTTGGGAAGGGAAGCCTTGATTCCAGACATTTTACAAAGTGCCTGCTCTATGGGACCTTGTCACTGGGAAGAGTAAGAAGGCTCTGAGGATAGAATAGAATGGAATAGAACGGAACGGAACGGAACGGAACGGAACGGAACGGAACGGAACGGAACGGAACGGAACAGAACAGAACAGAACAGAACAGAACAGAACAGAACAGAACAGAA
>JAHLSL010000021.1:3491540-3510931 GCA_025920805.1 Petroica traversi | reverse complement strand
GGACAGAGGGACAGAGGGACAGAGGGACAGAGGGACAGAGGGACAGAGGGACAGAGGGTGCCCTCAGTGAGTTTGCTGGTGGCTCCATAGTGGAAGGAGTGGCTGATACCCCAGAGCCCTGTGCTGCTGTTCAGTGACACCTGCACAGGCTGGAGAGAAGTTCAGTAAAGGCAAGTGCAGAGTCCTGCTCCTGGGGGGGGGGATAATTGGGAAGGAATAACTCCATGCACCAGCACAGACTGGGGGCTGACCTGCTGGAAGCAGCTCTGTGGAGAAGGACCTGTGGGTCCTGGTGGACAAGGAAGTGTCCATGAGCCACAAGTGTGTGAGCCCTTGTGGCCACCCTGGGGTGACAGGAGGAGTGTGGCCAGCAGGCCAAGGGAGGTGATCCTGCCCCTCCACTCAGCCCTGCTGAGGCCACATCTGGAGTGCCATGTCCAGTTCTGAGCTCTACAGGTCAAGAAATACCAGGAGTTACTGGAGCAGGTCTAGTGGAGGGCTGTGAGGATGAGGAGAGAGCATCTCTCACACGAGGAGGGGCTGAGGGAGCTGGGCCTGTTTAGCTTGAGAAGAGATGGCTGGGAGGGGATCTTATCAATGCATCCAAATACATTAAGGGCAGGTGTCAAGAGAATGGGGCATGATTCTTTCTGCTGCTGCTGCAGTGACAGGATAAGGGCAATGGGCACAACATGAAACACAGGATGTTGCATCTGAATATGAGAAAAAACTTCTTTACTGCAAGGGTGATAGAAAACCCAGGGAACAGGCTGCCCAGAGAGGTGGTGGAATCTTCTTCTCTGGAAATACTCAAACCTGCCTGGACATGATCCCATGCAACCTGTTCTAGGTGAACCTGCTTTAGCAGGGATGCTGGACTAAGTGATCTCCAGAGGTCCCTTCCAACTAATATGAGATTCTGTGACTAAAAATGATCCTGGAACTCAGTAGCACTAACACTTGCTTTTCATGGATTTGTGGTATTTATACTGTGGTACAGGAGTGGGAAAGAGATTTTGGAGGCAAAGACAGCACCACTGTCACGCAAAGCTTCCATTAAACCTATTTTTTTTTTTTGGAGAGGGAACAGATGAAATTTGAAAGAAATTAAATTTGAATAAAGAGCCTGGGGCAATGGCTGATTTCCACTTCAGCAGACATCAGAGATGGGCAAGGCAGTCTCAGCTATGGTGCTGTCTGAAGGCTGATGCTTTTGCTTCAGTGGCACTGAAGTGCCACCCACCATCAGCCAAAGTTTTGCTCCCTCTGTAGAGCCTGCCCCTGTGATGTGCTGGTCTGGAAGGCACAGGAGCACCAGCTATTTCCAGTAATGCAACCAAAATCACTCCAGATGCACAAACCTAATTGCTTGACAGTGTTGTGCTTGCAGATAAAAGGCAGATATTTAGTCTGAGTTTGCAGAGGTGCTTAGTCAGTGCTGAAGAAGTGAAAATCTAAGGTGGGAAGTGCTTCTGACATTAAAAACGGGACTTGCACACTGCAAAAAACATTCCAGTATGGAAGGTTTAAAACATACGGTGACTTTACTTCCTCCTACCTTTTGGATCAGTCACTATTGCAGTTAGCTCAAAAAAACCTAAGGCAAACCACAGCCAAAACCATGGAGCTGCATATGGTTTTGACTCAAAACTGTGCAAAAATGCAGCCCTCCAATGGTTTGGGGAATTGAAACCATAATTCCCCTCCTCCCTCTGCTTCATAATTCCCACTGGGAAGGATACCCATCAGGAACTGAGCTCTGCTGCTCCCCAAATCAGCCTCAGTTTGCTGAGAAGGGCCCTGAAAAAGTCAGGGGAGCTGAGCTGAAAGTTTGTGCTGGAACAGTGAACCTCTTAGCTGAACTCTGGAGAGGTCTCAGGTGGTTCTATTTAGAAGCTACAGCTTCTATCAAATTAGTTATAGCTCCCTGTGGGCCTAGATCTAGGCCAGTTTTAAAATGATCACAGAGTCTATTATATTTAAATATGTGCTCCACTCACAGATTGAGTGGTAGCAGTGCAGCTTCTAAACCAGGTCTATGACTAATCAAGGGCAGTTTGTACTAAAAAAGAAGAAAAATTGAGGCACATGCCTGACTTCAAGATGAGGCGTCATACCCTACACTCTTCCAATTTTGGCTTTGGCAGCACTGGGGTCACTCTGATGCCAGATCACTTCTGGGCGTTATCCTGATGACTCCCTAAAGCCATTCTGTGTTTTACACAATTTTAAGTACTAAGTGGCCATATGATGATGAATCTATTAAGGGTATACTTATACCATCTTGAGGATGACAGTTCCTCATGCACACTGGTGTAATGTTACACGTGCAGGTGTCTCCGCACACAATTGTGTCCATTTAGAAGTGCCATATATCAAGTCCTTGTGTGAAATTGCCCTGGTTTCTAAAGCTGAGGTGGGACTGATACCACCTGATTTCAGGGCTTTTCACATCTCTTCTCTCAGTTAAGCAATTTGGCTCCCTTTGTAGTTAAGAGAGAAGCAGGAACTTAAAAAGTGTTTTGCCCACCAATCTTCTTTTTGCACGTGCACAAGGACAAAAGGAATCAGGTTCTGGATATATTGATTTCTCTCCCCTGACTCTGATGAGGACTCCAGAGCTTTGTTTTGGAGCTGCTGTCCCAGCACACAATCCTGCTGCTCCCACACCACTCGTGCCTCCCTGCATCCCTGACTGATGTGGCTTCCACAGGAAACACGTGTGGGCAGGAAACACAGTCAGCCTCACCATGTAACCCCGGCAGAAATCCACAGGGCTGCAACCAGAGATCCTTTCTGAAGGTGGGGCAACCTGTGAGATACATCTGTGGGAAAGGGAGAGACTCAGGTGCTTGTCATGGACAGCCAAGAGACTGAAACACAGTGCTCCTGAATGTTCTTCACAAACCCAGCACAGGAACCACACAGCACACCAGTATGCTCTGCTATAATTTCTTCCTGTTTTTACAGACTCCTATTTTTCTGTCTTAACTGTGAAGAGAGGAAGATTTCTCTTTCCTCATTCTCTTCAGGCCTTTTAAGACTCCATATCCTGTCTATCTCAAGATGACTCTCCCCAAGGTGCCCCCACACCCCTGGCCCCGTTAGGGTGGCATCCTGCAGAGCCCTCTGGAGTCGGGCCAGTGCCACCCTGTGCCTGCTGGCCCTGCCAGGCCGTGCCAGCCCTTTGCTGGAAGGTGACTGGGGCTGCCCCAGCTCCGAGCTGCAGGGAAAGCCAGGACACAGGGAAAGTGGCCAACAACCCAAACCCACCTTGGCAGAGTGTACAAACAGATCTGGCAAGGAGCCTGGCCTCACAGCAGCTCGGGGAGAAACACACCACGAGCAAATGTAAAACACGCAGAGAGGAGGGCGAAGGAAGCAGCCGAGCTTTCAGATGATCTGAAGCAGGATCTAGTGGGTGTTTCACTCCTTTCAGTTTCCTCTGAAAACCCTGGCTCACAGTGATAAGATCACATGGTTGCACAAGCCAATTATTGCACAATTCTGTTCCAGGCCGTTTAAGAGGCTGCGTGTTGTTTTTTATGATACACTGCCCCCTCTGGCATCCCTCTCTGCTGCTGCCCGGCTGCCAGGGGCCGAGCTCCCGCAGCAATCCGGAGCACAAGGGGAGGGGAGCAGCGCCCCAGAGAAGCAGAGCCAGGCACGGTTTTATGGATCACGTCAGCTAGGACATGCCATGTCCTCAGGCAGCTTAGGAGAAAGTGGGAAGATGCTGGTCGGAGAAGCTGGCAAGCAAGCGGTGTCATTTCTGGAGCACAGGAGGTGTAAGAAGATTTTTCTGCCTCCAAGTGCCATTCACATTCCTGTAACTGGCACTGCCTGGTGACAGGGTTCAAATTATTTGACTCCCATTTATTTTTGTTGCTTTCGCGGCTTTCCTCAGCTATGTCAGCACTTACATAATCTCCATCGGGATATTAACACCGCATTAAAATGAGCAGGGAGCAGGATTCACACTGCTGCTGTTTTTGCTTAGAGACAGGTGTTCTCTGAGATGCCTGAACGACAGTAGATTTTTATGGGGAAAACTATCTTTGTAACAGATAAGGCTAAGAATAGACCAACTCCTTGGCTTGCACCCATCTTTCAAAGAGACATCCAGATGGGAATCCTGAGTCCAGTGAGTCAGACCGTCTGTGCAAGATGAGGGGGCAGAGGGCTCCTTCTTTGCAAATCTTCTTGCTGGATAAGCAGGATTTAGAGAGCATTCTCACTCCATGAAGTCACCCATGCAGGAGGTTCTGGCTGGGGGCAGGACTGCAGTCGTGCTGCTCCCCAAACATGCAGCCATCAGCACTGGGGGCTGCACACTGGCAATGGCCTTTGCACACTGGGAAAATGCTTCCAAGAAGGGAAATGTGATGTTCCTGTTCCATGAGAGGAAATGATGTGGATACGTGCTCAAATATCTGAGAGAAAAGGCCTGTCCCTCTGGTGGGTTCAGAGAGGTTTTTACTCAAAAAAGAGAAAGGAAAAAGTGGCCCAGCTAGGTTTGATCTGTTATTTTTGTGAGGTTCCAGTTGCCTCTCCTTGCTGGCAGCTGGAAGGGCAGACAAAAGCCAATATTCTAAAGCAAGAATGGTTAAAGAGCAAGGTGGTGTGATGACTCCTTGAAGCTGCCTATTTGTTATTTTCCCACATGAGAGGTATTGATCCCTTACTTGATTGCATGTGCCAAAATAAAGTCTTGAAGGTACTTCTGAGCCTGCACAAAAGTGCTGGCCAAATAAACACAACACCAAATTTGGGATTCTGATTTGTTTGTTTTTTTTTTTCCAAAGTGTTTTTAAAGAATTAAGGATAACTGCCTTTGAATTAAGTGGTTTAAGGAGTCATGCCTCAGGAGGGAACTAGGTCATTCAGAAACTCCAGTGGACTGCTGCCAGAAACAATTTCTCTTAAAACCAGTACTTGTATAAGTGAAATGAGAATACAGAAATCCTTACTCTTACACGTCCAAGTTGGCAGTTAAGTGAGATACCTGCTGAAGGAGCATCCTTACAATAAAACACAGGTCCCTGGGGTACCATCAGAAAACTGGATATTCATTAACCCCCATATTTAACTGTGTTTGTGTGAATGACAAATAGGAGAAAAACCTACACTGGTGAAGAAAAACACATATTCTGAGTTATACTGCAGAAATTTCTCTAAAGGTGTAAAGATAGAAATCCATATTTTATATGGATTCACCTACTCTTAAAGTCAAAGCCTAAAGGAATGTCTTTGGTATTCAAAGAAATGGCCCAGTATGTATCTTCCCCTCACTGCAGGATGGTAGGATTCAGTATTGTGAACAGTTCTAGTGCACAAAGCTAAATAAAAAGTATTGCATATCTTTTTGTGGGGGGGATTCATTCTTGATCCACATGGCAGCTTAATTTATACCGTCTTTGTTATGTGAAACAAATCAGACCAGCTGTTCAGTGTCAGCAACTAGAAAATGCAGCTTCTGAGATAAGGGAGACCAGTATCACTGCTGCAGTATGCCATTATTGGTCCTATGGGAAAACCTTTTCCATGGTAAGGAAAAATAGTACCTATGTGCCCCATTTATTTTTAATTCTTTTACAGGGAATACTCTAGAAGAAGTGTCCATGAGGCAAAGCAGTGATGGAAAGTTGTTCTTGTTTCTTGCCTATGATGATATTTTCTAAGGAGGAGAGCAACAGTGGTCCTCTGTCCATTTTTGAGGTGACAGTGTCTTCAGTGTACCATACATCAGTGAAGGATCACTGCTACTTGTAAAGAGTTTTCAGATTTTCTCAGAGAAATGAGATATTATAGGATAAGGTGCTAATTCTATCTGATCTTGCTGTTATCTCTATAAATCCCAGAGGCAAATAACATGGATCTTAGCAAATCACTCCCCATCTATTAAGAATGGCATTTCAGGGTTTGGTAGAGCAGCAAATTAATACTGCATTCTGGATGACTGGTTGAAGAGTTCTGATCATCTCTTTAGTTTCTCTGCTCATGGATTTTAAACTTTCAGTATTGAAGGATGCTGACAAACATTGTTTTCCCTGAAGCTACTCCTCTGTAATGTCATCTGTATAACCCAGTGCAGCATTGTGAAACAAATGTACCTCTTTGTATTCATAACACGCATTTTTCTTTTGCTTACACTCTGTGTTCAGAATAACTAAAGTCCTGATCTATAACACAGCTTAATACCCATAGAAATTACCAGAAGTGAGCTATCTGTCTGCTTTGTGGTTCTTGATCTGGTTCCTTAAATTTCTGGTCAGCCTCATGGAGATCAGCTGCTTGTTTGGGAGGGGATGGTTGTGTCAGGAGCAGTGATGCAGGGGAGAGAACTGGCATAATTATGTAAGACAACAGCGTGAAACTTCTGCTAGGTATCAGTTTTGCAGGAGAAGCTAAAAAGAGAGATGTATAAACATCAAGTGAAACCAGTTTCTCCCCTTTTCAGATTTTCCTCTAACCTTTATAACTCCCTTGTAGCACGTCAAAGACAAGCTCTTAGACATGAGCACAGACTTGGACCTCATCACATGCCACCTACAATCCCTGTGGGTATGAAGGCAGCAGATGGAACTTGTTGTTCAGATGTTTCCAGAGGCTCTCGCAGAAGACTCCCCTGGGCAGAACTGGCCAGACACTTTCATCAGCTGAAGATACTTCTAATGGAAAACTGTGTAGGTGCCACAAAGTACTGGCATTTATCTGGCAGCATATCAGGCAAGCAGGCAGTGCCACCCCTTCCCCACGGTACCGAGTCATGGAACACCTCTGTCTGCACGAGTGGCCCAGGAACGTCTCTGTCAAAACCCCAGTCCCAAAGTTCTGCCCTGACTCCTCAGTATCCCTCTGGCTGTGGGTGGCAGATGCATCTCCCTCCACTTCCCTCTGGAAGCTTATGCTGAACCTTCCATTCAGCTGATTATACCCTTGCTTTTGATCAGAAGCAGAGATACAGAAACGGAGCCCTTTAGCATGTGGGACCAGCAGGGCTACACTCAGGAACAACATCTCAGCCCTGCTTTTGGAGGTCAGTACCCCCTCCCTTCCTGCCTGGATGCAGGGGAGGCACTGCCCTCTGATGTAGGAATTTCATCCAGCTGTAGCACCTCTTTCTGGAAGCACAGCTCCTTCCTTCAGGTATGTTTTTGGAGTAAAGTCACCACTTCTGAGCCTGAGGCCGTGTGCATGCTTTAGATACTCCCCAAGGTCCCACTCTCCTATGTTTAGAGATACCTGCACACTGATACTCTGCAATTTATTTACCACACTGTAGTTTTCTGAAGAGGACATCTTATCCTACATGGGAGAAGTCCCAGAGCAGCACATAAGAGTGGAAGAGAGTATAGATTCAAAATTCCATCAATTTGACCATGAGGATTAAATGCAGAACTCAGCACTTCTCTATATAGGTAAGATAATATTGAAGACATAGAAAAGATACCATTAAATGTTAGTAATTTCATTAGATCAGTCAAATAATTCTCCTAATTCCTCTAAAAAAATTGTGTCCTCGCTGCAGAATATTTGTCAGAATAAAGCATTGCCTGCTCTGGGCTGGCACTTCTGTTTAGATCATGCTGTGAATTATGCTGAGACAAAAAACTGTATTAAAAAGCTAAGTGGAACTTGACAAACTGTCAAAAATGTTTTATGTGAAGAAAATGAGTAATATTTATGCATAGTTAAAACATATTTGCCAATTGCTGAGGAAACGGGAAATATTAATTAATAATGCTTTTTTACAGCAGAAAATTAATTGAAATTATTCAAAGTCCAATTCTGTTCTCCTCATGCTGTGACTAATCTAATTGAGATGAATAGGCTACTTGTTGAAAAAGAAACTACTCAGCATGACTAACTTTGGTGGAATCAAACCCTCCATGAACATTATTAACCAGTTTTGAAATACAGTGCTTATTTTGTGTCCCTCTTCTGAGGGACAGGCAATTTGATCCACTTCTTTATTCACTTCATTTCCAAGATGCCCAGAAAGGTGTCATTGTGGAAAGTGCCAAGAAAAAAACAGATGGTCATAAGAGGCACAAAAGTTATCCTTCCTTACAGGTGCAAACTACTGCTGTGTGTACAAGCAGTGAAATCTCACTCCCGCGGGCCTCGGGAAGGCAGGACCTCTGCCTGGTGGAGGCTTAGCACTCTCGGTGTCAAAGTGATGGATTGGGTTTTCCAGTGCCAGCTGAAGGCAGATAACAAAAACACAGCTCAAGACCATCCCCTGGATTTCTCAGGGCGCTCATGTTCTGCAGCCATCTGCTGTACAGAGCCAGTGCTCTCAGTGGTGCTCATTATGAGACATGGGTTTAAAGCATTTAACATAACCACAGTCTGACAGACAGAAAAATGTTTATCCCCTGAGGGAAGATATCAACAAAAAGCACATCTGGATGCAAAGCAAAGCTTCTGGATCCCTTCCTTGTGGCCTGACTCCATAAATGTTGAAGTCAATCTTTCTTTTTTGCCTTCAGGAGGACTTTATGGTTTTTATTCAGAGATGTGCTAACACAAAAAGATCAGAGAGCAGAGGTGGCATCCCACATGTCCCACTGGCAGATCTCTGGATTTCCCCAAAAGGAAATCCTAGTACTGTTTCTGAGTTGTGCTTTTTGTTTTCTGGGTCCTGTGCAGGCAGTTCTGGCAGCCTCCAAGCAGAGAGGAGACATCTGGCCACAGATGCCCAGGCCTGTTGAGCTGGTGCAATTTCCAGATAATTGCTGGTTTCCCTCTGCATCTGACCTGACAGAAGAACATTTTCCTTGCTTCTAATATTGCAAGAGGACTATTTGTTAAGCTTTCCTAATGTATTCTGTTTTAGTCTTTACATAACAAGCTCTTATAAATATAAGACTACAGACTTTCTGACAATCTACTCTTCAGCATGTCTGCTAACGACGCTGTGGATTCATGGCAAGATGGAAAACACAGGATGTCAAAACGTTCTGTGTTCAATGTCCCATGTTTTACCACCTCAGTGATAAAATGTTCTGCACTGCGGGCTAGAACATGATGACCAGTGTCCTGCTGCCTGCACTGGTCATCTGCCAGAGCTGGGTCTTTACTCTCACACTGACCCTGCTGATACTGCCATCACATGAAAAGAAAGGCCTGAGATGTAACATAATTGAAGCACAAATTGTCTAAAGTTGTGAAAAACATTTTATAGTTCTAGCCTCCTGCATACACAAGGCCTTAGCTGAGTGCATCAAGCCCCAGACAAGGTTGTGCATTCCTCCAGAAGTCCTAAATATGTGCAAGATAACAGAGAAAGAAATGTCTTGTCATGCAAGACAGGATGGAAAGGCAGGCATGTAATTTATGCTGTGATCTAGGATCCTGTGAACATCTGTGGAGAGGACCACCCCAAGAGTGAGTCATCCCACCTACTTCAGACACCTCTCCCAGGAGTGGTGAGTCACCCATGACAGTGCCTGATCTCCTCAGTGATTGCAGAGGAGTTGGGAGGCAGCCGACACACAGCAGCCACCCAGCTTCTCCTGCCTGCTCTTGGGTGAATTCCACCTCACTGATGGGTGACTTCACCTTGTCTGTGGTGGTGGCAGGTGAGCAATAACAGCTCTGGCCTTCTCTGTTAAATATATGGTATCAGGTAGCACTAGTTGCTGGAAGCCATTTCTGGAATGAGGTCCAGAACCACCTCAGCTTAGGTAAATTTTGCACTTTTCAGGCCTTTCTGTCTTTCTGTTGTAGAGAGGGCCATTACTTGTAGTCCCTCAGTTACTATCTCCCATCTGAAATTGGTAGTTCTGCCTTTAAACCTGTATGGTTGGCATAGTGATTAATGAGATTTGAATTAAACTATAGTACAGAGGCTGAAATAGTTCCTTGGAGAAACTATTTTTTCATTTAACTTCTGTTCAAAATTTGTGTACAAATTTGAATCCCTTCACTTCTCCAAGCCCGTGCTGTTCATCTTTAGGAGCTGCCTGTAGAAGTGTTAGTCAAGCTGAAAGCTTTTATAGGAGAGACCTGCTCTGTACTGGGGCCTCCCAAGTCCTTTCTTAATTGCTGATGTCTGCCAAGCAGAGGGAGAGGGACCTTGTTGCTGGGCCCGTGGTGTTTCCTCCTCCTGGTCCCCATCATGTTCAGGGGGCTGGCAGGGGCCATGTGGTTTGTGAATCATGTTCTGTTTTACGCAGACTTTCCCATTTCCTTTATATGCTCCATATATGGCCCCTGCCTAAACCTAGCATTACATCCACATGTCTTTACAGAGCCAATGGGTTCATTTAGGACTCTGCAACGTGTAGATTTTTTTTCCTTTCAGCAGGTGCTATCTTTCATTTATCTGCATTGCATTTCCTGTGCCTTGAATTGCCCCTCAGCTAGATTACTTTAGGTTCTTCAAAGCTTTTCACCACTATGGTGACAAATTTACTAATTTGAATATCTTTTTTGACATCCGTGGATGTTCTTACCTGGCCCTCATCTTCCATAAATCACCAAAAATCAAAAAGTCTGAATTGCATGGATGATAAGAAGAATGCTTCTTAGTCAATGTGGATAATATGGACATGGTCTTTTAACTATGGTAACAATTTTCTAATTCTGATCCCCTAATTCAGGCCAAGTCTGTTACCACTTTATAGGCTGTGGTACAGCATTACACCTTTTGGACCAACTGATACGAACAAGAGGTTCCCATCACTGGTGCCATGATCCAAAGCCTCTGAAGGAGGCCTGTTTTGTTTGTAAGGAAGAGGGGCCTGAAATGAACATTTTCCTTTACTAGCCACCTCTCAATTTGGACACACTCAATATTGACTCGAAGGTCATGTTTCAGCTTCAAAATCCCTTTCCATTATTCTGTCAGGTTAGAATATGAAGCCTTGAGCAGAGAAGAACTGAGTCTGGGGAATAACTGCAACAGAAGCTCTGGGGGAATATCCTACCAAGCCAAATTTCTTGTGGCTAAGGAATGCTACCAAAGCCACATATCCCATATTGCAGTTTCTCTTTGGAACAAACTACAACCCCTTTAACTAAACATTAATATTTTAAGTGTGAGTTTTATTATGAAATATATATTTTAAAATCAGTTAAAATGCTATTGACTATAACTCTTAGAGTTAATTTAAATAGCTTGTGTGATTGATGGGTGGCATGCATTTGTCAGACCAGTAAACTGCACTGAACGGTAACCCAGGAATCAAATGGTTAAATGTTGCAGTCCTATGCAAGAATTGATTGGGAAACCAGGTGCTCACCGTGTACACTTTAGGTAGAAGTTTCTGAGAACAAGGTGCCTCTGTAAGATTGTTGTTCTAGCTTGAAACTATGTTGAACTTACTAGAGTGGAAAGAGAGTGGCATGAAGAACATCTGAAGAGGGCAAAAAGATTATTAGTGTCTGGGCTGCTAGGCTGCTGTTTTGAGCTCCAAGGCAGTTTCCTTTTTTTCTCCCTGGTGTTTAATTAAGTTGAAACACTTGTGGAATACTTTTCTGATGTGCCAGGAGTACTTAGACAAATCTTTCACATATCAAACCTTACTGTATCCCACTGATTATTTCCCATAAGCCTTTCCTTGTACATCTCAGTAACTGAATGCCACTGTATGAAGGGAAGTTACCTGATTCATCATTAAGCCTTTCATTTTCTGATAAAGTTGCCATGGCTGGCATATTCCCCAATAAGTTCCTCATTCCTAATATCTTGTTCATGAAATTTGTAGAGCTTCCAGTGCCCATGAAATCAGAAACTATAAAAAATAACCAGAAATCATGCTAGTATCTGTCACTTGCTATTCTTCTGTTTTCCAAGCTTGTCATCCAGTTAGGGAACATAAGATACACTGTGTGACTAGTCCAATACCAGTAACAGACAGCAACTTGTCAAAATGAACATTTGCAGACAACCCACAGCATAAAAATGTTGGTTCTTCTATTTTTTTTTTTCTCAAGTGTTTGAGAACACTTACAAATAACAATTACTTTCAGGAAAGCCTGAGAGTACATTCAAACCAACTAAGTCTGAACTTGTTTTTTGATTTGGTATTATTTCATATTCTGAGTGTGATGTGTGCATCTTTATGTATAGGATTAACCAGAGAGAAAACAAAGTGCAGAGAGCCAGACTGCTCTAAGATAGCAGTACTCTGGTTGGCAAAAAAAAAGGAAAAAAAAATATATTTAAAATTTTCTACTAAAATCTGTCCATCCATCATGATGCATTAGCATGACTTGCATGCTTTGAAGACTGAGCTTTGCTGGTGAATGAAAAACTGGCTGCAGATCATTTGCTTAATATTGTGCAGCAAAGATGGGAATGAAAACTAAATCTCCAAAAACCTAACTGGCAGCTGAGGGACACAAGCCCCTTCTTCATCTCAGCAGTACTACAGCCCAGCTTGACTCCAGAAGGACTGGTGGTCATCCAGCTGAAATTCAGGACAAACATCAGGATTAGCATGAGAAGAAATGGTGACATTTCAGTCCTCAGGTGGTCAGTAGGCTTGAAAAGGCTGCCTCAGAGGAGGAGAAAACAGGTTCCCTGCAGGCCTGGTAGCAGTGCAGAACTCCTGCTTGAGCTGCAGGCTCAGCTGCAAAGGGGTGTCCTGCTTGGAACACATGGAGTCCGCAGAGCTGGGCACTGAACACGCTCACATAACTCCAGCAGAATGAGCACGTATTCGTTATAAACATGACACTCGTATTTCACTGTCAAAAAACCCAGAGGAAATGCAGATGAGGCACTTAATGCCATGAGCACCCTGCTCCCAGTCTGGACATGACTGGAAATACTGAAATCCCACATTCTGCACTCACAGCACTTCTGTACAATTGTTTTTCCTGCTTACATTCTTTCGTGCTGGCAGCTTCTGCAGCAGACAGTTGTCTCTGCAGGGCCCAGACAGAGCATGGACCCTCTGAGGTTGTGTTGTGTGGGGTTGTGTGGGGCACAGGGGACAAACCCCAGCAGGCTGAGTGGAAGAGCATTTACTTTGCCTTGCTGTGCTCACCTGGGAGAAGGTATCAACAACAGCTTTACTCCATTCTTGCCTCTGGCTTGGAAACTTGGAAACTCTCGGTGCCAAGCATGGTGCCCAAGGCTGGGCACTCTCCAACACATGCAGTACAGACCACCTGGAGGCAGAGAAGAACAGTCCACCAAGCAGGATTCACAGAACAATCTGCCAAGCAGGAACCTCCCCAATGGTGGCCTTGGGACAGCTCTTGGAGCTGGATTCTGCCCATTATCAAGATTTGAGAGAGATATGAATCCTGTACTCAGGATTTGCTGCCCTTATCTCCCTCTTGAAGTTATGTCCCAAAACCTTTATTCCAAATGTAGACAAGGGGAAGTACCAGGCCATTCAGAATGGAAGGGATGCCTCGCCAATCCTTTTCCAATGGGGTGCCAGCCCCTCTTGGAGGGAATTTGAATCTCCATTTGCTGCAAGAACCCTTTGCCAACTGGGCTATCAGCTCTTACCATTGGAGGGAGAGTTAGTGCTCACAAACTCCTATTTTGCACCCACTGTTCTAATAAACATGAAAAGAAAAATGGACACAGCTATGCCTGGTGCTCCGGCCCATTCCTCCCTGCCTCAAGGCAGGTTTGTGGGGCCAGTCTGCCTGCCTTCCTTTGGAAGCTTTCTGAGAAGAAGCTGCTTCCTCTTTTGCTGGGCAATGCCACCCTCCCAGGAGATACCTTTTTCCCAGGAGGCAGAAGGCTCCCTGTCTTTCTGACACCTCTGCTCACCTCCCCTCCCTTTCCCTTCATGCTGCAGTGGGTGTCTGTGGGGGACTCTCAAGGACTGTCCCCAGCTATTATTCTCCAGGGTGAACAGTTGTCAGCTGCAGCCCCTTGGTTTAGTCACCTGCCTTCCCTAATGCCAGCAGACATTTAGGTCAATTGAGTGCACAGGCTTGCACAGTTGGGTTTCTGAGGGCTGGGTTTCCAACAGCAGCTCCTTGAGAGCCAGAGACAGGAACTGCCTCCTAGAATGTAGCACCACCAAAAGCTCTGTCCCTGGAGACCTGGGAGAGCAGTTTGAGGCCAAGATCTTAGGCAGGATGTCTGGATAAAACCCATCTAATTTCTTGTTCATGGGTGCAGCTAGTTACGTAATAGAAAATAGGTTAATTATGGCCCAGATTTACCCTGGCATAAAAGCAGGTGGAAGCAGTTACATCAAGAGTGATCCCTGGCAGGGGAGGCAGCAAAGATGATGCAGCCCTATGGGAAGGTACTGCACTTGTACACACAGTCACTGTGTGTCCTGCTTTGCAAGGAGAAGGCTGGGAAAGGACAAGTTCACTGATTCAAAGAGAAGCCAGGGGAGACTGTTCAGGGCCTGGATTCTGAGTCAGACTAACCCTTGGCGGCTTCTGGCAGCAGGAGCCCTCTCATAGCAGAAACCAGAGGAGTAAGGTCTTTGAGGACTGGATGTGACAACCAGGTAGCAAAAGGAGGGGTACAAAGCAACACTATAATGTGGAATTACTGTAATGTAAATGCTTCTTCCTCCTGAGGCAGAGAAGTCCAGTAAGAAAAATATGCTGGGACTTTTATTTCCCTTTCAAACTATGGGGAGAGCAGAGCTGCTCTTGTCCCCAGGACTTGATCCCACCAGGTACCCTGGTGAGAAGTGTTGAAGCACCTTTTTTCAAACCATTTGCAATGATGGTTTGTTTTCTTGCCCAACCTTTAACATTCAGTGTCAGAGTTGCTAGTGTTATACCTCTGGTTGCTCAGTCTCTGGAACATGGATGAGGTAAAGCATGACACAGCCCCTCGTGGGTGTGCACAGAGAAGTGCTCAGAAAGGCACCTCTTCCAGCACTGAAATGCCAAACATCAGTGCAAGTCTGCATCTAAACCCAGTGAGTAATCCAAATAGGAAAGAAAATCATAAATGGTGTGTGAGCTGAGACCATGGGGCCACCTCCTCATCCTGAGGTGGCTGGGTGCAGGCTCTGGAGGCAGACTCAGTAGGCAAACTGCAGATTTAGGAGTCTCTACTTCAGGAGAGCAGATTTAGGCTTGTTTAGGGAATTTTTAGGCAGAGTCAACTTGGAAATCAGTGGGAAAAATGTTGCCACGATTCTGGGTAACTTTTAAAGAAAACACCAAGAGCTGAGAAAGGTAATTTCCTGTTGGCCAATCTCAGACCAAGAGTTTCAGGAGAAGAACTGCTTGCCTGAACAAAGAGCTTCTCAATGACAGAATGGTTTGGATTGCAAAGGACTGTAAAGACCTAGGCTTAGTGGCAGTTCTGCTCAAACAGGTGACTGGACAAAAGACCTCTTAAAGTCCCTTCCAACTTTGTCTTCTGTGTTTTTTTTATTAGATCTGCTTGTGAGAGAAATGGAGGTGGATTGCTTCCGACCCAAAAGAGCTGCCACAACTCTTGGCCAGGTGCAGCATGCCCCTCTAGAAAGCCTGAGGCTGCCTGGGGCACGTGGTCCCATGCAAGCCAATTGTTTCTCCATCTGTGTGGAACAGGCAGTTAAAGGACAGGATGATGGGTGCAGCCATGAGAAACCTGGAAGCCACACTGACCCAGCAGGGCCTCAGCCAGCTGGCAGAGCCTGGCCATGGCATGGAAGTGACCACAGGGCTGGACAACAAGGAGCTGCACAGGAAGCATCACTGGTGGGGTGGCTTTGGGATAACATGGCAAAAACATTGGCATGTGTGGTGGTTGTGGGTATGGCAAACCTGACACTCCTTATAGAACTATGCCATTCCAGAGCAAGGCCATGCCATTTTGCTGGGAGCCAAAAGAATTATTCTGACCAGATTAGCCTCACCCTTTCCCTTTATCTGGCCTGATTTCATAGATTTGCTGTGCCTTTTTTGCCTCTTTTCTTGTTGCTCCCTCTCTCCCTGTGCTTGGGCCTTATTTTGGCTGCAGCAGCCACAGTTGTTCATTTTATTCACTTGCCTCATACAGGGCAGGCAGGAGGAGCAGGGGGAAGGGCAGAGTGTGCAAGTGTACATATCTGTGTGTGTGAGCGTGTGAATGCATCTCCAGGGCACGGGCAGAACCAGGCTGGCTCCTCCTTGGCTGCCTCTCCTCAGAAAGAGGAGAAAGTGCCAAATATCATCTCAGCAGGGGAGCCGTGAAAAACTTGAGCAAGACTTGCATTCTTCAGAGCTGAAGTAATTTTTCCCAGAGAGTGTGATGTTCATTAGGATGGTGAATGGGGCAGGAAACTTGCCAGGTATTTAAGACAGACCACAACTGGAGGGACAGGATCCAGCTGTCAGGCACCTTCAGAGAAAACATGTTGAACTCCACCAAGATGGTCAGGTGAGGTAGGATTACCTCCTTGGCAGAGCCTTCCTACACCACACTGTGAACATCCATGGAAAGTCTTAATTTAGGGTTTGGACACTGTAATTTAAAAACTACGAGAAAATCTTCATTCTGAATTCCATCAGGAAATAAGATGTAATTTTCTCTACTCGGGGAGCCTTTACAATCTTTCTCCATAATAAAGAACTAAAAAAGCAAGACAGCTCTGCATGGACAGATAATACAAGTGCTTTCATCACATAAGCCATCTTGATTTATGTGCCATAAATCAAATGTAGGAGCACAAGTCTTTGGCTGCGACCTCAAGCACTGGTGGTTGTTCACCATGAGAATTTGCCCATGCAAGAAAACCTCATGGCTTAGTAGTGATTTTTATTTCTATTTGATCAGAAACAAGCAAATCTGGGCTCGAGGTTGGCCTGGTCTTCTTGTTCTATGTAAGCATGCACTATGAAATAATTGGGATTCGATTAGTTTGGATGATGGAATCTTATAGAAAAAATCCTTCAAAACCAGGATGAAGTCTGGATGAGACCTCCTGTGACTGGTGCTGAGGGTGGCACAGACAGGCAGCACTCCTGCTGAGACACCAGAGGACAGCTTTTGAGATCCTCTTAATACAATGTATAAAAGCAGAATGTTGTACTCTTCATCTGCATGGTTCTTTGAGGAGATGACTTTATGTGTGGTCTTTACTATATAGAAATGGCATTTTAAATTTATTTTTAAATTTTTTTTTTTTATTTCCAGGAAGAACCTATCTCTTTAAAATAATATTCCTAGGATGTTAAGGCAGGCAGAATGACACAGGAGTTATGGATACTTATTATTTTGCTGCTGCAGAGTACTGGAGAGTAAGAGCTGCTTGTGACTCCACCTGAGGAGTGAATTAAACGCAGGAATGTAAAACTTGCTGTGAAGGTACCTTGCCTTTAAAATCTCTTCACCCTTTTTTGCTTTTAACAAAAACAACCCCTGCTTTGCAAAGAACTGAATTACTCATTCCAGACTGACAGATTGCCTTCCCATTTCTGCTCTATTCTGAGCAGTTGCATTTTTCAGCTGATACCTGGAAAGAACATCGTCTTTTAGGAGGCTGCATAGGATGGTAAGAAAATACCTGCCTAGATGAGTCACTGGGGAACAAAAAGGGAGAATGAAAGCTGGAAGCATTATCTTGCAGAAGTGTAATAGGCAAAAGAAGAAAATCAGCAGTGAGTTACTGTATCCAAGATCTGCAGTTTAACAAGAAAAACATTTAATATTTTAATAAAATAAACCCATTGTGACAGTAGAGAAATCATGGAGGGAATTTAACTCAAAAGAGTTGTCAAGCTGTGGTTAACACCTTGGAGGCTCATGTCAGCTTGCCTGGAGGTCAGGTGTGCATGTTCCATGCAGTTCTTCCTAGTTGTGGGGTAACACTAAAAAAAGAGACATGTACATGGATGCATGTGTGTGTGTAGCACTGTTAACCCAGCTCCTGAGAGCACCAACAAAGGAGCTTTCACTGTAAAATGAAGTGATTTTGTTCCTCACAGCTGCCAACCAGAGTCTGAAGCGTGACTGTTTACGTGACACAGGTCACTGCTCCCCTCTGCCACAGGCAGCCCCAGCTCTGGCTGTTCTGGGGTTGCCACTGGGCTGTGCTTTGGGGCTCCAGCTCTGCTCACTCCACCCTGGTCCCCAGCACCACAGTCAGACCTGGGTGGCAACACTTGAAACAGATTGACCCAAGCTCTGTCAAGCTGTAAGAGAGAAACAAAATACCCCTTACAGCAAGGACAAAACACTTGTCCTCCTTACCTGCTAATAGGGTGGAAAAATAATTAACCAGGGCAGACTGTGACCAGCATGAGGGGAACTGGGCAGATCACTGGTATGTAAGCCAATATTCTCCATGTGTGCACCCCTGTGTTTGTTCACATTGTTTTTAAAGGTATTTTTGCAACCATAAGGTGTTTTCCCATACTTTTTTTGTTAGCTTAAATGAGCCTCAAGAAAAGTGGAAGGCATTGAAAAGGACACAGGCTCACTCAGAGTGGCCTGGTCTGTCTCAGAATCTGTTCTTAAAATGACAGAGCTCTAAGTCTCCTGGATTGACTGCTTTAAAATCACCTTTTCTGATTACATAGCTGATTGTCACAGGAGATGCCTATGGCTTTGTGTGTCTCTCATAGCCAGAGCTGTAATTTTTGCATTCAGTGGTTGTTTAAAATAAGTAACTCAAGAGGCCATGTCATTAACCACCAGCTGTAATTAGCAACCTCACTTTAATGGCCCTGTGTTCCCATTCACAGTGCCCCAGAGCTGCTGGATGCTGGTCACTCACAAGCATGAGCAATCTACTTGCAGCAACAGTCTTGGCATTAGTGAAACTATGGAAGTTCCATCCCAGAGTCTGATACATGTCTCTCCAGACTGGGTGTGAGCTTCCCACAGTGTGGCTTTCCAGGATCCTGGAGTGTCTGGCTCGGTAGCCAGAGGCTGTGTAGCACACTGTGCTAGTCTGCCCTTGCCATAGGGTGAGATACAGTTTTCCATAACCACACTGGGATGAAGTTATTTGTTGCAATTTGAATAGGAATTTTGTCGGTGTTCCCAGGTACATCAGGAGTAAAAAATGAACCTCCTCCAGATCTCCTCTCCAACGTTGTACTAAAGCATGAGAGACAATGACCTGAAGACCATCTCATTACAGGCATGTGGGATGCATCATGGCAACAGCTGCCTGCACTTATTACTGTCTGCCCTCTTTTGCACTTCCCTTCCCAGTTCCATTTGCTCTTCTGTCTCAACTCTCGAGTTTTACATGTGGTTTCAATTTAGGTTTATTCTGATGTGAAATAGTGGTAGAGCTTCACTGGGAATGAAAAATGAAACCCCTGGTAGATGCTTGGGCAAAATTCCTGCTGGGATCAAATCCTGCTGGCTATACCTGGATAAGGACTTCAGCTTTAGGTCTGTGTTTGCATTACAGCCATCCCTGCCAGGGTTGCACCAGCAGCTGTACAGGACTTCAGCTAAGATGGGAAGGAATGGAATGGAATGGAATGGAATGGAATGGAATGGAATGGAATGG
>JAHLSL010000021.1:3460236-3491530 GCA_025920805.1 Petroica traversi | reverse complement strand
ATGGAATGGAATGGAATGGAATGGAATGGAATGGAATGGAATGGAATAGAATAGAATAGAATAGAATAGAATAGAATAGAATAGAATAGAATAGAGCAAGATGTCCTTGCTCATTGCAGAGGCTCAGACTAGATGACTTTCCAACCCGAACTATTCTGTTTTATGATTCTATGATGATCAAGGCCTTTCTCAACATGCAGACTAATGTGGAGAAATGGAGTCATGTGATTCCTTCACATACTTTGGGAGAGTGTGGGATGCCACTGGAGGGGCACAAGACACTGCTGCTGGAGAAGCAAGGCAGAGGAGGTGAGCACACAGGCAGGAGCAGTGGTCTGTAGGAGCCAAGGGAGCTGGGGCACAGAGCCTCTTGCTCAGTGTGCCAAGGGAAGCAGCTCTGTCCCATGGGCCCCTTCAATGGCCTGGGATGCAGCAGGGCCAGCAGCTGCTGCCAACAGCTGCACCATGGCTGCCCAACTCTGCACCTTGGTTTCTCCCATGAACAGCACAAACCTCTGGACACTGGAATATTGCCTAATGCTCAAGCTGTGGGACCATACCAGGCTGGTTTTACTTATACTGGAGCAAATCGGCTGCTTTTATTGCAGGTCCTTCTGACTTTGTCTGTGTAGGAGTAAAGAAAATTGCTGCTTGACTTTTTCCTGTGGAGCCTGCAGTGTGATGGGATATATTTAATCTTAACAGGCTGGCTAATGCAGCCCTTTGAATCAGGTTTGGCTTTGATTAAGTTCTAGCACATATTTGGGGCCAGCAGATTCTTTTCACAACAGCACTTTCTGGCTCTGCACATCAGGACTCTCTCAGGGCATGGTGTATTGGCCAGCATGGGCAGCCTCAGGCCCATTGAGTGCTCTCCTGCCTGTCTCTGGGGCTGTGCTGGCACAGAAGCACTGGGGGAAGCACTCTCGTGCAGGAGGCAGAGGCTGTTGCTGTGCAGTCTGCAGAATTCCCATGGAGATAGTGCTTGGCATGTATCTGAATTCACCTCCACACACAATCAGGAGCACCTCTTATCTTGCTACGCAGCCTGGGAAACTTCTTATACTTGAGTGGACTGATTACAACACAAATAGAGTGACCAGGGGGACTTCTGAAGGCCCTGGAGCATGGGTCCCTTGCTTTATTCCAGCTACAGGCTGCTTTATGACTGACTGTAGGAAACATTTCCTTTTAATTGGCATACTTGTCTGGATTTGAAGTGGAGGTGACTTATGCAATCAAGGTCAAGCAGTCTCAGATGAACTTCTGGTTACTTTTACAGAAGAAAAGTTGCCTTGTAAGGCATGTGACCCCAGCAGCAAGCTATCTCTTGATGCAGAAGTTGTTTGTCCTCCCTCTCAGAGTGAGCAACCTGGAATGAATGATAACAAGTAGATGCTTATCCTGAAATGACTGTGAGCTGCAGTGGCAGGAGCCAAAATGGGACTTTCAGATGAGAGGTGGATGGAGGAAAGGAGAGGGGATGGGCTTGGCAGATCATCAGTGATCCCGAGACCTTGGGTGCTTGGGTCCTCACAGACATCAGCAGCTCTGAGTAATGATTTGTGGTGATTCTGGTGGTGTGGGTTCCAAGGAACAGGAGCTCCAGCTTCCCAGCAACATGCACAAGTCCTACCCTTTGTTTTTGCCAGCTCAGCAGAGAGATGCAGAGCAGGAGCCTGGAGAGCAAGGCAGGTATTTGTACAGTCATTATTGGAGGGATAGGTAGGGAAATAGGATGGCAAGGGATGGCCTATTCAAAGCATTTTGGCAGGGACTTATATTCCTGAGAATCTGCACCTGTGTCTTGCACATCACACAGCCTGTTTGAATAGCACCCTTTAGGAGCCAAAACTCTTGTGTATTAACCATCAGTATTCAACCTGGAAGCAAATTAAAAAGCAAAGTATAGCCTCATGGCAGGATAGGTATGGGCCATCCACAGGAGTTCCCAGGTCCTGGAGGGAACCCAGCAGTTTACAGCACAGTTTTAATTGGCCCTGAAAAAAATGTGTATTATTCAAATACCCTAATTGTTTGCAAGATTGGGGAAATACTGTTTATGTGCTATTTACAAGATTGATGCCTATGAGAGTTACCACAATTTGAGTATTAGTTAATTGAAAGGTGCAGGAGCTATGGGACAGATGAAGTCAGTGATTAAGCCCTTCTCCATGTCAGCAGCAGCAGCAGACAGGAACAAATAAGGACTCTGACAGAATTTGATTAATCCATCAAGCAGCATAATCAATGTGCTGAGAAATGAGCAAGCCGCCAGTGTGATGGTGTCACTGGGAAGGCAGGGGGACAGCACAGTGCCTGCTGGCATGAGCTGAGCTCTCAGCAGTTTGCAGGCTGCCCGGGGAGCCTGTCCCTCGCAGGGCAGCCTGCAGCACGATGCAGCTGCCCCACAGCCTGCTGCCTGGGGGGCTCCTGCTCTGCCCTTGGCTTGGCCATAGCCCAGGGCCTTCTGTCTGGCTTTGCCAGGGCCAGGCTTTAGTGTCACAGCATTTGATGACAAAGCAAACTGAGGACAAGCCACAGGGCAGCTCTGGGTGTTTTCTATTGGGCAGAAAAGCAAGGGTGTGTTGAAGGATTGTTCAGCCACACTTCAAGCAGGCTGCTACAGGATTAAGTTTTCTTTTCTATTTAAAGACAGAGGAGAGTGACAAGTCAGAATTCCCTAGCATGTGTATTGAAATTCAAAGCAAGAGATCATGGTGTGTTTCTGTAGGACCTACAGTTCTGTGCTCTGTCCATGCACTGTTTGCCAGCAGTGGGAATGGACATATGGTGATTGACCCAGCTCCAGAGCTGGGCACAATCCTGGTGGCCCACCCGTGACACTGATTTCCAGACAAGGAAATCACAAGGCACAATAAAACCTGTTTATTTTAGCAGAATTGAAAATCAATATTTTCCAAGTGCCTCAAGAGCCAGACAGCAGTTGAGCTGAATAGTTATTTTCAGCACTACCAGAAGGCCGTGTTCTCCATTTCAGACAAAGCTGCAGCTCCCAGCAAACACCTGGGCAGGTGTGTTTTGGAAAGGTCCTTGATGCAGCTCCTGCAATAAGCACAGCCAAGCTATCCATGAGTTAGCATATTGGAGAGACAAACCAGCAGAACAGGAATAATCCAAATCTAACCCAGCACCATCTGCTGCACGAAGCACTGCGGCTGTATACAAAAACCTCATTAGTACCTGATGAGAGGGAGGCTGGGCCCACAAACAATCTATTTGCAATACAGGGTGTGTGTGATGCTGTCAACATCCATGTGGCTCATGGAAAGGGGAAACTTGTCCCCGGCGGCAGCTCTGCAAGACCTGCGGGAGAACCACGGGGCAGGTGTGGCTCCTCCTGGGGGGCAGATTCCCACTTGGCCACTGCCAGGGAGCAGCCTGGGAAAGCCTGGTGCACAACCTGCAGCAGGGGAAGGCAATGCCCACACAGGTCCCGCAGGCCCATGTTGGTCAGGGTGAAGGCAAAAAGCAGTGGAACTATGAGGAACCAAAATAAAAGCAGGCACATTGATCTCCCTTGCCCCAGGCTGGCAGTTGCCAGGGGCATGTGGCCAAGGCTGAGCACCGGTGACTGTACTGCACCCACTGAGCTGCCCACAGTGTCACCTGCCGTGGCCCCAGCAGGTCCTGCAAAGTCCACCTCTGTCTCTGGTGCCCCAGGTGTGGCAGGGCCCTGCCCTGCTGTGCAGTGATGCTTGCAGCACCAGGAGGGGGCAAGGAGTGACTTGACACTGGCAGAGGGGGTGACACTTTTGCTGTCTTCCCCCTCAGCTCCCTCTGCCTGGCATCTCCATCTGGACACAGTGGTGGGGGCTGCTGCTCCTTGGGCAAGGAGCATTTGGGGCCCAGGTGCCACTGTAGGGGAGGGGTGGTGGCAACAAGGGTGATGGAGCTGCTTTGAGGCTGCAGGGAGAGGAAAGCCTCTCCCTGGCTCTCACCCTCCTCCCTTCCCTCCTGCTCACAGCTTGCCAGCAGCCAGACCAAGGACTTGGAGGCAGGATTTGTCCCTTGGAGGTGGAAGGACAGGTCTTGGGCACTGCCATGAGATGACTGTCAGGCTCAGTGGGAAAGACCTGCATCCAGGGTCACTCCTGCTCCCAACTGTGGCAAAGTGGACGCCGGTGTGAGGCCAAAACTTATTCTTAACCATGTTATTTTTTATGGCTTTATTTTTAGCTGAGCATTTATGTTTGTGTGATCTCCCCTGCTGGGCAGCTCTGGCTCCTCAGGGAGGACCAGAAGCAGGCATGGCACAGTGAAATCCCAGCTCGGGGAGAGACAACACTGGGCAGTGGGTGGGGTCAGGCCCAGGAGGATTGGAAGGGGAGAGGACGGCAACTGAGACTTCAGAGCAGATACATTCCAGATCTATATATATATATAAAGTAATTAAACTGAGGGAGGCAGAATTAAAAGGTCACTTCAGGGCTGCCATGTGGTACCATCTTTAAAGCTATCATGCAGTGCAGCCTGGTGTAAGAGCACAGCCCTATTATGGGTTATTACAGAACAAGCTCCCTCATTTTCTCTTTCCAGACAGTGAAACACAAGGGTCTAAAACAAGAAGGCAGTTTTCCAAATGCAAGGCCCCTGAAGGGTGAGGGTGGAGAGGCACAGTGCTGCAGCAGATGCCTGGACGTGTAACACAGGGAAGAGAGTGAGTGCTTCCTTGGCTTTGCTCCTTGCCTCAGGGACCCTGCCTGTCCCCAGGGCTTCTCCTGGGAGGAAACAGCCATGGTTCAGGGTCGTAATTGTTTTCTCTTCTTTTTAAAGGAGTTAGTCCAAAGAAGAATTGGACTGTGCCTTCTCCTGCTGCTTGTTAAATACCTGGGATGTCAGCTGTCTCCCTCCCCTGCCCTCAGCTTTTGCATTCTTCTCTCTCATGATCCCATCGTGGCATTGCAGACTCTAAGACCCTCTGACACCCAAGGCTGTGCCTTGCTAACTCAATTTCCTGCTCTCATACATTTCATCTTCCCTTTCCCAGTACAGCCTCTTGAAAAGTTACTTCTCAGTTCAGTCACCACCTTTGCTTCTCCACATATCTTGTTCATTTTCATGGTTTTTTTTGCTTTATGTGTTCTCTTGCTTTTTGGTTGTGTCAATAACAGGCCAAAAGGTGGCAAGTCACTTTTATCATGCCCATGTCAGCAACTGAGACCTAGTTGGTAGCATGGGACACTGTGTTTGACTGAGGAAGGAATAGGAATTCAACAATTCCAGCTGTTTCTTTCCTTTGAAAGTCCTACGTTTGCTGTGCCTTTTTAGAGCCTGGAGCAGTTCTTTGTTGGTGCAGTTTCTCTGCATCTCAGCTTACTCTGTTTTGGAGCTAGATGGTTTCAAAAATTATAGCTGGCAAGCATTGGAACAGGCAGGCATACTTTGCCTCTCTTCACAATTACAGTGCTTGCACACTTGGAATGATTTAGTTCATTTAGCATTTTAAATTCCACACAATTTCAGGAGCACAGGGGGATACATTAGTCTGAATTATTTCCTGCCAAGTAATTCTGCTGTGAAGACTGCCAGGGCTGCTCGAGGTGTGCTGGGGGCAGAAAGCTCCCTCCACTGCAGCTCCAGGATCCACATCTTCAGCCCTGGAGAAGGAGTTTCTATGGAGACATTTGCAGTAAACAAATGTATGGCTTCCCCAGCGTGTGCAGGCACTGCAGCCCTGCAGCCCTGCCCTGCATTTGGCAGGAGCTGATACCTATGAGCCCCTCCCAGCCTGTGCCCCCTGCCAGCCCATGGCCCTGCTGCCAGCAGTGCTGTCTTTGCTGCTTGAAGGATGGCAGGTAGGAGCAATTATTCCCAGTATTTTAGCTAGGGGGTGATTTTTGAAGGGTCCCAGCATGCTCTCCTGGAGGAGCAAACAAAACTCCCATTAAATGTTTGTGTACATACAGCCAGGGAGAGCCCTGAAATCCTCTGCAAAAGCAGAGCAGTGGTTTCATGCCTCTTCCCAGGGTGTCTGCAGGCCCTGTACCCCCCTTCTGCATCTCCCCATGCTGCAGTGGGGCTGGGGATCTGCACCCCACTTGACAGTGCTGAGCATCCCTGGGCTCCAATCCCCAGATCTGCAGGGAATTAAAGCCCCTCCAGTGAGTCTTTGAACCACTTCTTCCCTGAGATGGCTCAGCAAACCAGAACACAAAGAGATGATGATCAATTTGCTTCTGTTGAGTTTACAGACATTTTTCCACTCCCTTGTGATGCCCCAGCAGAATTTTCCTGGTTTATTCATGATGGGCAGTTTCTGTATGAGTAAAATGTCTGTGAATTTTTCTCACAGAGGTAGATATGTACCCCAGCCAAATATTGCTTGTGTAATAACCAGAAACTGTGCTGTAGCTTCATTAATTTTCCTGTTAAGGCTTCTCTTGCTGCTCCAACTCAGCTCTACGTCCCCTCTTGGACTGCAGTGATGCATCATGCTGGGCTGCTCAAAGGCTGCTGCTTCTCTGGGAAGTACTGTCTGTCAACCAAGCCTAAAGCTGAGGCCTGAATATATAAAATATGCTAAACATTTTGCCATTATTAGGCTGAAGAGCAAATGCAGCCACCAGTAACTTTGATCTCAGAAGACCAGCACAAAACAAAGCAGGGATTCACCAGCTGAGTGCACATCCTTATTTTTATCATGGCATCTAATGCAGCAGTTGCTAATGGACCTGAACCAAATTTGACCCATATTGATTTCCGGATTCTGAGCTGTGCTGGCTGCAGCTCTCCAAGAGTACCATGCCCTTGAATCTCAATGTGAAACAAACAGAAGAGGCCCTTAGGATATTGGTAACACCTAACTATTGGAGACAGGGAAGTCAGACTGAGTTGGCCGAGTCTCTGGCCTTGTTTCAGCCTTGGCTCGTGCTTTACGGGGGGCAAGGGAACAGGCAGGTGGCCATGGGGTGCTGGAGGTGTCTCAGGGAACAGCAGACATGAACACGCCCCATGTACAGACCAGAGTGTGCTTGGCCAGCAGCCCTGTTGCTGGTTAATGGCTGGTGCAGCTCCAGCCCAGCAGCGGAGCCCCAGCTCAGCCTGCCCAGGAGTGGGGGACCCTGAGTGCTGCCTCACTTTGGGCACTCACACAGAGGGGCTGCACAAAACAGAGGCCACAGCACACTGAAATCCCCTTATTTTTGCTCAGCTGTAAGAAAGGTTATTCAAACACCTGATGGAAACACCAAGTGCTCCAGAACCAAGGTGATAGCACAGTTTTAGGCACCCATCCTTGCCTATATCTACCTAAGACCCAGGACTGGCCTTCTGTGGCACCTGGTGGGATTGACAGCCAGGCCATGCCCCTTTAGGGTCCCTCAGGTTTTGGGATTGCAGCAGGGCTATGGTTTGATACATCAGTATGACCCTCAACCCCTCACACCCACCCACTGCCCACGGGTGATGGGTGAGGGGCCCCTACATGTCACCCCCAGCCTGGGCAGAGGCTGCTGCTGCTGCAGGTGAGTGCCCCACTTTCAGCCAAAGGAGTTAATGAGGGTGCCCTGCTCCTGCTTGCTTTTCTAGTTCCCTTCCTTTGAGAGTTAATACATATCTTGCTCTATTTTTTGCACAATAACAACAGCGCAGCTCAGGGGAAATTTGCACGAGGTAAAGAAAAAGACTATGTCAGCCAACTGTGTCTTGTTTTATTCACCTGAAAATGGCTGGGAGTTGGAGGAGTGCTGGGACAAGTGCCTCCTGAGTGTGCCCTGCTCCTGTCAGCACATGGGCTCTGCTGCAGGCAGCTCCCACGCCCAGCTGGCCTGACCCCGAGTGACCAACCTCACCTTCTTACATAAAGGCACTTACTGAAAACAGGTTACAAAACTCAGCTTATTGGTTTCCAAGACACACAGCTGTCCCAGCACCAAAGCCTGCATATCACTCAGCTGTCTTGTGGGGGAGAAGCATCTTCTGATCAGAGATGTTGCCATGGCCAGCAAGGGGGATGGTGACTCCTGACAATAAAGCCAGTCTGGAGGAGTGCCTGTTTCCCAGCCTTGAGCCTTGCTGGCAGAGATATTCCATGGAGCTGTTTGCAAGAGGTCATGGCAATAGCCTAACCCAAGTTACCTCTGCTTTCATGGGATCACTTCATAACCCCTTGGTTTCTTTAAACTAACTACTGCTACAAGAACTCAATGGCAAAAGAAATTTGTACTGGCCTTGATATTGCTGAACCCTGGCTGTGCTATACAAACAGTTCCATTAAGTGAGGTTAGGAAGAACTGCTGCTGAGATCAAGGCTAAATATACAGGCCTTCTTAAACCAGAGACCTCTGGCAATATGAAAACAATCTTACTAGAATAATACGAATTAGATATGGTAGCTAAAGAGATTGGAGAGTGAAGGGAGCAGGTATTTGCTCCGCAGAAATACAGTGATTGAGGAGAGACCCTGCGTGAGTCAGAACAGTGAGCATCTCTGCAGTACTCAGGGTGGGAGCTCAGCTCTAGCAAACGTGGGTTATTTGGGTTCTGCTGCTGTTATCAGCTTGGCAGCCTTCAGAAGTGATGCCCGAGCTGTCAAAAGCGGTGCAGAAGTGTTTTCAGCTTTTCTGAGGGCAGGGTGCAAAGAGAACAGAGCTGCCTTTCTGGAGCTTGCTGCTGGTCACTGCCTGGTGCAAACACAGGCTCACACTGCCTCTCCGCTCTGGAGGGCTTTGGGGCTGGGGCACTGTGCTCTGAGTAACCCAGGGGCCCAGCTGGCCAAGGGAATGGCTGGATCACAGCCCATTGCCTCTCTGCAGAGGTGGGAGATGCTCTGCCTCTGCCTCTGCCTCTGCCTCAGCACCTGCTTACGCAGCAGTCCGGTGCTGCTCTCCTCGCCTGCTAATCAGAGCCAATGCTGCCCTTCCGCCCAAAGCTGTGCTTCCTTCTCGAGGTTAAGGGAGTGTGTGCTAAACTGCTGCTGCCCCACTTTCCCCAGGAACATGTTTACCAAGGCCAGATATACTGCACATTCCCCTGAGCTTGGCTTTGTGTTCCAGAAGGCCAGGAACAGACCCAAGACCGTCCTTGGGAGCTGCCAGCAGGATGGACCTCCTGCCAGCACCTCCTGGCCCCATTAAGGCAGAGGAGCAGCTCTCTGAGGAATTGGTCATGCAGGAGGTGAGTTCTGGCCACAGGCAGAGCCCCAAACTGAAGATGAGATCATTACAGGAGGGACTGACAAATGGAAACCACAGAAAATAGAGCTGGCAGTGTCTTGGAATACCTTACTGCTTATCAGGCTGCTCAAGGCAGGATTGACACTGACTCTGTCACTTTGGACAAATCTAGCCAACCTGTCTTTTTCTTGTTTTTTTTGTAGCTATTCATACAGCACTATTACTGGTTGCTCTGCCAGTACCACACCAGGTTCACCATGACCCAGGAATATCAAAGGAAGGTGGATTTCAATGGGTTCTTTCTGCATGAAGAGGAGAATCTGTGGTGAGTTTTCTCCACCAGGGCAGGGAGACTGGCATCCCAGAGTCCTGACCTGATGCTCCAGCACAAGCTCTCCACAAACTCCAGATAATGCCACCATGTGAGAGCTGTCCAATAAAGCAAAGAATAAAGGGATATTTTCAGACTCCTCTGCTTCACTGCCTTGATTCTGAAATACGTATGTAGCTTAAGCTCTACTTGCAGCATCCTGTCCATGTCCATCATGATGGAAATTGTAGCATTCAGCAGAGCTTTTGCCATAAAACAGGAATGTTTCAGTCTATTTGATGCTGATGCCCTGAACCCCACTGCCTTCCAGCACACCCCACAGTGCAGGAACCCCAGCTACATGCAAATATTGGGAACACTGTGGGATGCCAGCCAGAATGCTGATGTTCTTCAGAGATGCTGGTGTGCACCACGGGTGCTGGTTCACAGAGCTGTGTTGTTGTGCAGCCCATGTTGGGGCCATGTGAAATGAGCTCTGAGGCAAAAGGAGGATGTGAAAGGAGGGGAGGGCAGGAGGGAAAGTCCTGCCTTCCTGCAGACTTTGGCTGGCTGAGTGGTTGGTTTGCCCTGTGGATTTGGCTCTGTGCCGTAGGTGAGGTCCTTCACGGTTCTCAGAAAGAAGGAGGGATTTGGGCATGTCCTAATTAAGGGAATTTCCTGAGCACCTGAGGCACTGAGGGAAAGGAAGAAAGGTATTATAGTACTGGAGAGGTCTGGGGCAGCTTGGAAAGGATCCCTGGCCCAGGAGCTGTGTGAGGAAAAGAGGAGAGAGAGAAAAGCAAAAAAGCTTGAGCAGTTTATGGGCATAAAGACAAGTTTTCCCAAGGGAGTAGGGCCATGAGGGTTTCCTCAGCAGTGGAGTGAGCTGAGAAGAAAGGATGAAAAAAGGGTGCTAATAAACCAGCAAGTACAGTGCCACTGACTGCACCATGGCAACATTCAGGGAATTTGGGCAAATCTTAAAGTTGTAATGTTCAAGAAAGAAACTATTTATTTAGCTTTGATTAGTAGTAAAGAGCAGAAATGTGTTGCATCACCCTGACAATTAATTTTCTGAGAGTCTAATACATCCAGCATTCCTAACATTAAACAAGGAACAAACTAACTCAGCTAGGCCAGCTGGTGGATCAGCCATGAGCACAGCATCCCTCTGCTCCCCTTCACTGTGTAGGGAGCACAACCTCCACCCCTTCTGAAGCACATCAAGCAGCCAGCTCCCACAGGAGATCTCAGGTGGATGGGGAGCAGTGCAACCCACAGGAGCCCTTGGAGAGAGTGTTGCCTCCCCTGCACCTTTGGCTAAGTAGAAGACAGAGTTATAATGTCAGAGTTATATGTCAAGCCATAATTTTTGGACTGTTACTATCTCCCAGAGGATGCCAAACTCTCCTTTTGGCTTGGAAGGACCAGCTGGTCTGTTCACATCTCCTGCCCAGCCCTGTGTACCCAGTGAGAGGAGCATGTCCTTCTCAGTCTGGAGGCATCCACCAGCTCCAGGTTGAAGCTCTCTGCCACACACAAGCAGTGGTTGGTGCTGGGTGGGTGATGGTGTCACTGAATACGTGATTTCAGAGCTGTGCCTGGCCAGGCTGTGCTGGCCCTGGCTTACCCCAAAAGCACTGTGTAACACAAGCCAGACCTCATTTACAGCCCCTGGGACAGTCAGTCAGATTTACACCTTGGCCCCTTGGGCTCAGGAAACCTGGAAGCACCCTTTAGATCCCAAAGTGAGAAAGCAGCACCTGCCCTCAGTCCCACCATTAGCATTTTTGCCTTGGTCTGCCAGTGACCAGGACACAACCTCATTTATTTATTTGCTGCCTCTAACAGTCAGACAGAGCACCTTAACTTCAAAAGCCCAAGGCAGTGGGGTTGCTACATGGAAATTATGAACCAAGTCATAACTTCAAATATCCATATGAAACCTAACATCTCATTTTCAAGCATCTGACAACTCTCCAGGAGCTTCTTGTTTGATTTTTCAAACGCCAGCAGTTTGTCACACCTTATAGCCAAGTCTGCTTCTTCTGCCTTGGAGTGAAATGCACGGAACTCATCACAAACTAACACCAGCCCTTTGTTGGAAAAAATATGTTTTACACACAGATCCTGAGGATCAACTGATAGTGGTCAGCTACCTAAAGGCCTGCTGGAGAAGAAACTGGTGATCTGCTGATCATCCCCTTCCTGATTTTTATATAGTAACATGGGTATTAGCAAATGGAGCCTTGCTCAGGAACTCCCCTGGTTGAAATCCCCCATGGGGAAAACCTACTTAGGTACCATCCATCACCTAAGCTGGCAGGAGCTCAGCTGCCAAGCCAGTGAGCAGGGCAGGGATGAGCACCAGCACCTATGGAAGGCTTGTGCCTTCCCCTGTCGATAGACCAGCAACTGAGGGTGTGCTGGGGGAAAGGAAGGAAAGCAGTAAATCCAACCTGAATGAATGTCAACCCCTGATAGTTTCATCACTTTAAATTTATATCAGGTTCTAATGAAGCAGTGATGGAAGAATGGGGTTGTCTCTCTCCTTGAGCTAGATAACATGTCCTTGGGAAGGGATTGCATCTCCTTTTGCCGTGGGACACAGGGAGAATGCCTGGCCCTGTGTTGCAGGGATGGATGCCTGCGGGGCTGCCGTTAGAGACAGTATCACAGTAACTGGTTTCCAGAGGCTGAATTTAGGTTTGTGTAGGTGGTATTTCCCAGCTGTGGGTGTCTGGTGTTGCTACCTTCCCACAGGGTTTCATGTGTGGAATTAACCCCTGCACCACCAAACAATGAACTCAGCAAGCCCTCCAGTGCTGGTCAGGGACACTGCACAGAATGCCCAGTCCACAGTCCTGACACCCTGCCCTGCCATGGGCACCCAGTTTCTCTAGGGCTTGCTCACAGCAGAGGACTCCTAGGCTCCATGTTGTGCTTCGGAGGGGACATCCTCGGGTGGTGCCAAGACCTTCTCCCAACTCAGCAACACCCCACTTCCTTCAACTCCCTGCTAATGTCAGTCTCTAGTCATTCAACCTGTCCCCGTTTCCTCGCTCTCCTCTAAGTGAATCACCCCCCTGTCCTCACCTACCATCCCAGTTTTTTCTGCAGGTTTGTCCCCTCTCTGCTTTTTCCATTCCCTACCTCCTGCCAGCCAGCCTCAGGCTCACCAAACCTTAGGGCTGCATGGCGTGACACCATTTCACATGCCCAGCAACAGGCAGCCCTGGCTGAGGATGACCTGAGGACACTTCAGTCATCAGAGGCTGGTTGTGCCACCTGCCCTGGGTTTCAGCCTGCCACTGGGATTGCAGACTGCAATATCCCTTGCTGCTGCTCAACAGCAGCTTGGCTGGCTTTGGAGAAGCTTCAACCAGACAGCTGAGTAGGATTTTAAAAGTCTTTTAAAAAAACTATAGCAAGAGAAAGACTTTTTTGAAATTACCTGCATTTTTAAAATAAAGTGTATCTGCTTATCCATGAAGCCCAGGAGCCTGAGTCATGCTCTAAAGCCATTTAGACTTCAGGAGCAGGACTGCTCTCATGCACATTGACTTTCTAGAAGTCAAGTCTCCCCTAAACTAGTTGTCAAAATCCATACAGGAGTGAAGTCCCTTGAGGAGATGTCTTCCCCCATCTTGAGCCCTACCTTGGGCATGAAGCTGTGTCACCTCTCATTGACCAAAGGAAGATCTCAACACAGGCACTTTGTTTTTCAGCCACTGAAGAAGAAAGCTTTCAAACAGTAGGATAGAAACTAGTGCATATGATAATTATACGTCTTTTTTTATTTCCTAGTAGTTCTATTAAGAATTTATGATGTTACATATTCATGCCTAACCAGCAGGGCTACTATTTTTCACAACCCTCACAGTGCCCACCTCACTCCAAGGACATCCCATGTCAGGTGGGGCAGTCAGCTCCCCTGTCTTGAACACTTGCTGTCCTTCCTTGTGCTCTTGGGTCTTAACCCCAGGCTTGCTTGGTTGTGGAAACCTCAATCCCTCCACAAGACTCGACAGCTGCAGGCATTCCCCTGAGCTGGCCTTGGGCACATGTCCCAGCAGTGGCCATGTGTGTGGGCAAGCTGGGGAAGAAACGCAGCTGCACAGGGGTCTGCTCAGCTGCTCTGCTGAAGGGGTGCCCAGGTGCAAGGTCATCATCCTGCCTTTGGGTGGTGAAGTATCTAAATATGCTTCTTTTAGTATGTTTTGTTGTAGTAATTGTTTCTCTCTAGAAATTTATATGCTCAAAACTAAGGAAATGGCAAGGTGCTCACCCTGATTAGCAGGTCTTCATTGGTTACTGAGTCTTAATTTTATGATTGGAAGTAAAAAGCTGACTCATCCTCCCTGGCTACTTTCAGCACTGATGCAGGAGTTTTCTGGCTTTGCTCTGGAGGTATGAAAAATATCAGGTACAGTATGAATACAGAAATCATCCAGAAAAACAGCCCAGTAACACAACAGGGAAGCTTTGCTTTGGCAAAAGCCAGACAAGAACATTATGAATTAATTCAAGCTATAAGAATCACTATTGTAAGTCTGGAAAGACGGTAGAAGTGCAGTGTTATTACACTGTGCAAAATTTGAGGTAATTTGTTCCTGGAATTTGCTCTGTTTCTCTTGTATTAGTCTGTCTAGAATTCCTCTTGCAAAAAACCCCAAAGATAATCAGTAAACTCAACTCAAACTAATATTAACCCCCCTGAGACAGATGAAGCCATGAAGGCTGGCTCTGGCTGCTCGTGGGCAGCAGGAGCCCTGTGCCACCAACTGGAGGCACCCACCCAGTGCATCCTGCCCTCGCTGCAGCCACGAGGTTTGGGGCTGCTCACGGAGCATTGCGGCTCTCGTCTCCATGGATCCAATTCCAACCAGCTGAATTAAAAGGAAGACAGCAAAGGCTTTCTGACCAGGACAAGGCTGGGAAAAGAGGAGGCTCTGGATGTCCAGCAGGAGCTGCCCCAGGCGAGAAGCTTTGGGCACAGTGCTGGGACACGGGGGACACCGTCCGTGGTGACTCTGACTCTCAGGCCAGGACATGGTGGCTGTCCAGAGCGTGCTGCTCAGCAGCCTAGAGGAGTAGATTTTGCAGATCACCATTAATTCTCCCAGGCATGTGAGTGCTGGATAGAACAAGTACAGCTGTGGACAGTTTTATCCTCTTTGCCAAGAGCAGAAAATGGAAGTGCTGCGGAAGAGACAGTATTATATCCCCAATCTCCTTATTTAATAGTGGAACAAAATGTACTTTTATGTCTGTGCAGTTTGCAGCAACAAACTGAGGCTTTCTTCCTCTTACCCCAGGGTGCTTTCATTTGTTCTGCCAGCCCATTCCCTGTCAGTCAAAGGATATACATTATTAATGTATGGACTAAATGCTGTTCTCACTCATCCCTTTGCTCTCAAAAGCAGCACTTACATGAAGAAGACAAGCAGGATTTGGCCTCAAGATTTTAATCGTGTCATTCCAATGAATTGGTTTAACACAGACTTAAATGGGAAGCTTTTTGTTCTGATTTTTTTGGGGTGTTTTAATTACTGAAGGGATTATTGTTTGGCTAATTTAAATCACCATGGAAGGGAATACACTGGTAGCTGCTTGAAGAATTACTCCTGCACATGCATCTGAAATGGCAAGAGATTAAGACTGAAAATACAGCTTTATAAATTGTGATTATAAACAGCTGGGATTTACTTTTTTTTAAGGAAAAACGTGCAGGAAGAGATGGCACCTACGAAGGCAATTACATTTTTTGAGCTAATCCTACAACTGAAGTTGGATCAGCATGCAAAGCATGTTTTTGTCAATTCGTCAGCCCATATCAAGACATACATGAATTTTATTTACATAGAGCCACAGTCAAGTTGAGCAAATCCAGCACCTGGCTGCTTGTGCCCAGAAAGTAATGATGTTCTGAAAAATATAGGATACAACAGAACACACATGCAAGCAGCACTCTGGATAACAGTTAGAGAGGACTAAGGCATATTAATGATCCTGAGAGGATGCTAAAGGGAAAAATACTGGTTGCAAAACAAAGACCAGTTTTTGCCCTGATGTCCAAAATACAAGGGCTGGACTCAGCAAATTCTGCTCCTAAGATTTATTCAGCACTCGAGCTGGGTAGGTGGGATCCTTCACGTGGATTTTATACTGCCCACTCTCACTTGTGCACTGTGATGAGGGGGACAGGTGGGCTGGGGATTCATTTCCTCTCACACAAGACAGGTGCCTCCAGACAGAAGGACACTAAATGGAAAATAAACGAGATGATGAAGCACAAGAAAGAGGAAAAATTAAGCAGGTTGGGCAGGAGATGCTGGAAATTCAGCAAAGGCGATCCGCAAGGTGTTGTCAGTTCTGGGTTCACTGGGGGTAAAACCACAGTGGTAAGCCTTGACCTGGGAACTAATATGTTAAATACATAGTGTGAAACACACCCAAGGTTTTTAAGGAGCTGTCTGGTTGCTCACTTCAGAACAAGGGCTGCTTGGGTTCACAGTGGTTTTAAATGTGGGGAGAGCAGGTTTGGGCTGCTCCCAAACCCTCCTCTCTGGGTTAACCAGCTGCACATTCATATGGCAGTGAAAAACCTGCCCACTGCTATACTGACAATTGCACAGCAAACAGTGAACAGAGGGCATGTGTGGGAGTGGCTGTGGATGTGCAGCCCTGCTCTCTGCCCCGTTTGGTCCCAAGCCTTGCCCCTGTCCCTCTGGCTTGCCAGTCCCCTGTCACTACATAAGGTCACATGTGTGATGAAGGGCTGAAAAGGAGAAGGCAGCATGGTAGAGGGAAATGTGGTCTTAAAAAAGATAGATGAGTTTGAATGCTAAGGGCCAAGGCAGTAAATCATAATTAAAAAAAAAAATATAGTCTGAAAAGCGAAGACCTTGTGGAGTAAACTAGTAACTCAGTGAAGGAGCAAGAGAGCCCCTCTGCTGCTCATGAACTAGTTATCCAGTGAGGAACACAGAGAGGCAGAGAAAGAGTTGTTTCAGCATCTATCAGCTGCAATTTCTTACCTGTTCTGCAGGGGAAAGACTTGTCAATGTGACCTGAGAAACAGGTGTGGCAGTGACCACTGTGCATTTAGGAAGTCTGGCCACAGAGCTGGAGACAACTGTGCTGGGTGCTATTTGAGACCCCACTGGTGGATGCTGCTGGACAGCTGGGAACATGCTGGGAAATAGGAGAGAGACTGGGAGGATAACAGGACAGCTGCTACCAGCTTCTGGGATGCTTCCCAGCAAAGCAGGGTTTTGAAGGAAGGAAGTGATGTTGAGAGTGAGGAGAGGAGCACACAGGAAACAACAGATGAGGACAATGATCTTTTGGGCAGCTCTTTGCACTGACGCTCTTCAAGAGTGTGGAAATGAGCAGGGCCAGGCAGTGATGGCTGGACATTAGAGGATAGAGTGCTGCACCAAGAAGATGTCAAAGACCTGGAAAAAAACACTGACTAAGGAAGGCAGAAAAAACTGCAAGACTTGTAACTCATACAAAGAGATCTAGATGGAGACCCAAACCAAACCAAGGGCTCATAGGCAAACCCAAGGGACATGATAGTTGAAGCAATGCAAAAAAGATTAAGGGACAGAAGAGCTGTGGGCAAGAGGTTAAGAGTTTTCTTTCAAGGGTATAAAGCTACAGCTTTTGGTTAGACATTCATTTGGAAATGTCAGAAAGAGTGGCTGTGATTTATTGCACAGTAAAGAAGAAGACTGAGGAGTTATTGGGAGTAAGAATGGTAGTTTCACTCATGTTTTAGGAGCAGAAAGACTTAATACAGCTCTCCAAGAAAGCTGGCTGGAAATGGGGTTAAAGAAAAGACCAGTGAAAGAATGGAGAAATTAGAAAATGGCAGTGGTTGGAAGACAAAAAAGGTTTACAAATAATGTTGGTTTTGGTAGGACTTGCAAAATTAAAAAAGGACTTTTTCTACCCAATATGAATCCCCAGACTGGGATTCACCTTTTAAAATAGGTTGTATTTACTATAGCTTAAGAAAAAGACGAGATGCCTTTCTCAAAAAATACACAATATGTCCTGCACTCTGAAATCTTTAACTAAGAAACTGACCCAACGATGACCACTGGGATTATTTGTTTAATGTCTCTGCATACAAATTTGCCTGAAGAGTGGCTTGAAATAGACTGGTTTCAGTAAGAATCTTGATTTTAAGTTAAATTCTGCACCATCTCTTTCATTATAATCTGCTTCCATTCATTCTCCAAGGGGACAGTGACAGCTTTACTTCTTTCAAGAAAATGGACAACTAACCTTCAAGAGGAATAACATTTCAACACTTTCTCTCATAGTCAGTTTTATCAACAATGGCAATAGAGCTTATATCTACCTGAGAGCCAGGGCCTCTTGCAAAGAAAACTCTGGAAAGCAGCACTTTTTGGCTGTCAAGTTCACAGGTGACAATATTGTTTTTTTGGGGGAACTTTTCAATGTTCGCATTTCTCTGTTTTAATCTTGTCTTGAATGGGGACTGCTTTCATTGGGTTTTCCTGTTCATTTTCTCCCACAGAGCTTCCTGGAAGTGGAAGGACTTCTGTTCTCTCCCTGCCAGCTCCACAGCATGTCATCTGTAAGAGTCAAATTCTGGTGAAAAGCAGCTCATAAATTTCACTGCTGACAATGAAGTCTCAGCATCAGTTTTGTTCAAGTTCCCATCCAGTTTTTCCATTCCTGAGACACCAATTATATACAAGCCTGTTCAACTGCACTTGAAGAGATGAATATCTGGGTAAGGATGAGTACAGCACAAGGAGGTCTGGTTTAGAAACACCCACAACAAGGAGGGATGGAGGAGAACAAAAACCCCACACACTCAAGCCCTTAGCATGTTCATTATCACATTAGTTAGAAGGATGGTGTGTCAGTACTTGCAAAATATCTGTCATGGGTGCCATACAAAGCACATTTTCATCAAGACATTGTTAGTTTATTGCCTTTAAATGGACCCTAACCATCATTAGCAATCAATCAATCCTGAGACAGCCTCAAGCGCTCAAACGCAAACCTTTCATGTAAGCAAATCCACAGTGAACTTTCCTACAGTTTAATTGGGATCCTGCCTCTCCTCCTTTCCTCATGCAGGGCAGCTGTCAAGGAAAGATGTTTGTCTTTGCTCAGCTCTTCCAGAAATGCAGACTCCCTGCTGCTTCCCTGCTCCCTAACAAAAGCTTCCCCACACAGGCACCTCAGTTTGCCAGACTGTCCTAGGGGCTGACTGCTCACTTGTCCGTACTCAGGAAAGGGATTCTGTACCAGGTGTTTCAGGGTGAATTCACCTCCCTGACTAAAAAATGCAAGCACCAGAGAAAACTTGTCTTGTAGTTAGGGAATTTCTCAAGTGTTTCTCTGACATCCAGCACTGCAGGAGGTTATTTTGCAGTCCTAATCCCCCATGACAGAGAGCCTTTCCTCTACCCTGCCATTTTCACAAATGGAAACAAGATTGCCTTTAAGACACGTCCCTTTCTGCAAATGTGTCTGTCCTTAGCCAAGGGTTTTAACATTTCGGGCCTAGGGCCAGTTAGACACGACCAGTTACATTCCTTGTGTGGCTCCAGGAGCCTCATGTGAGAGGGTGGCAGGTCAGGAGTGCAGGCTCAGCAAGCACCTCTGCAGATGCCAGGTTGCTTCTGTCCCTTTGTGAGGAGTGAAAGGTGAAGTTCGGCCACCACTGACTGAAAATAGCACAGTCAAGGCAGTATTAGCACTCAGTATTAGCAGTGAACAACTTTACTGTTATATTATTGTGCTCCTACCCATTCACCCACCGCAAGTGGGGAAGTGGGGCACAACACAGAGATGTTTGGGTCCTGAAGAAATGGCTGGAGAGCCATTAATTTCGGAAGTGTCTAACAGAGTGGTATCCAAATCTCTGTCCATAGGGCACTAACCTGAGGTCCACAGTCATATTGCCCACAGTTTCCAATCAAAAGGTTTATGATAAAAGGAGAAATTTTGAGGACTGACAGTGACTATAGCCCAAAACCATCTTCAGATTTTACCAGTTATAGAAAATTGGTACAGCACTGTATGTTTTCTAGGACTGACTACTGCATGTTCCAGCCATGCATAAATTCTCTTCTGATATACAGACATCAGTTACACTGATTTTAGTAACATATGTGACATAGATTTTACAAAGGTGTTCAAGCTAGCAGCTTTCTGCACATGCATATATTTAACACATGACAAAATTAAGTCCCTTCTGACTTCAGTGATGTAGAATTCAATTATTGTTTGAGAAAAATACAGGCAGGCTTTGTCCATTTAGAAGTTAGCCCAGAAGCTGAGAAGTTGTCCTCCTTTGCTATTGGTGGTTATGGTGCAAACAGTGTCACATTCTTTCAGCTGCGTAGCAGCTCTTGTTTTCAGATGCATAACAGCAAATTCTTGGAATGATTTACTGCAGCAGCAAAAAGCAGCTGTTTACTGTTTCTTAACCTTACTTAACATGGTCCTTAATAAACACTATTTCTTAGGCCTCAAAAAGAAGAATATTCTCTTATAGCACTGATCTCATAAGAGCTAACAGCAGCAGTAGATGTCTCTTAGAAAATACCTTAGGGTTAAGCAGTTTTTTGTAAAACCATAACTAATCTAAATTTACTTTCAAAATAAAAATGCAGCAAGAGAAAACCAGTCAAAAATATAAATTAGTTTTCCCTCAGTTTGTGTGGAAAGAAAAAGGAGCTTCACTGACATCCCGATCAGTTCCCTTACTGCACACAGCCCATTGAGATATAAAATCTGAATTGTGCCTCCAACAATAGAAAATATAACTGCATTAAGCATTACTGTAACAAAAGTGAGTAATGACCATAAGAATAATTCTGAATACCACGAGGACACGATCAACCATTTTAGACTTTTAGTGGGTTTTTTTAAGGAGACATCATTCTTCTATTATTCTTCTGTTTGGAAATACTGAGTTTTCCCTCTTCAAAGGATCCACAAAAGTTCACAGGAAAGAAATAAATAAAGCATCATTTTAGTAGAAAAATATGCAGTGATTATCAACAGCTAAAGAAAATGTGTACCAAAACAAAGTAAAAACTCTCAGTAGGCAATGGCTACTGAAATTTGAAGGCATTTCAGGAATAAGAAATTAAAAATTAAGGCCTATCTTGATGGTCTGCAAGTATGTTGGGCAATTAACATGGATTTGCTGTCCAGGCATATTTTAATTTTGCAAAGACCTGAAAAAGACACAGGGAGAGCTTGTGTATTACTCTTCTATTGGTAAGCTAAGGGTAAAGACACAGACATGATGTGCTCTTGTGAGGGATTGGATTACACTGGCATCCATACGGAAAAGATAGGCAGCAATGATTAAAGTCTAGGGACAGTCTTGAAAACCAGAGGAAGAAATGGCCAGAATGATATCTGATGAAAAGTCACTCAAGCCTTTAGTCTAATTAGTGCTCTGCAGTTTTATATCCAGCATAACAACTATTGCACATTCAGATTTATCAGGCCAGCCTGGTCCTTCCCACTGCTGCCCTGTAGGTAAGTAAATACTCAGCAGAGCTCAAATTTTAATGAGAATGCTCTCGTCTGTTGTGGCCTTGAACGGAACAGGATGGAGTATAGAAAGCTTCTGATAGCTCACCAGTGGGCAAACCATGCAAAAAAAATTCAAACTATTTCAGAGAGTTCACCACAGTGGTTACAAATATAAAAGTGTGGATCCTGAGAAACAGACAAAAGACTGGATTTTAGATGACTCAAAAGTCAACACAGTAACACCTTCATTAGCAGAGTCCAAAAACACACCCGAGGTTCTAAAAGGCAGATACAAAGACTACAAATATCTAAGATAAAGTTAAGTATAAGTCCATTACCTGATGAAGAAGGAAAGAGAATTAAAGATTTACAAATAAGTAATAAACAGCATTTTTTACTTCACTCAGAAGTTAACAAACCATGTTAAGAAGTTGAAAGAGTAGTCAGAGGACTTTGATGGAATTCAAGTTGGTAACAGCAAATAACTCTTATGCTAGGATGCTCCAGCAGTCAGCCATGTCACTAGGGACCATGAGTGTTTCTGAGAACTCACAGAGCCCAGGAAAGAGCCCAGGAGTAGTGGGACAAGCACAATAAATTTAAAAATAAGGGAACTCCTGTCAGTCAACCTAAACCTGGAAATTTTTATAAAATTCCCTTTGTAAATGCATATGAAAAAGTAACCAAGCAACAGCCAGACAATATGAATTTGTCAGAACGAAGTATGCCATACCTCACTACCCTTCACTTCTTCTTTGTGAAAACTGGCCTGGGGGCCACAGGCACACAAGATCCCAAATCTCCCTGTTGTTGTAAATGCCTTTGACATGGTCAGTGCAAAATCCTCACAGGTATGGGGGTCCAATCCATACTGACAACAAGAATCACAGCAGTATGAAGTGCTCTCAGGAAGCAATTACCAAAGCTCACTGAAGTCTAGCAAGATACGCAAGTGAGGATCTGCAAGGTTTTGTCTGCATTGTATCCCATCAGTGTGATCATGAACAATGCAGAGTAAAGAGTAAAAGAGGACGTCTGCAATATCCCCCATGATCCCACACTTGGATGAACTGCAAACAGTTTGGCCTGAGATCCCTTAGAGGCAGGTATGTGGGTACTAACAGAAGCACGAAGTGGAAATTATTAGTGGCTCCAAAATGGATCTGGGATGTTGTTGCAGAAAGGCTAATATAATTCCAGTGTATGCAAGTGCCAGACCTCAGTCATTCCAGCTCCTCTGCACTAGCCTCAGCCAGCATTTCAGGTCATATTTTGGACCATATGATTTAAGAGCACAAACTGCAGAGGATCCAGAGCACCGACAATTGCCAGACTTAGAAAATGTGACCTATGAAGAGTGATTCAATTAACCGGGTTTACTTTGAAGACTAGGAGAACACAGTAGCAATGTCCAAATGAAGGCACTATTCATCACATCTACTGCCAATAAGAACAGTAAGCAATTGACTTAATTGGCAGGGATAAACTCTAGCTGTGGTAACTGTCCACTTGTACGGTTCAGCAGATACGTGCAGCTTACAAGGTCTGGGATCACAGGATCCCTTTCACTGGAAGCTTTTAAGGGTTAGAGGAACACTTGGTAGTTTGTCTTGGCAGATTTTTACCCAATCTCAGAGTAAGGAGATGGACTAGTCAAATTCCTGAGATTTCCCTTAATCCATAGTCCTCTGAAAGAGCTCCAGCTTTCAGTTATGCTTTGCACACTGATTTTGTCACAGCTACAAAGAAGGAACACAAAAATATGTTTGCCATGCCATCAAAGAGCTGCATGGACCTTGGCTTTATATATTTAATGGACAGTATTTCTCAGAGGAAAGCTGTGCTGTGTCTCTTGAAAAAGCTGAGACACAGCTTAAACAGTTAGATAACTGTGTTGGGACAACCGTAGATTCCACCTTTCCCAAGCGTGAAAAGCTACATAAGAGAATTATAAAACATACACAAAACCTAATCTACTTTTTTTTTGAGAGCTACCAAGATAACACAACTCCATCAACAACTCTCTTTTGTGCCTTATCTATACAAAACCTGTAACACAATAGAAAATGTATTAAAATATTTCAAAATGATTTTTAAAACTAACAGAAAAAATCCACAGACAGTACCTGACACCCTCCCACTGTCTGGGTTAGAGCAAAATCACTGATGATGCTACAGAATCACACACTGAATACCAGCTCAAAGTGAGTTTTGGAGATGAATTCAAAGTCCACTGCAAAACCTGTAAGCTTCTAAACAGGTAAATCAAAGGCCCTCAAATTACACACAGCAGAAGGGGGCTGGGTAGACAGAAACACAAACTGACCTTTACTTCACTTGTGGCTCCTATAGGACTAATCAAATTTACTTGTCAGACCGTGGAAGATCATGCTTCTAGTAAAGCCCAGTAAATCCCAACTTTTTTCTGTGAAAATAGGAAAGCTTCCCATTATCAGTATCAGTACTTGAAGATAAAAGACTTTCCACCTATTAGCTCTACTTACCAAGATGGGAAAATAGATCAGTTTACAGAAATGCCACAAATTCCTTCATTACTGTGTGATTTGCAAACAGCCCATGGTCATTAGCTTTACTTACTTGAGCTGAAGTGTTTTCAGCAAATAACCAAAAGGGATGGTCTCCAGGGATGTTTCAAGAGCACTGCATAAACTATTTCCCTAAGGCTACACAGCAACTGTTTTCAACTTCTGTATTGGATTTTGTGCACAGCTTTTTTGACAGCAAGAAGCCATAAGCCCTTAGATAGGTAAAGCAGAGGCAGAGAAATGAGTCTGTCTGAATAACAAAAATTGCAAAGCTGTTCTTGATTACTCAGTAGTCCCCATGATGATGGCCTCATCATAACCACACCTGCTTTTTACTCTCTAAGGTGAGACTTTTTTTCAGAATATTTTAAGCCTCATTTAAAATGTGATTTCAGTTGTTGCCCAGAATATGTAGCCTTCTGAAAATCCAAAATCCCTCTTAAAGATTGCTCCACAAGTATCCATGACAGCTGATGTCCATACTGACACACTAAGAGCCTGAATGGTGACCCTGCACAGAAATGAATCTTTCTCAAGGGAATACAGGAAACTTTCCATGTCTATTTTTCTTTCTTGCACAGTTAGACAGCTTCAAGTTACATGGCTGTCCACAACCAGGAAATTGATTTTCTAGGCACAGCAATACTTCATTTTAAAAGCAGGCAGGAAATATGACTTTTACATTTTTAATTCTCTTTAATCAGATACATGACAATGCACAATTGTGTCTTTAGCCAGGTACTAGGGTGTGCTGTCTTTCACATAAAGAGATGATGGAGAACTAGTCCTGCCTTGATCTTTTAGGTACATTGAGTATTGCAAGTATTCTGACTGAGGACTACTGCCACATTTAGTACAGCATTTATAGCAATTCAGTCACAGCTTTCACTTACTTCTGTAATTGAGATGGCAGTTATTGTAGCTGGGGATCTTACTGAATCAAGGATAATCCTTGCCTTCCGACACGTAAACCCAATCATTTCATAGGGAATTTTCAACTTGAGCATCCTAAGAGTTTTGAAAATACAACTCTAACTGAAGGTAACCATCCCACTAATGATGCAGCTTTCCAGCTCTTCAGTGCTCATTAACAGAGAATGTTTATGAAACAAGTCTTTTATTTAACGCTACACAATCTGAATTGAAGGAATAGAGAACATTTACTTCACCTCAGGCCCAAGCTTTAGGGATACATCCCCAAACATTTTCCAGAGTAAAACCAGATTAGCAAATACCAATCAGCGCAAGAAACATCTTTTCCATTTCTACTCAGCGTATTTTTAGACAAACTACAGCATTAGAACATTGAAGTACCTCTCCCCTATACAGAACAAAGGTTGAAAGCAGATTTCTTGCCTTGTGGAGCCAGTTTGTCAGGATGTATGTATTGGTAACATTAAAGAAAAATAAATGAATCGTTACATTCTGATGTCAGGTGTACAAGTGCAGTAGTGGATTACGCTGAGGAGAATAACATTATCTATAAAAGTTAAGTGGTATACAGGTTATCCCAGAGTGACTATAATACAGAGAAACTTTATGCCAAAGTAAGTATTTACAGAGATACTGTCACAGCAAAGAGGACAGGAAGCTAGTCTCACAGAAGTAGTTCAATAAAGAGCAAATGAGTGGACAAAGACAAAGGTTTTGACTTTATATAATAAAATACCAAGTGCATTCTTTTAAGTGAATGAGTCTTTGAGACTATGGTCCTAGATTTTAGGAAGCCATTTGAAGGTCAGATGTATAGTCCTGCTGCACAGCAAGGGTTACTTGGACTGTCAGAATTTTCACATCCGTTGTAAACTCTGCACATCACAGCAATTCTAGTACTGCTTCTACTGCAGGGTCAAAACTAAAGCTTTTAAATATGCCCCCTCTGAAATGCCCAAGATAGGATTTTGTATAGTAGACCTTCCAGCACAATTCACATGTTTCTCCACTACTTTTGTGCTGTTCATCTGGGATTAGAACACAGCCTAGAACACTTTAGGGGTAATTATGTTTATCTGCTCAAATGTTCTTGGCCAGAGTTATTATCCAGCTTTTTCTTGTCAAGGCAATTTTAATCACATCCGATTTCTTTAAGTAGCCATATTATTTTAGTTACTTTGGCTCTTTTCCAACAGGCTTATTTTAAGCTGGTTGTGAAGGAAGGTTATTAATGGCTGGCTATTTTACGTATTCCTTCAAGAGAGAAATAACCAGACATATTTGAGGGGGAACATGTGTGGTTGACTGCTTAAAATATCATTAAAATTATTTTCAAATCCAGTTTTCAACTAGGAGCAGAGTTGCTTTAACCTAGTATTTGACAAGCATTTTTCAAGCCAGCATTTCAATCCTGCCACCTCTCAAGTTTCCTCAGCCATCTACCTAAATAGAAAGGATAACAAGCACAACCAGAGTTCCTCCAGCGCATGACTTCAAGGAACATGATCCCTCACAGAAAGGAATCCCATTTGAAATGGCTTGCAGTACTTAAGACTCCAGTACACAGGACAAAAACGTAGGAGGAAGTCTCATGATTCTCATGCAGCTGCTCAGGGGTGTGTTGCACCTTGAGCCCTCAGCTTGACCACTAGTGGCTGGGCTCAAGCAGGCAGCACTCTGGACAGTAAATCTAAGCAGCTTCCATCTCCACTTTAAGATTAATTTACTGTAATGTACATTACTTGCAGTGGAATGATACTGCTCATGTTTTGGCAGGATGGGGAAAAAATTCCACTTTTGTCTTTTTTATTATTTTATAAGGCAGATAATGCAGAAAGGTGAAACAGAATTTCTACAAGGAGTTAATCTGTGATATTGTAAAATCAAAGTACTACTTTATTAAGTGAGTTATTTTACACAATATGAACATCAATATAATTACAATTGTAAAAAATTTTTTATAACAAGTATGGACTGATTTTTTAGGATTTCCAAATAGGGCACAACTGTACATTTACACATAATTGTCTTTGCATGAAGCCCAAGAGGGAACAGCATAAAAATATGAATGTTTCTGTAGCCCCTTCATTTTTGCTGATCAACAGTTTTAGAAAAGCAGCTGCAGGTTTGTTATGTAAGGTCTGACAGTAGAAGAGTCAATAGGTGTCATGACTTCACCTATAAAAAACAAGAACAACTCGGTTAAGCTGAACCATTACACAATGCTGCTTAGCTCTGCATGAATGAAATACCATACTACTGCTTTTCAGCCTTTTATTATAACCACTTTCAGTCAGAGTCTAACAACTGGCTACTGGGAAATCTCTTCTACAGTTAACACAGAAGTTCAGATTTTTCTGCATTCACTTGCATAGCTTCAGGAACAAAAAGGCTCAATTGTTGGAAATATACTAAATGACTGTTTCCATTACATGTTTTGTAGCAACAGACAGATTGTACTTATGTATTTTGTTCAAAGCAAAACTAACATTTCAAAGCAAGAATTAAATAATGAGGTATTCCTACAACACTAAGAATGACCATTTGAAATAACATTAATCCCTTTTAAAACAACCTCCGGGCACAGCGAAATGCCACAGCCATTTCACCCATGTGAGAACTAGCTTGCTTCTTTCTTCTAACAGCTCAGGGGTATAACTTTAACCTACAGTAGTTTTCATATTAAAACAACTGAAGCAAGTCTTAAGTCCCAGTTGCTGGTGGTAAATAAAACAATTTTTAATACATCTTTCTCAGACAATCAATTAAAGATTAAGGTAATGACCTGTAGACAACTTTATGCCTGAACATCAGCCAATTCTGGAGGAAGTGGAGTCTTAGGATGCTTGCTTTCAAAGTGCTGTTTGAAGGTCTTGGGATCCGGCATTTGAGTCTGATTAAAGAGAGACATTAAACTTTATGCAGAGTGCAAGAGTTAAATAATACTACAAAACCTAATCCCCACTTTATTTTCTTTTCTTTCCCTGAAAGCCAACTGCCTCCTTGATGACACTTCTCTAGTGACAGAAGCACCACTAATTTAGCTGCAGGGTAAGATTGTAAGAGTGCCTATTTTCAGAGGTGCCCTTAAGCACTACTATTATGCTTGTTTTTGCATGTCCATCAATGGTGTTATTCTGGCTAGGTACCTCCCTGCACACCTTACACTTCACAGGCTGGTTTGGGAAACCTACCTCTTTACTATTTCCTTTTTCAACACCTTAAAGACAAACATTTATCCTTTCCAGAATCAAATCTTTATGAAGGCTATTTCTTTAGTTTACCAATAGGCCAAGAAGTTATACAGCATGAACTGAGTCTCTGCTTGGCACAAGCTATCTCAGACCTCTGCTACGACACAGTTGCAGGCATCAACTGCACAAAGGGACTGATACTACAGCCTGATTTCACAAGGGGAGCTGGTTACAAGTACTTAAGTAAGCAACTCCTAATTTGGACTCTTACTGAAGACATTTAAAGTGGCAGATCTATTATGGGACTGACCACTGAAGTGCAAATGGCAACTTTACCCTCCAAAAGAAGCACTCGGGAAAACTAGCCAGAAGAAGTACAATCTGATCAGTACTCACATTTCTGTTTTCTGGTCAAGTAAGTTATTCCAGCAAAAGTTACTGTGTATCAAGCTTACATTAGAGCTTTTGGCACCACCAACGCTTTTCCTTTCTACAGCAACATTGATAACCACTGATTCCAAGACAGGCCAATTCCATCACAAAGAAAATACGTTTCCATGTGGAGGCTAAACAGGAATCGACCACACACTTTTTACATTTTCTGTCTCATACTAACAGCACATGCAGACCACTGTAACACAAAAGACAAAATAACTACCCAAACCAGGCCTGTACATGACCTCTCAGATGTTCCATCTCAAGTACCAGTACAGTTGAATAATCCTTTTACAAGTCATATAACAGATGCAAACTCTTCTTATAGCAACAAGCTAGACAACTACTTAAATATTTTAGTTTCCACTACAAAATCTTCTAAAAATCCTGTTCTAGGCAGGAAGACAGACATCTTCCTTTAATACTATTTTGACTTCAGTTCCTCTTACCCTACAGACAGTGCAGGTATATATCAAGGCAGCCTTGGCTGCAGCCTTCTGATCATGTCCTTGTTTCTTTTTTTGCTCAGCTTGCTTTTTGGCATTTTTCTGCTGCGACTGAATCTTCTGCTGTCCACGAGCCATATCTACAAACAAAAAGAAGACATTTAGTCTACAAACATGAGAAACTACTGCTGCTATCTGACTGAGGAACCATAACCATGAGCAAATGCAGTCATGTGCTCTGTCCACAAGGCCTACAACTCCTATAACTCAAACACAACAGACATCTGTTCCAGCTCTTCGCTATGTAAAGCCTCTGGGTTCAGTATCATTCTTAAAATAAACACCACAATTATTAGGCCATTCTAAGGATTCTTCCTCTACTAAGATTCAAGCTCTACTTTTGAAAAGTGTTTTCAATAGTCAGAAAAATTGACAGTTTCCTTTACAGTGAATAGAAACTTAATCTCTATTTCAAAAGGTACAAATTCAGAGAATTTGTTGTTTGTGTTTTTTTTTAATTAAAGCTTAAGAGTCAACCTTTATCTCTGGAACTTGAAACAAGATTCAAGAAAGGCAAATCAAAGTATTACCCAAGGTGTAATATTGTCTTCTGTTGTAGGTGCTTGTGAGCTGCTTTGAAGCTGGAAACACCAAAAGCAATAGGTCACTTCTCTTAATTGAAGGTGATTTTTACAGGTGGCTATGGTATTTTTATTTTCAGCCACATTTATGTGCATAAGATTTCTTGAAAACAAAAAGGATTGCCCTCATCAGAAGCCATTACTCCATGCAACATGAGCACAAAGGAAGTGAATGCTATTGCCAAGTGCCATTACAAGGTCCACCAGAGCACAAAAAAAGACAAAAGTGTCACAATTATCAAGACACCACATTTCAGAGCTGCACACTCCACGTGCACGCAGCCCACCAGGACAACCAATTCAGCCTTCACCCCTCCCCCAGAGCAGGCACCACACAGGAGTTGGGCACACCTGCAGAGCAGGATTCAGCAGGAGGTTATATAATCCAGCAGCCCCATTTCTGCCATTGTCTCTCCCTCATGGCCCACACACAGTTCAGTTGAGCAGCTCTCAGAAGCACAACACTGACTGCCCAAGCACAGACCAGTGAGGTCCATTGTTCTCTGAACAACTAGTAAAGTGCTCCCAGGAGGGCAGCTGCTTGGCCACTGTCCCTCTGGGTCACCTGGGCACTTGCCCCAGGTTTGGTGCTTGAGGGACAGACACACTGCATTGCTACACCAGGCCTGCCAAGCAACCCCTCCCACCGGGACAGGCACCTCCCAATGTGAGAGAAAAGCCTCTCCAAACAGACTGACCTCCAATAAGTATGTATGACAAGCCCCTAAAAAGCATTATGAAACATCAACAACACATGAAAATTGACTGGTATTGTGGGAATTTTTGGACACGTGCCTAACATGTGAGCAAAAGGACAGCCCTGAGACCCAGAACAGCTCTAGTGGATTGAGAGGCGGCTCTCAGGCCACAGCCCAGCTCTTTCATGGCATCAAACACCACCATGGAACCCTCTCTGCAGAAGTATTACACTCCACCTTCCCTCCTGTTCCCCTACCAGTTTCTCCAAAATAGAATTCAGAAGTCCATACAGCTAAAAAAATTGAACACAACAAAAATTAACAAGCAGAAATACATGTAGTGTCCAAGAGTTTTCACAAGATACAACACTCAATGTTAGTAAGACTAAAAGTGCCAGTCTATGTTTCACTGGATGCTACAACTACTCCAGAACACCCCAGCCAGGGCCTCACACTGTTTATATACTGCATGGCTCAATCAGAACATCGGATTCCCACTTAAAATTTAAAAAAAAACCCCAAGAAGATATATTGCCAATAGCTTTGCCTACTCAAGAAGGAACAGTAGGTTTTATTTATTTCACTTCTATTTTACCAGCATTACAGTAACCATTCAGAAGTCAGAGGATTCCTGACAGAAAATACTCAGACGTAACAAAAAAGAATTCTTTTCACAAAGTGTTAGCATATTACTTTGTATTTTGGTGCCTTGATAAGTACTACATTACAACAGTAAACCACACTGACTTTTTATGCACTTGGCAACTGCTGGTTTTAGTTAAGTCACAGACAAGAACACATGACCATAAACATTTGCTCAAAAGTATCAATCACCACACAACGCCTGTGACCAAAAATCTGAGAACTTAAACACTACAAGTTACAGTAATACAGCTGAAACAGAGAAAAGTAAGGTTTAGACGACTATTATTCTAAGAAAGATACCAAAAAACAATGCCAAAGCTCATTTAAAAGAACGATGAGTTCATCTACATGGCCAGATCAGTAATGTCAATTGCACAACGTAGGTAAGTGTTGTTTTCCCTATCAGGCACACCCTCACAGAGTCCAGCAGACCAGCCTGCTGTCTCCAAATAAAGAACGCGCGAGCACGTAGGAAACCGAACACACGGAAAAAAATCTGCTGCCAAACCGTAACAGGATTTTCTGCTGCCAAATCATAACAGCAGCAGCACAGGCACTGTCGGGAAGCGAGGCTGAAACCAGCAGCACAGCCATGCCTCACACAGGATCATTTCCTTGTAAGTAACCAGAACCTGAGCGGAGTGTCAAGTCCTAAAACTGGACACCGACAGCTGCTCCCGTTGTCACTTCCAGAGGCACACGGCAGCCCGAGGCCCGCGGCCTCCCCGGCCGGGGGAAGGGCTCGGGCGGCCGCTCCGTCAG
>JAHLSL010000021.1:3438166-3459836 GCA_025920805.1 Petroica traversi | reverse complement strand
GGATGCGGCAGCGCTGTCCCTGCACCGGGGCCGCTGCCCGGCGGGCCCGCTCCAGCCGCATTCCTGTGTGCTGAGCGTGCGGGAGCCGCCTAAAAATAGCGCTGTTCCTGCTCACTGCCAGCCAGATAAACGCTCGGGAGAGGCCAGGCTGGGATGGCGGACCGGAGCGCATCCTGTGCTGCCGGCGCCTCACACACAAGGCCCGCGGAGGCTTGAAGGGTTAAGTAAAGTAGAAGGAAACAGCTGCGATGAGAAGCAAAATTTAATTCAAGTTTAAAGTGCCCTAGGTCTGATTTGGACACGTTTAGCAAGGTTTGCAGAGGAAGTTTACAGGCTGCACGTGTGATTTGAAAGGTATTGGCTTGCATGAGTAAAGATGTAGGCAGGCCCTGTAAGGAAGCGTAAAGGAAGTCTATTTTTTGTGGGCCTTTTCATAGGATTCAGCCAAAGGAAGGCTGAATGTTTGTGCCTGCTCAGGTTATACACCTGTTAGGAAAAGGCAAAATACAGGCAGCATCTCTGCTTAGGGATGACATTCTGCCACTCATTGAGTAATTGTAGCTTCAAAACCTGGCATCTTGAACAATTTTGTGTGTGGGGCAAAACGCAAATATTGTATGCCTACCATAGGACTTACAAGGTTTTAGCTTGATGTTTTGCAGAGCTTTGGCTGAATGGTTGTAATGTTCTGATCCAAGAGAAGAAAATGAAACAACAACAACAAATCCCTAAAGAAGTACAACAAAGGTTTTAGGTCATTATCATGAGTCTTGCCTAGAGCATGATAGCGGTTATGAGGGAGCTGTATAGCAGATTTCTGACACTTAAGTCACTGGAAGTTGGTCCGGATGTCATGACATCTAAGACAGTCTAACATAAGCCTGTGATAAAAAATGGATTTCCTAACATTCTCCTTAAAAAAAAAAATCTTACATTCCTGCTTACAACTGTGTCTTCAACAATAAACCAATAGCACTGAGACTGCTTGCACCAGGACAGTGCAATCCACACTGCATTAAAATGATCAGTAGGTTCTGAACTTTATGAAAATATGCAACTATAAAAAAAACACTCAAAGTACATACGTGCATATGCTCGTGGGGTGGTGTGGAGAGGGAGGCATTTTGTGTCCTGTGCTTGCAAGCAGGTGGCTTTCAGAATGAAGTTTTGCTTTCATCAGGGAGGAGATTGCCAAGTGAAAAAGTAGCTTCTGTCCTGGCTGATGCTATTTTTGAGTACTGCAGGCCTCATATGTGGAACTGAAGAGGGTTTTTCAAGGGTTGTGTTCCCATACTGTGGCAGTGCTATACATCTGGCTGGACAGGAATTTCAAGTAAAGTGGATCTCCCAAGCACATGCTGAACTCTGGCTGGTCTTGGAACCTTTTTCTGCTTTTAGGAGAACAAAGGCTAGATCTTGCAGGGCAAGGGACTGTGGCTCTTTCTCTGTCTGCTTTTCTTCTGTCTTTTTGTGCTGTGGATCGGTCCCTGTGTTGCCCAAACCGTGCCTTTGCAATTTAGATCGTTCCAAAGAGACTGTTAGAAAAAAACCCCAAACCAACTAAAACATGGTGAAAGAAGAACATAACTGCCCGTAACTGATATTTCTACTACTAAGGTAGTAGATAATAAAGAACTCTTCGCATTCACTGTAGGTAATCTTTGAAAATTGATTCACAGCATGAAACGTATTAGTCACAGCAAAGGGGATATTTCCATGCACACGTGCAGGGTAGCAGAGAGACGTGGGGTACACGTGGTGAGCTGTTAGAGAGGTAAGGCAAGCCTGTGCACAGGATGCTTTGCATAGCTCTGACAAAATGAACCTGTGGTAATTGCAGTTTATCTGGCTTGTGGACTTCCTCTCCTTTGTGTTGCTCCCACATGAGGTGAAACCAGCCAGAGTGTATGAACAAAAGTATAAATAGAAGTTAAAATGTAAAATAAATGCAAGCTTTACACTGAAATGTTGCATCTTAAAATTACTAGCAATACACTGCAGCACTTTTCTGTGTGCTTGTTAATTGTTGTTTTCTAATTTAAGAACATCTCCCAAACCCCACAGATATTACCAAGTACTCTGCATTAAAATAGAGTGAAAAACAAGAACATCTCTGGAGACCAAATGAGAGGTTTGTCCCCAAGCCAAGCCTACAAAAATGTTCCTGTGATTACAATTCACTGAAATCTGTAGCAGCATCATATGCATAGAAAATACATCTCCTTAGGGATATTGATAAGGCTATTTAGCTCTATGTAGCCCCTAAAAATGGTCCAAATGAAAAAAAAAATACATTATCTTCTCATGATGAGGCAATTGGTGAAGAATGAGACTTAAGTTTAAGCCCAGTCTTGAATGTGGTGAACAGTGTGATCAAATAAACCCCAAAATTATCATCTACTGAGGAGGGAAGCAACAAAGGAAAACTGCAAGGAGCAGTGCTCTGAGGCAGAATTGTTTCTTAGTTTGTTGGGTTTTTTTTTAAAGAGTCATGATTGATTGTTATTCTCATGCTTATTTCTCATCCCCTTGGATTCCAGCTTCCCATCATTTTCTGTGCCCACAGAGAGGTGCAATTTCTTGCCATTAGGCCAAAATACCTGTTCTGCTTAACAGTAACTTGTTGACACTTGGATTTTGTTGCAGGTCAGTTTGAGCAGTCTCACCCTGGTGTGAGTGGTGTCCCCACCACTGTCCCCTGCTGGGAACCAGGTGACATTTTGACACGTGTTATTAAACATTTTGAAAGCAGTTGTGAGGTGCAAGGCAAGTTTGCTCACAACAGCATAGGTGGGGCTGCATCTCCCTTCTGAATCAGCCCCTGTGCCTCTGCCAGGCCCTCCCACTGCCATTCCCTGCTGCACTTACTGTGGTGTATTTTTCCTGTTCATTTGCTCCTGTGTTCACTATTGACACAGTGACACATCAAACATCATCTCAACTGGCTGAATGTTGGCTTGTGGCCAAGGGCTGCCCTTGGCCCTTGCTCGCAGGGAGGATTATGCTGGTACCGTGTGGCTGCCTCTTGAGGGGTTTCATTTGGTGCCCCACCATGACCCCTTGTCATGTCTAAAGAAGTGAAAGAAAGAGAAGGAGATGCCCTGGGCCTGCAAGTGACAGTGATCTCACTGGATTTTGTGAATGCAGACCAGTGTTGACACAGACACAGAGCAGCAGAGATTGGCTTTGAACCCAATAGCCTTTGAAGGAATATTCAAGGCTGATGCAGTGGTAGGTCAGAGTCAGCATCACAGAATATTAGGGATGGTATGACACGGATGCAGGCAGAGCCCCAGCCAGGCTGGAATCCTGGTAGCTAGTGCTGTTTGATACAGAACATCATGCAGCAGTGCCTATCCAACTTGAGGGCCTCACAAGGTGGAGTTTTGCTCATTTACCCTTTCTCTGCCTTGTGGACTTTCACCTCCACCCTCCCCCATGTGTTAGCATGTTATTTTCCCTGTAAAGGCATTTTTCACAGCCACAGCTCCAGCTTTCATACATCCAGTTCACGCCTCCCTGACACAGCATTAACTCCTGTCCCTCCATTGACCCTGATTGCTGTGTGCTACTTTTCCAGAGCTGGGGTGTGGGCACCTCGTGGGCTTGAACAGTATTGCTGTTGTGGCAAATACAAAAAAAGAATGAGATCTTAAATCACATATTTAGTTCACAGATTCAATAGATTCTTAGCACTGCACTGGCATGAGATGATACCAAGTGACAATACATATATACTGCAGAAATAAATATTTTAAGGCACGTGATGGTACTCCTTTTCCATGCTGCATTAGAACGAGGTGTTCTGTAGTACACAGTATGCTGATCCACAAGGTTTAAAAATGGAAAAACAAAGGTAAGAAAAAAGGAGAGCAAAGTGAGAATGAAAGCCGAAGATTAAGCTCTCTTTTGGAAAGAAGCCAGCACAACAATGCAGCTCTCTTGGCAGGGCACCTCAGGCTTGTGGTACCCTTCCAATTCCACATTAGCTTTAAAGAACAAGCCCCATTAGCAGCAATGCAGCATCTTTTCCTGGTTTGCCTGCTGCCTTTCTGAGCAGCTTCTTTGTTTCAGGGACACCTGATGGATGGCATCCTCAGAACAAGGACAACCTCAGGTGATGTCCACGACGTTGCCAACCTCCCTGTGCTCCTCACTGTACTCCTGCTCCCATCAGTAGACTCCAGAAGCACATAAATAAGAGGGACATTATCTTTCTTAGCAGGATAGTGCTCCCTTCTTCCACCTGCAGTGAGCTGGCAGTGTACCAGGTAGCCACACATTTGTAAACCTTTTCCAAAAGTTGATATAACTCTTGCTTCTACCTCATATCTCTCATGGGCTTAGGCTTTTGTGCAGCAAGGCAGCCTGCAGAAATAGTTTTGCCACCAAACCTTAAATTAGGACAAACCCAAGGAAGCATCCCCAAAGTCAATGGAGGATTTTGGTGGCACACAGACTACAGCTAATTGTCCTTTCTCTGGGTTTGGTGGTTGTTGTTTCTTTTTTTTTATTTTCTTCCCATAGCTCCTGACCCTTTCCAACAAGAATGGACAGAGCTACTTCAGTGAGCATTCCTCTCCACTGGAAGGGCAAAAAATCTACAAGGGAGGATGCAATAAGGAGCTGCCCACATCCTCTGAGGGACCAAAATGTGAGGGCTTGAGGAAAAGGCTCATGAAGAATGACAGATGGAGGCAGTCAGAAGTGTGGAGATGCAGTTCCTCAAAGGTTTCGAGGCATATGTACTCCAGGAGAGCATGGGCCAAGATTGCCTTGTGACCTTTAAGAATTTTGCAGTCTCTCCTCTTTTAAATACATTTCGGTGGAAGTGAGTTTGCTAAAAACAACAAAGCACAAATGCCTTTCTCAGCATGTCACAACTTTTTTGACCAACCCACATAGACAAACTGGAGACCTTGAGAACATACGCTTCCGTTCTGTATAAACAGTTTAAAATAGTTTTTAGCTTTACTCAGCATTACGTACAGTTACTATTTTTAAGTACACTCCAATTAATCATTCCTTTTTTTGCATGTGCCCTCCATTCATGCTTTTGAATCTCATATGTGTTCAAGTCCTTGCCTTATCATGAAAACAAACAAATATGTACATTTTTAATTAATTCAGAATACCAAAGTTTCCCTCCTCTCCACCAATACAAATACATGTATGAGGCATAAAGAAAATCCACACACTGTGTCATGTGCATGTTAAAACCTGCAGCAGTTGTGATTAATTGTGATCCCTCAGCCTATGCTTCTGAGTGGCTGCACATCTCGGAGATGCCTCGTGTTGATGTGGCTCAAAGTGTTCACCATCTCTGCTTCCTTCCTCAGCCCATTGGCAACACGCCAGCCTTGTACTAGAAATATTTTGGTAACTGCTTATTGTACCTTGTGGAAGGGGCAATGACGTCTCATCCAGAGCCAGCCTCTCCTTCTGTTTTTCAGTTATCCACGTGCATATTTCATTGCCATTCTAGAACTGCTAAGGGTGGAAAGCTCTTCATGTTTACCAAACAGTACGTAAAATCTTGCTGGATAAGGAAGCAAAAGGCCAAAGGTGCATGTCAAAATTGCACATGAGAGAATAAGCACAGAGAGTACACAGGAAAGGGCTCTGCAGCTGTAGGATATTCTCTGTGGAAGGGAAGCAGCCTTGGGCATCTGAAAGTGCCACACAAGCACTGCTGGTTTTCCCAGGTTAGCAGTGCTGGCTCAGTCCCAGCAGTCTGCTGCTTCAGGAAGAGATCAGTGAGAAACATCTGCTGGATTTCAACTTTCTCCCTTTCAGATGCCCCGTTACACTCACTCTGGAGTCACTGCATGACTTAAAGGCAGGAATCCAAAGAGCCTGCTGCAAAGTGAGCTGTGGGGATTGCTCTGATTGCCAGTGTTTCCTGCCAGCTGCTGACAGCACTTGGAACACAGTAAGGTCTAGCTAACAAACACTGGTGGATAAACAGGACCTGGCAAGAGAAATCAGGGGAATGATTTGGTTTGCACCAGGCCACTGGATCCCGTTTCTTTGTGCAAAACATCGCAGACTGCTGCACCAGAGGAATGTGCTATGGGATGTGGAGCAGAACAGAAAACACATTCCTGGAAGGAGCCAGCAATGCCAAAAGATGGCAGCTATGTAGAGGTAAAAGACTTTACTTATGGGGCAGCAAGACAGAATGTCTGTGCTAATTGCCACAACTTCTGCAGCTGAATTACTGTGGGTATACGAAGTCATGTCTCAGTAGATGCTCTAAGTATACTCTTAGGACAGACTCCCATGGGATGGAGGAATGGAAAACCCTTTTCCTGCTATATGGCTGGTGTCTGGGCAGCACAGGCAGAGGGCTGTTTTTTCACTGTCCTTTAACCTGGTTTTTGCTTGGAAACTGGGAGAGAAAACCAAAGAGGATAAATTAATGCATCTGTGAAAACACTCAGTGCACATCTCAAATCAGGCAAGACATAATGGCACTTAGAATCCCAAGAGCTGGTTGTGAGGTAACATTAGATACAGACTTTGCACATTAGTATTTCCTAAGCTAGAAAAATGTAAAGCTTTCATTTAAACTACATGATTAAAAAAAAACCAAACGAACAAACAAACAAAAAAAAACCAACCTCATTTTAATCTGACTACTGGTCTGCAAAGCTAATTTGAAAAACTCTGCTCTTGCAACCTGGCTAAAAAGTTATAAAGAAGTGAAGTGGAAATGCCTGGTGATGGAGACCAGTTGTCTGTTTGTTCCAGTGGGAAAGTGTCTTTTACAGTGTTTCCATGGGCAAGGAGACCAGGTTAGAATACAAAGGCCTGGTCCTGTCTAAGCATAGACAGGAGCAGCTTAAATACCTGCAAGCTGCATTCTCTCCATCCCCAAACCAAGACTGCAAGTCCTTAACATCCTGCACCTGAGCCTTTCTATTCCCACATCTCCAGGGTACCCTTTTCCAAACCAGCTGTCCCAGGCTTTTCCTGCTACTCTCCCCTATGTCCCAGTATTCATGGTAACAACTCCATCTGTTCCAAGCCCAAACTAAAAGCTGCCTGCATAACATGAGCCTTTGCACACTTCACCTGTTCCCTATTTTAAAATGTGCACCTTCAAGCAAAATAAATTTAGCCTGGAAATGACCTCCCAGGCTTATTGCTTTTATATTTTTCTTTGTTACTGTAAAGAGTTCCTTGGCGAGAGAAATTTTTTCCACAGATATTTAGAATCAAGATCAGATGATTTTTTTACTTTTCTGTTTGATAAACCAAAGAGCTTAAACTAGTATTGAACAGTACTTTGTAAGAACAGGTCCTTGTGGGACTAACACTACCAAAAAAGACTGGCAGCGAGGATGGCTTCCCATTAACAATTATTTTTTGAGGATTTTGTACATCCAGCTCCCAGTCTGTTCCCATGGTTTCCATCAGCCTATAAACAGGATGCCTGTATTTCTCTTTTGACTTCTCAAGACTGCTGTGCACAACCTGCCCCCAGGGTGACCAGGTCAGGTCTTACTGTACCAACTGCTTTACTGTGTGCCCTGAAGTCCTGAGGATCTTCCCCAGGTCTGTCTCTACATGTCCCTTCCCATATGCTAGGCAGTTTCCACAATCAACACTACAAAGCCTGATGTTCACTAGTCCCCGTGGGTGCTCTGACACCACTGTTGACTTGGAAGCCTCCAGCAGTACCCAGAGGCAGCTGTGCATGTAAAACACACCAGTGACAGGACCAAGGTTGACACAACTGTTCTGAATCTTGAATCCCTTTTTCCTCGTCTCTCTAACCTTGCCAGCACAGAGCCTTGCTAATGCTCCACAGGCACTGCAGCTCATAACTTCACCAGTTAGACCTCACCCTGGGTCAGGAAATGACCTTAGTGCTCTACACAGCTCGAGTGACTGTGGCTCTCATTGCTCAGAGAGGTGCTGTGTAGGGCGAGGTGCTTGGGCAAACAGTGATGATATGGCAAAGAACGTATGGCTTTGCTGCCTCAGCACTGGAGGTGGCTTTTTACCACACCCACCTTCAAAGAAGGCAGAAATGTTTGTCTTGGGAAAGCGAGGAGATGGGAGGAACCTCCCTTGTGCTTAGAGAAGGGACAAGAGAAAAGACTCTGGTCAAGTCTCCGTGAGTTTCTTCAGGGCCGATGGGGAGAATTATATGACAATGCTGAAAGAACAGTGAAGAACACAGTTGGCAGGCTCACTGCGCACCTCTGCTTTTTTATGATCCTGTGGGATACACTGACCTCACATGCTGGATCCCCTGCTCTCAGCTGTCTCATGATGGGGCAGCTACATTCTTAAATCTCAGTGGTGATGTCAGACGTGGCTGCAGTTTCTCTGGATGTGTTGCACAACACACAGAGACCCCGATACAACAGCATCCTGCCCTGGGCAAAGGCATTGAGGCTGTGGAAACCTGTGACTACTTCATCCAACAACCTTCTCAGTGCTAAATACTTGGATTGTAACAGTTAGGAAAAAGCATGATGGCAAGGAGACATTAAACCAGTAGGCATGCTTGCATGTTGTCTCTCATCTAACCTTAGTACATCCTGAGGAGTTTTAGGTGGGATTTACTGGAGCAGAAATGATGAATCAATTTGATTACATGGTAAAAAAGCTTGGTTGCTCCTGAGTGCCTGCAGCTCTTATGCTGCTTGTGGGAAGATAGACAGCAGATTATAGCATTAAGGTTACTTGCCCTGGCACACTCTAGTGATGGCACTTCTGACAGTGTCAGATGGCCTCTAGGAAGGGTCTCAAGATCCTGTTACTTAGACAGAGGAAACAGCTGTTCCGCTGTGCTGTGACAGAAGGAGCGCAGCAGTGATATCCAGCACAACACCAGTAATCCTCAAAAAGTATCCAATATCCATCCTTCAAAGAAAGGGCTGAGTCCAGACCGGATAAGTCTGATGTTAGCAAGCATGTTCCAGCCTGCTATGCAAGTCTCTACCACAGACATAGCAGAACCTAGAGGAGTTGAACCCCGACCCCTCAGGAGTAGCTGCTCTCCAATAACATCTCCCTGTTGCCCTTCAGGCACTGACTTTGAAGGGGGCTCATAGCAATCCAATGGCTCCTGTCACAGCTGAGCCTTAACCAGCCCTAGTCTGGCTAAGGATAGAAGAAGTATCATGACAGATAATGTCAGGTAGGAATAACATTATTCCTTAACATATAAGGAAGGTGGAACTAAGAATTTCTGAACTGTGGTTTGCTTGCAAGGCATTCTGAAAGATAATCCTGCACCATGCTGTGGGCTGCACTGCTCATGGGCACTGACATGGACAGGTCCATTAGAATTAGGAGCATGGCAAACACTCAGACAAAAGATGTACTTGACCTCCTCTCTGGTTCTGCTCTCTATTAAATGAAGTCTTACACATGACAAATACTGGCAGAAATCTGGCCCACCTCTACTGGTTTGAGTGCTGTTGCCTGTGTTTAATTCTTTCCAGAAGGCCCACAAGTGAATTTCAAAGAGATGCAGTTGTTTATTACAGCTTGCACAGTGTATGAGAATGTGGTACCCAGCCCTGAGCTCCTCATCTGCAGGACGTGTTGCAGTTCTCGACGGTCAATCACTGTGTTTTTCTGCCAATTTCTCTTCATGGTCTGCTAGCTGCAGTTTTGAAAATCAGACTTGTTCCTTGGCATCTATTCAAGCTATAGAGTTTAATTTATTTCTAGCACAACATCCATTGCTTCTGCAATGTGTTGACCCAGTCCATGCAAGCTCACTAACTCAGAAGTAGCTCTCTTTTCTATTGCCAACACTCAGAAGCAGAAATTAAGAGGATGACTGCATTTTAAAGGGATTTCTCTTCAGGAGGAGTATAGCACCCTGCAATCAGTCCCCAGCAGTCTCTCCTCTAACGCGGAGCCTTTACAAGCACAGAGGGTCCTTCTGCCACAGAAGTGGAAAAGTTCAGCTGAGTACAGGGGTCCCAACCATGCCAGGGCTCTGCTTTAGCCTTAGGTCTCACCCAGCTTTAGATTCTTTCCATTGACTTTATCTTAAATTTTCTGTTCCATACACAATGTTATCAGAGCTACTTAGGCTTTGCTGGCATGTCTCTTATATTAGTAGTTACATTTTGTTAACAGGACCAGACTGGTTGAGGTGAATTGGCTTACTCAGAGCACAGTTAGTGACATGCACAGTTGGTTTGACCATGTATTCTGCTGGAGCATTTTCCCACGGAGAGAAGGCTTATGCAACAATTCAGTCTGTCCCGCTAGGAATTTTGAACCCATTGGCTGATTTCAGTCAGAATCTGAGGGAGCAGTTAATCAGCAGAGGAAGCCATCCATGCACAGAGCATCCTCCACAGATCCTGAGAGCTGCACTGTGAGTTTTGCTCTCAGACACCATAAAATATATATGGAAGAGACATCCCACCTAGGCAATTTTTTGGGGGAGTTTGTGTCTTGCTGGACACCAGAGAATCCAGCTACAAATTTATGGGAAAACAGATTTCTTAACTGTGCTGCTCATCTGCTTTTTAACTTTTAAGGTAAGAGTTTTATTATAACTAAGAGCACTGGCTCTACATCCAAAGAAATTGTCAGGTGCAAATGACTTTACAGTCATCCTTTTGCTGGTGATATCTGCATTAGCCCAAAACTGCAGCATAGGAGAAACAAATTAAGATTGTCAGACAGTGATGACAGTGATGACAATGTTAATTAGACAGTGGTGATATAAGTGTACTGAACTTTGTAGTGGCAGAAAAGCACAAAGCTGGCCCCAGTAGAAAGGACTAAGGGTTTCCTAAGGCAGAAGAACCTAAGTTGGTACACAAAGAGCACCAGAGCAGGAACATTTCCCAGGGGTGGGTGCTTCACACTTGTGCTGAATCTGAAAGAAGCACCACTGGTTTCTGAGGAAGTGGTGTCAGCCTGCTGGTAAGGGAGCCTTATGGAGAATTAAATTACTGAGGGGAATATGGAGCAGAAATACTGTCACAGCAAAGGGGATCCCTTCCTAAAGTGCTTTCTGCAGGTGCAAGCTGGGCAGGCATTGCAGGGTGAGCCAGTGAGCACTGAGTGCTGTGAGACCTGCTTCCAGGGAGTCCAGAGCACAGGCAGCTCAGCCAGCCAGCTAAACTCCTCAGGCAATGGCCAGCAAGCCTACTTTGTCAGAGCAAACGTGGCAAGGAAAGGACATAGTCCATGGGCAGTCTAATTAAGGTCTACTATAAAGGCAGTCTAAGGTGACCTCACTCAGTTTTATCTAGGAAATACAACCCATGATCTCAGGCCAGCAGCATCGCATGCATGAGCAAGGGACAGGCTGAGTAAAACTGGTTTTCTGAGACTTTTGCTTTGTGGTTGGATGCAACTGCACAAGCTCTCATCATAGCCTTCCCTCTGGGGTTTGCACATGATCTCACAGGACTCAGACACACAGAAGTTTTATGGGGTTCTCTGCTCTCTGAGATGTGATAAGCTCACATTGGCCTCCCTACCCTTGCTAATTGGGGGAGTTATTGTTCTGTTTTCTACAGTCTTTTCCCAAGAAACTAATAGTAAAGCCATATTGCTGAAATATCTATGATGGGGAGAGCAGTATCTTAAAGCTGTGATTTAAACCCCCTTTACAATTTAGGATGAAGCCAGGTGTTTACATGAGCTGCCCTCAGCAGATAATTCCAACAGATGCAGGACATGCTGGGAATCCAGCAAAGGGAGTTAAGAAAAATATACAGGAACCTCCTACATGAGGCACAACTCTGCCAGGAAGGAAATCCTCCAAGTACATGACTATCAGGAATGCTACCCAGTAATGCTACCACTGTGTTTCTCTATGGAGGAGAGAGCTGCAGTCTTGTGTGGGTAAGATGTGTAGTGGGATTCCCTCAGAAGCTTCATTAGGACCCAGGTTTCTTGGAGCTTGAGAAGTTAATTGCTGATTTCTGAATAAATTAATGTATTGAATTCCTTCAGGATTTCAAAATGTGTTAGACCGAATTGCTGAACAAGCTCTCAGCATTTTGTTTTTTTAAACTAATTATCGCTGGATATAGATCTGGTTAATAAATAAGTCAATAAACCTACAGGACAGGTGGGCTTAGTGGAGAGGTGATTTGGTAATTTTGTTGCAAATTTATATTGCAACAGAGCTGTCTGTGGGCATCTTCTTGGCAGTCATCACTCCACCAAGAGCCATAAAATAATTCCTAGCCATTGCTATTATTTGTCTTACCATTTTGAAATACATAGTGCTAAAAGGGTGCTAAAAGCATGCACTTGGTTTTCTGCACTTCTCTCTGTCTTTAATGAATATAAACAATCCTCTTAGTAGCTTATCCTCTTCTCCAGGAAAGTTTGTACACGAGAGTTAAGCGTGCTTCGGTTCTTCAATTGTTTTTTTTTTCCTTTGCCTTCCTTTTCAAAATTCAAAAGAGCAGTGATCAAGAGAAGCGCGGGCTGAGCCGGCTGAGCCTGCGGTGACACCCGCTTCCTTCTGCCACCTCGCGGGCTGTGGCTACAGTACAGGGAACACGGCTGTTCCAGCAAAACATACCTTGTTTGCCTTTCATATTTAATGAAAGATCCCATGATAACAGGAAACATTACGCATTGCCACTGCTGGGCATGTCCTGACGCTTCTGAAAGGAGTTTCCCCTCCCTGCGTCAGAGCTGTCGTAAGCAGGAATACCTCTCAGAGCAGTGATGACATCTTGAATTGTTCAACCTTGTTATTGCAGCAGAAGATGAGAGACTCACCTCTATTATTACTGGAAGAATTTTTGTTGTTTTGTTCTTGTTTTTGTTTGTTTGCTTGTTTGTTTTTAAAATTTGAGTAATTATTTTTAAACATGAGGCCTGAAAAAAGAGCATTAATGTCTTGTTCTGGGATATTCAAAATGGTTCAAATAAATGTTGCTGATAGTATAATATAACAAGAGGTAGTTTAGGGCAAGCTTTAAACAAGGGGTTTTTCTTCCAAGAGTGGAGCAGTTTTCAACTGGAGCCTGTGGAGTGCCATAAACTGATGTTTCCCTGGTAAAACTGGACACTGAACCATGCAGCACTGCACAGTCCTGCACTGGGGGGACAACAGGTTCATACAGAGACCCAAAGAGCTCTTCCCTTCCTGCACTGCTGGGAGAGGACTGGTTGCTGTTCTCTTTATTTGTTCTTTAGGTAACCAAGAAATTTTAAATCAATTTGGGCTAAGCTACTAATAGAACAACTATGTTATATAAAAGCAAATGTTAAAAAATAAGCTTTGTAAAGTCAGGTTGGATGCATTCTGTGAATTTGATTTCACCAAGCTATCTCAGACTGAAATTCAGAGGCTGAGTGGTTTTTCCTTGTGAATAATTGCAATTGTAACAGTGGCCATGGAAGGATGCTGACCTCTTAAATGCAGCAAGTCTTTAAGGAGCATGCAGCTACATTTAAAAATGTTTTCTCTTGCCCGTAGTTAAATTTATGTATATTTGATGAGTCGTAACTGCTCCCTTATCTTCAGAGTGTTTTACTAAGAGCCATGAATCAGACTTGTTGAGTGAGCCCCAGTATTTTGATTATAATATAATAATTTGTATTTATGTATTCATGGGCCATACTGAAAACATCATTGTTCAGAATAACTTTCTGGTGAAGAGCTTGTTAAAATCTTTTAAGACATTTGACATATGACTGTTCCCCTTTTTACACAGTGACTATATAAAGCTCAGAGAACACACATACTCCTGACTTCAGAAACACGTCCCAGTGCAAATGTTCCATGCTGACACTTGAGGAGTCGCTGCTCGCACCTCCCACTGACCCATTTACCCTGACTCCTCGGGACACTGTGGGGCCTAGAACAGACGTGTTTTCAAAGGAGCACTCAGCTTCCTGCCCAGCACATCTCAGTTCTAAGAGCCTGAGTGACCCCACAGCTCTCCTTGACCCCCATGAAGGTGCCTGCCAGGGGCACCTGACCTCAGCATGGGAGACCAACAGAATGACCTGGAGCCAGAGCTGGAAACTGGTACAATGCCTGCAAAAAGGGCTGATACACAAGCAGGTCTCTGTAGGGAGACTTGATTCAGGGAGAACTCATCCATGCTGATGCTGTTTCTCTTTAGGCTATTAATTAGTGCAGCTCAGCATAACGTGCTGTGCTGACGCAGTTTTGAAGTTTGGCCTGTGCTGCTTTGCATCCTGACTGGCAGAAGTCTCTGACCCGATGTGTTTTTTTGGTTGTAGTTCCCCAACACACCCTCACAGAGGGGCTCCCAACACCTGCTGCATGTGCAGGGGGGAGCAGAGGCACATGCTGTTTGGTATAGGGTCACTATGGTGCAGGGGTGTCACCCAGCCCTGGCTCCCTCCCTGCATGTCCTCTGTGTCTCTGGACATTCCCAACCCATGGATCTCCCTAAACTTCCTCGGTCCTCAACCACCCCTAGAGGTCCCTGTCGCTATAGGTGTCCCCAACCCCCTCAGACATCTCCATGCAGGTCCCTGTCCCCACTGGAAGTCCCTGTACCCCTGGAGGTCCCCAACCTCTGGAGGTCCCCACCAGGAACTGCATCAGTGTCCTGGCTCTGGGTTCCATGGAGCCAGTGCACACAGTGAAGAGTGACATCTGCCACCAAGGGCCTCAGCCACACAGTGAAGGTGCCAGTGGCTCTCCTTCTCTCACAGTAGTCCACAATGCCATCTGCACATTCACTGAGATCTGGTACTGCTCCTTCTGGGGCTTGATGACCATGTCAAATCCATGCTGTGCCTCCTGCTGTGCTGTGCCAGCCCTGGGGCTCCTCACAGTCCAGGTGGCACACCATGCAGCTCACACCCTGCTCCTTTGTGACAGTGAAGATGAATGTGGCAGCACCCACACTCTCATGGATACCTGAGACACCCAAAACTTCTCAGCCCAGAAACAGAGCTGCCCCCAGACGCTGATGGATTGCTGTCATGTCAGCCTTCTGAAAATGAAGGCAAGCAAAGGAATGCTTGGGTTCAGGATGGGATCCTGACGGGGCACGCTGGCTCCTCTGCAAGTTGCTGGGTGGGCATCACTGTCAGTGGGATCTGGGATGGTGATGGGGTGTTGCAGGCAGAGCCCTCCACTGCTTTTCTTGCTCAAATGGGCCCTTTCCCCAGTGCAAAATCATGGGACTTGGTTCTGCCATGTTATCCTGACTGTATGGAAGAGGTGATGTTGACATCTCACTCCAAGGCCTTGGTCTGGGACACCAGTGGGAGCAGCAGCAGGGACCAGCTCTCCTCGCACCAGCCTGGTATAGCCAGAGGCCTCTGCAGAAGCTCTGCATGGAGCTAACCCTGCACTTGGAGAGACCTTTTTTTATTCTCTTAGTTTCTTAGTTTACTTCCCTTGTCTTTCAAAGCCTATAGCTACATCCCAGGGAAGGCATCCCCAGGAAGGCATGCACCCCTCTAGGGGACAGACATCATGCAGGCAGCTTGAGAGTATCTCTGGAGGGGGATGGTCAACCAAATAGGGGAGTGCCTTCATGGCAGGGAAACCTTCCCCTGAGGGGCTGAAGGATCTCCCAGTCTTGGAGACCATGCACCCCAGCTGGGTGTCCTCAAATGGGCATCAAAGAGGGAGGGAGGAGATTGCCTTGAAAAGGAGCATCAAGGAAGGAGGATGATGACAGCAGGGGGTAACACGTGCTTGAGGAAAACCTGTGATTGACTGATTCACAGATAATGGAGGTACCTCATAACATGATCTGACATGGTGCTCCTTTCATGTAGTGTGAAATAGCTGCTCCGTCTTTCTGTTACTCAGAGATGCTGATTTCCAAAGACTGGAGCCTCCTCAGGCAGTAATTAAGGTTTAAATGGAGAGATCATATGTAGCATAAATATCTCATTAACCTTGACAAAGCACAATCTTTCTTTACAGCTCATAGCAAAAGAGAAAGTGAGTGAGAAGGATGGGATACGACAGGTACCAGCTTCCCTCCCCACTGGAGAGTGGCATCTAGTGCTTGGAATATCTGCTCAGCTGGAGGGGCCTGACCACACGTCCATCACCTCCTCCCAGAAAACAGTGAGGTGCAGGCTATTTCATGGAAAAAGAAAGTTTTTCTAATCTTTTCTAGGAACACACTACAGTGTGGCCATGAATGCAAAAATCATGGGGAACAAAGCAAGAAACAGAAGGTGTTTGGTTCTAAACCCCAACAGTTGGGCTCTGTGCCCTGTGCAGGGAGATTTGGGACTTTCCACTCTTGGGACTATTGTGTTTTTTTCTAAATTCGTATCATTGCCTCAGGTGAAATGTGCAAAGCAGGGCTCTGAATGTATTGCCCCAGCCATGTGTGCTAATCATACCCTCCTTGAATGTAAAGTTCAGAAGTTTGCCAGCAGCAAGATTCTCTGGTCTCCCTACTCTGGTCTTATATTTTTTTGGTCCCTCAGGAGAAGACAAATTATGACTTTAGCCTAAGCCAGTAAATGTTGGATGTATTTTCTTATTGTGAAAGCCACTGTTTTTGAAAGTGGCACAAAGAGGAGCTTGACCTTTCTCATGTGTGCCTTTGTTAGCCAGTGGAGGAGAAGGGAAATGCCAAAAACCCTTCACAGTGAAGAGGACTTTACCTAAGGGTACAGCAGGGTTAAGCTGGGCGTTTATTTCTGAAATTACTCCATTAACGTTCTTATGCAAATGAAATGTGAATCCTTGAAAAAAGAGCCACTATGCCAACTGATTGAAACAAGACAGGGCAAGAACTAGCTAGCATGAGGTTGATGAGATAATAACAGGCAAAAGGATGTAGCTCAGCTTCCTGAGACCAGCATAACTAGTCTTTACTGGTGTGAAACAACTTAACAAAAGCTATTTGTCTGCTTTGTGGGTGTTGTTGTGTGATGAGACAAACAGAAACATTTGCATAATAGAAACAAAAGTAAATGCAACTAATGAAGCATATTCGTGTTGGGAACAGCTACTGGATCTTTCAGAGCAATTGCATGTGGATGATTCACTCAGGAGGGAGCGTAAACACATAGTCAAGTTCCCATCACTTGTACTGCTGAAAACTTGGATTTGAGCTGCTTTTATATAATCAGATATATATATTTGGGAAGTTTTGGAGCATCACTTAAGGGTGCCAGTACACAGATAAGGCAAGAATCTTTGAGTTCTTGATGTCTTATAGTGGGCAACAGCATCCCAAGCTGAGATGGGAAGACCTGAACGGGTGAGTGCATGGGATTCCTCATGGCCACCAGCATGCAATGCCAGAGGCTAACTCATGGGTATGATGGGATACATTAAAAATACAACATCTCTGCGGGTTTGGCCAGTATGAGACATTCAGCCTTAATGGATGAACCTCCATTCACTCTTCTTTACACTGCCTGATGGTGGTAAAGCCAACACTGGATATCCTGGACGCCTGATCCAGGACATGAACATGTTGGGTTTACATGGCAAGGTTTTGGGGGGGTGGGGATGTGGGTTTGGGCTATAGGGGTTGGCTTCTGTGAGAAGCTGCCAAAAACCTCCTGTGTGTCCCATGCCAGGTGGCCTCTATGCAGACCAGTGCTGTCCAAGGCCAAACTCATCAGCAATGATGGCAGCACTCCTGGGAAAGCTGAGCCCATCAGTGTTCATGGTAGCACTCCTGGGATGATGTATTTAATCAGAGAAAAATGTTATTGTGCAGAAACAATTGTGGCCAGAGAAGACCAGAATGAGATTATGTGATAGCAGTAACTGCAGACACCAAGGTCAGTGAAGGAGGAGTGAGGAAGTGGCTCCAGAAACTGGAGCAGAGATTCCCCTGCAGCCCATACTGAAGACCATGGTGAGGCAGCCCGTGGTGGAGCAGATATCCACCTGCAGCCTGTGGAGGATCCCACACCAGAGTAGGGGAATGCCTGCAGGAGGCTCAGGCCCTGTGTTAAGCCCATGCTAAAGCAGGCTCCTGACAGGACCTGTGAACCTGCGGGGGAAGGAGCCAGTGCTAGAGCAGGTTTGCTGGCAGAACTTGTGACTCCACGGGGGAGTTGCACTGGAGCAGGCTGTGCCTGAAGAATGGCACCCTGTGGGAGGGACCCATGCTGGAGCAATTTGTGAAGAACTACAACCCATGGGAAGGACTCACATTGGAGAAGTTCATGGAAAACTGTTTCTCATGGGAAGGCCCCTACACTGGAGCAGGCAAAGAAGTCCTCTCCCTGAGGAGGAAGCAGTGGTAGAAACAACATGAGATGAATTGACCACAACCCCCATTCCCAGTTCCCCTGCACTGTCCCCCTGTGCTGCTGACAGAAGGTGGAGAGTCATGAATAAAGTTAAACCCAGGAAAATGGTAGGGGTGGTGGGAACATGTCTGTAAGATTTAGGTTTAATTCTAATACTGTTCTGATATGATTGGTAATAAATTCCGTTAATTTCTCCAAGATGAGTCTGTTTTGTGTATGACAGTAACTGCTGAATGATCTCTCCCTGTCCTTACCTCAACCAACAAACTTTTCATTATATTTTCTCTCCTCTGTCCCTCTGAAGACAGGAGTGATAGAACCTGGTGTCCAGCCAGGGTTAACCCACCACAGTGACCCAGGCTTGCAGAGCTAAGGAGTCTGAAAGAAGAGCTGGGGAAACAGCCATCTGGCTCTCCAGTTGTGTTTGGCTCAGACCTCTCCTGCTCCCTTTGTCATTTGAGATGGGAATAAGGAAGCTCAGAGTCGGGTTGCTGTTGGTTTTAATGGAAACAAACCCTTTGCAGATCCCAGTGCATAGGCTGGAGGCAGGCACCTTTGTTTCCCCTGTGCAAAGACAGACCTCAGGGGCTGGGTTTCCCTCTCACGTGGGGCTGGAGCAGAGAGCAGAGCATAACCAACTGGGCTGACAGTCAGTGCAAGGACAGAGTGTGGGTGCTTAAATATCCAGTTCCACACACCTGAGCCACTAAGATGGCCTCGCTGAAAACAAAGCACACACAACACCTCAGTGCCCTCTGTTCCTAAGAAACAGCCTGCAGACAGCTGTAGAGAGATAACAAAGTTCTCACACTTGAGAAAAAGGATGATTCCTAAGAGCACTACCCTGACAGAAGCGCTCCTGGGGTCCCTGGAGCCCCAAGGGTGTAAGGTCTAGGGCTGGAGGCTTAGGCTTGATCTATCTCAGGGCTTTTGACCCTTTCCCTGATGCTACAGAATTTAATGTTTTGCCAACGTATAGTAAACTTGAACATTTACATATTTTGGCTCTTAGCAGGTCAGTGAATACAATTTTCCTTGCAGATCAGAGGAACAAATTCCAGGTGGATTTAGAAACTACCTTCCAGACTTCACACACTGCCACACTACAATGCTCCAGCCTATCTTATTCCACTTCATTGCATTTCATTGTGATTCCCCAGAGCTTTGGAGGGAAGGGAGCCTGCAAGCCACCTGCTGCAGACAGGGCTGAGATGCCACTGACTCCTTTTGCTTTCCTTTGAGCCTGGTAGAGCAGACGACAGATGTCTCTTCTCCTTTCAGAAAACCTTTCTGTTCTGCTGTTGCCACTTTCATTCTCTCTCCACACTATTTTCCATGATCACACACACTTCAGCACCTGCCTTTTCCAGCTTTTCATCTGACTTCCCAGTTTGGCTTCCACTTTCTAATCTCTTTGCACACTGTCATCTTGTCATTAGCTGCAGAGTCTTCCCCAGCTGTAGCACAAACTCCAGCCACTCCACTGACTTTTATCTCCACTTTCTTCTCCTTTTAATCTTTCCTCTGCCATGGACTTTTTCCAGTATGATTCCTTAAGTGCAGGCTGTCATATACAAAGCTCTAACACTGTCTCTGACCCTGTTTTCTGTTTCCATTAGTATTTTATAAACAAGCTTGGGACAGGCATGTATCACCTTTTGGTTTGTCCTGTTGTAAAGAGATTTTAGCAAAGAGAAAGGGGCAGGTGCTCTGGTGGTTTGGACACACTCAATGCCTACTGGTGTCTGACCCCAGTAGGAATGGAGGTATGAGCTGGCCAGTCAGCTTTGCAGAAAAGCTCTTCCTTGCAACAATGCTTTTATACCTAAGCCTTAGAATTAAAGGCATTTCCCCAAGTTCTTTCACATGAGCATCTCAAGAGAAGAACAGGTAAAACAATGCATTGGCTTTCAAAGTAAGTTGTCCAAGTCTGGTTTTGACTGGATGTCCCATCATGGGAGCTGTACTGCCAGAGGACAAGGATACTCTTCACTTCCACATTTACTATACTTTACTTGCTTTCCTATTTTTCCCTCAGATTGTGCTATGAAAGCAGCAGTGGCTGTCAGGAGTGTCTGCTGTCCCTTGCTATCACCTCTTGACTGCTGTATATCAATGGCTCACCACTGAGTTTCATGCATGAGAAATAAAGACTCAGTGTTTTTTGTTCAGGTAGGAACTGTGTAAGTTGTGCAGGCTCAGATTTTGTTGGTGATCTGTATGAAACAAACTCTCCTTGCTGGGTACTGGAGGTGAATTCCTTCAAGATTCAGGAAATGTAAAAAAAAAAAAAAAAAGAAAAAAAAAGTTAAATCAAGTAGAAAGGCAAGAGGGTTGTGTCTGTTAAAGAGGGAGGTAAATGAAACAGGGATCGTCCTAAAGAACTCCTCTGATCTGAGCACAGACCAAACTGACACTATTTCTCTCTTTATTTCTGTGATATGTGCACTCCGTCAAAAGTTTTGTGTCTTTGTTCATCTGAGTTAAATTAACCTGGAACTTACATGCTCTGCTTGGTACGTTTTGGGTGCTGGGCACTCTGTCAGGCTTTGGCATACATGTGGTGTGTGCTACCCAGAAACACAGGTGCGACCCAAGATCAAATGCTAACAGTCTCCTGCAACTGTCATTGAGATTTGTGGAGACATTTATGACAACACTGTTAATTTTTCCTGTAACAGAAACGGCTGCTCATTCATGTATTCTCTTTCAAGCAGAAATGTCCTCCTTGCAGCTCAGGTGCAGGGAAATGAAAGGCCTGTCTTCCAGTTTACTCTTCTTTTTCAGCATATGCAGTATGCTGTGGGATTGCAGTGGCAGCTCTGGGATGGCAGTCTTGACTCTGGCCAAGCACATCCTCCTTTTCTGTGTGGCTGTCAGTCATGTGCCTGCTGTAGCCACACATGCTTTGGGGATGTTTGGTGGGTTCCCCCAAGCAGCCCCACTAAACAAGCCTCTGCCTGGCAGAGCGCTCCAGGGCCCCAGTGACTGCAATGCCTCTGGGCTCTGGTTTTCCTAAGTGGCTAGCACTGGAAGCAGGAGAGGCCACCCAGGAAGTCTATGCCTGTCCTGTGTGTGCAGACCCAGCCTGGCCCTGTGGCACGTCCCTGGCTCCAGTATCAGCCCTGAAACAAAGGGCCAGCAGCCTGATCACCTGTTTGTCTCTGCTGGTAAAGCTCAGGAAGACCCAGTGGCAGGATCCTTTTATACTTGCTTCTGGTCTCCTTGTGAAGCATTTTAGTTATTCTGCTCAAATGGGTTGTTAATGTCAGCAGGTGCCTTTATGGACCCAAGACTGAGAGAAGTGTGAGATGGGGACAGTAGCCCAGGTGGGTTTGCTATCTCATGCCCCGAGAGGACAGAGGTTTATTTTCCATAGCAGCAGGGGAGTGATCTCTCAGGATTTATATGCACAAATAGGCAGATACACACACACACACACACACACACACACACACACACACACACACACACA
>JAHLSL010000021.1:3420671-3438156 GCA_025920805.1 Petroica traversi | reverse complement strand
ACACACACACACACACACACACACACACACACATATAAATATATATATAGCTCATCTACATGAGTTATGTCTGTGTGTTCCCAAATGAATGCACCAGTTCTCCTCTCTTCCACATTATTTTTGGGTTTGGTGCAGCTTCACAACTCAAGAGAAGTTTTTCCTTTTGCAGGTTTCTAGGTAGGGATAGAGATGAGCTTGAGCTATTGCTGACCAGACACTTTAAGTGGAAACCTTGCATAATTGAGCCTTATCTTTGTACCTGTTAACAGCACTTGGTAGAAAGGTAATGAAAATATTCCTGAAACATTTTTATCCAAATAGGCAGGATTATGTGGCAGGACTTTGCTACTTCCCAGTATAATGTAATGTCAGTTGGACATGTTATTTCCTGTCTTATCAAAAGACATGTCCTAAGCTGTTGGGAAGGGTGGACTTTGAAGGGTGGTCACTATCTAATGTTGCCTTCATAGAGTCATGGTGTCCATGACTACCAAAATGGTCTAATCCTACTCCTCTGTGTCCCTCTCACCCGTTGGATACTAAGCAGAAATGTTATGGCCCTGAATAACAGTGGTGAATATTAGACCAGCAGTTTTAATGCTGATATAAGGATTACTACCCAAAAGACAAAACTAAGAAGAAAATATGAAGAAAACTCCATGTACTTGGAGTAGCCCTCTTTGATCTTAATTGTTTTAGAAAAGGATGTGTGACCCTGAGATCACCTATGGACTCATATTATATTCACCTGAGACATGAGCTTTCATATCCTTGCCTGTTACATGTCCCTTTGATGGCCTTGGAACCTGGCTGACTTCTTTGTACTTCAGTCCTTACTCACTTGGGTGTGACAGTGATTTCAGACCCTACAGAGCACTGTGATGGCAAGGGCATGAAACACCAGCTGCTCTTGTGAGGTTTTCAGGTAGATGGTATAGCCTGGAGCAAGGAGCTGTCTCATCACTACAGTCCGTTCTCAGGCCTTCTCACCCCAGAGCACCAGAGCTAGAGCAGAGATTCCAAAGATTAGACTGTGCTGCCAAGGGCAGCCTGGAAGCTCCAGCTGCTCTCACTAAGCTGAAACATTAATGCTGCCTCCTCTTTGCATGAAGCAGCTGCTGTTACGGAGAACTGCAGACAGACCTGTGCTCTGACAGGTGGCATAGCTGGAGCTGCACCCCACATCCTTTCTTCAAAGGAAATGGGAGAAATGCAGAGAGCAGTGCAGACCTTGCTGAAAATCATCCTCTTCTAATAAGTGGTAGGTAATTTTTTGTTTAGATGTAAAATGTTAGATCCTTCAGGGAGATTGCTTTGCAAGCACAGGCTTAGGTCTACAGTGTAATTTGCTCTCACTGTGTGCCAGAGGAATCCCACTGCCTTCTGAGGCGTATCAAGTGCAGATAGGGACGATGCACCCATTTAGCAGAGAGCTGATTTATTCCTTAGGCAGTCTTTCCCTTTTGGCATCTACTTGTGCAATCATCAGCTCCTGGCTGAGTTACTATGGTAATAAGAGTATATCATGGGCACTACACTTACTCACTGTCGCCTGGGTCACGGGAGAGGGAAAAATAGCAGAGCAAGCTGCTTAGTTTCTTCGTTTTCTACACACCCATGCTAAGAATGTGGGAAAGAACTGGAAAGGACTGGAAGTCCCTACACCTTCCACGCCCTGCTAACCATGTTTCACTTGCAGTGCAGACAGAGCCAGGCACTCCTTCCTGTGCCCTGGGGGATGTGCCCTCTGCAGCCTTTGCAGCTCCCAAAGACTGATGTGCCCAAAGACCAGGATGTGGCAGTGTCACCAGATTTCTCCAGTGGTAAGAGGACTGTGCAGTGGGCTCTGAGAGTGCCAGGGGACAGTGCTTCATGCTCAAAGTGCTTCTGATTCATCTGAGAGGGCTTTGAGGGAGAGGAGTGCTGCACCAGGACTGGGAGAGCTGACCCTGTCATGCTGAGTGCTGTGCTGCAGGCACTTGGGGGGCTCACTGCTCCCCAGTGCAGCACCTGGGATCACCCACCTGCCAGCAGGCACCAGGGTGGCTCTCGCCAAGGGATAAGGAGGTGATGTGGGTGTGAAAAAGATGTGCTGGACTGGTCAGACTCTGAGTCTGGCTGCTCATGCAGGGACTCTGCTGGGGGCTGACAGTGAGATGGGGAGCTGGGCTGTGATGCTGGCTATGCAAACAGTCTCAAACTTACCCTTTCTTCTAGGGCCTGAAGAGCTTACAGAAAAATCCTTTCCTTGGTGCAGAAACCCCCGTTTCATGGTCCATGGGGTATTAATGGCACCTTGCACTGAGATTATAAATGTGCCTGTGGGAGGCAGAGGAAGAGGAGGACTCTCAGGTCCTGGCCTTGCAGCCAGCTCTGCTGTCTTCCATCTTCACTGCTTCAGTCAGGCTATTTTTATCACTTGGGCTGCAATTTTTACTTACTATTTTTAAACTGTGTTACTGATTACTCCTGATTATGAAGGAATTTAAATTTGCTCAACATATGTTAATGATTCTGCATTACACAGTGTAAATTGGAGGATGGTGACAGCAGCCAGAGCTCGGGAACAAAGCTTGTGTAGGGGCCCAGCCCCAGTTTGGCATGGGAGAATAACACTTTGTGTTAGGGCCAGGCACGGTTTTCATAGCAGAGCATATAAGAGCCTATGCTGGTTTTATTCTTCCTTTTTACTTGACTGAACACTCAATCAGGAAGAGTTTCTAAGTCACCATCATAAATAGCCAGAAGAGGCAAATCCAACAAGCTGTCAGGACTCAATTTTCCCAGAAAGATGAGTACAAAATGCTGCTCTTACTTACATTATTCATGCACATTTTTCTAGTTCTAAAGGATTCACTACAGCATATAATGTACTACTTCAAATCAAATGAACTAATTTCTCAGCAAATTGTTCTACTTTGCCATAATCCACTTGTGGGGTTTTTGCTTGCATCTGTTGGAAATATTATTTAACCAATCTGGAAAAATTTAAGCTACACTGGCCTGGAAGAAAAGAGAATCTTATGAATTAGTCACACTCAATTATCAAGATCCCTAGGAGCCAGAAGAGAGAAGCCTGCATGTGACCTTCAAGGTGACCTCTGCTCCTACCCCAGAGGGAGAGAACAGCAATGTTTCCAAAATGAGGAGCCTTTCCTTCACTTGCACCCCTGCACAAGGCCCTGGCCTTGAGAGCCCTGCAAGGTCAGCTGGTGTGGCACCTCAGTGCTGTCCCCTCCAAAGAACCTGAGCTTTGATGCTGAGACAAACAGAGGTACTCCTCACTTAAAGGAAGGTCCAATTTCAGAGAGCAGATGGATGGCAAGCAAGCTCCAGGGAAGGGCTGGAGACAATTTAAGCTGCACCTGCAGCCAGTAGTGGCTATCTACAAGCTGTCAGTCCTGCCTCAGACTAGCTATCATTTATCCTCCTGTATAAGCACATCTTGCTCTTAAATGTGTAGTTAAGAAAAGAATTACTACACTAGTAAGGACTGCATTTGCACTTAAATTAATTTTTAAACATCTTCTTGTTTAATCTTCCAACCGGAATAGGCATGTCTGCCTGTTGAAGAATTGAAAACCAATAAATAATACATCCACTGAGTACTTCACCTTGGGAAAGGTCACATTTTGAAATGTCTGTCTGTTCATCAAATTAAACTTTCTGTTTGATGGAAGGGAAATTCTTTGGATTCAAGGACCAGCAGCAGAACTGATTGTATGATGGGTCTTTGAGTTAAAACAATAGCATCAAAAGCCAGAGTGGTGCTGCTGGAGCAGCCTTCTCCTGCAGGGAAAACACAGAGTCTTACTGCTTCAACACCCACTCCAAATAATTAATAGCATATCTGTAATGTGACACAGTGAGTGAACCTCTTCTAAACTCTGAAATTCTTAATGGCTACCATGTTTCAGACTTTGGGACTGGTCTCCGTGGGGATTATGGTCCAGGTGTTCCTGCAAAGGGATGGTGCTGGCAGAAGGAAACCTTGATCTGGGCAGAAAGACTGCTCTGAGGCAGCCCACATGCTTAGCAACCCTGCTCTCCCTGCCAGGGACCCCTCCCTGCCTGGCCTTGAGAACAATGTCATGATCCTCTTGTTGGAATTGCTGAGTCCAAACAGATTCCCAGGGCACTTCCACAAGTTCAGGACTTGGAGCAGGGTGTGCAAGGAAACCACCTCTGGTCAGGATGGACAGAGGGATAACAGGCGCCCAAGCTGAAAAAAACACAGCTCTGGCACACTTAGAGCAATTTATGGTACGTGCCTGGGGGACTCTCCTGAGACCAGTAGCACAGCAGAGCTGAGGTGTTGCATGTAAGTCCCCTTTTCTGCCATGCATGGGGGATTCAGGGAAGTTCTCAGAGACTGCATTTTCCAGGCTGATAGCCATGGCTCAGTACTACAGAGGTGCAGAAATTAGAGACAAAATGGGGAAGGAGCTTTACTAGGTCAAGCTGGAAAGCTTCTTTCATGCCCATCATGACTGAGAAAGCCACCCAGTATCTGGGGGAGGCAGAAAGCTGAGTGGGAAGTGGAGAGGGAGGCTTGTGGGGGAGCACTTCACAGGCATCAGAGTTGCTGAGGTGGCTTGCTGGCCAATGGCAGGGACATGCTGTGGAGCAGTCCTGGTGTGCAGCCTGGGGTGAAGCATGGTCTAGGCTTGCCATGCAGGATGTGGTAGGGGGAAAGGGAAATATTGCTTAATTTCCAACTTTATGGTTAGAACATTAGCCTTTTGTTATAGCACAGATTCCTGTATTCATCTACTCCTGCCCTGTGCTTTACATGATCTGGGTGCTTTTTACTGGTAACAATGCATTCCAGTAAAGCAGTGTTGTGGACATCCCCGCTGTAACAGGGGGCATGACAATCTTCTGAAGCAACTTTGCTTTCTGCAAGTCTGTCAGGTCAGTTTAGGAGCAAGGTAGGAGAGCTTTTGGACAAAAGCACTGGACCAATGCCTGCCTGGCTGTGAAATAGTCTTTATCCTTTGTCCTGCCTTGCTCTTCTTTGCTTGACCTGACTCAATTTGAATGCAGCAACCCTATTAGCTGCCTCAGTCATACGTGCAAGGACAGACAGACCAGCTTTTCTGGAAAATGATATACACACACATATTAGTGTGTACGTTCAAAATGCAGGCAGAGCCACAAAAGCAATCCTAGGAGTGATTTCATAGTAAGGTGTTGTACATGGCAGAAACATATATGCATTAGGGTCGTGCATTTTCTTAGTGCATCACTTACTGACAGGCCATGATGACTATATATGTGGCATTTCTGCCATGTCTCTGTCATAGTAGAATGCAAAGCTGGAATAACAAGGCCTGTATCGACTCACAGCACAGCCATAAATTCTAGGAATGCTTCTGAGGCAAGTTAAAACAAATTAGTAATTATCATGACTGACAGGTACTCTGCAGCAACCAATGAGGTGCCTACTGATGAATACTAAAAATCTCTTAGCAGAGGAGTTACAACTGTGGCTGTCAACGTAGCTATAATTAGGCAGCTCTAAGTGAAATTACTTCTTCTCAGATGTACTCCCTTGAGAATCCAAAGATCTGGATTGTCATACAAAGGAAGGAGATTAAAAGGGGCTGTTCAATGCTTATGTAGTGGGGGCTACAGAGGCCAGTTAAAACAGACCCAGGTGGAGGGGGTACAGGACTTGAACTACAGCAGAGGCAGTCTGCCCCTCAATCCAAACTGTCACACTTTGCATTCCTGTTCTGCCTTCTTTTCCATGGCCTCTCAGCACCTCACAAGTACCAGAGTTATGCCTCTCAAACACCCAGAAGTATTAATCACTTGAAAGATGAGTTAATAATCTCTGAGTTGTTGAGACATGCTGAAGGACAAGCTGATAAATTTTCATTGCACAGTGGGGAAGTGTTCCTCTGACTGGGTTATAAGGTTGATGACAAGTTCAGAAGTCTCTAGGGAAGCAGATGAAGAGACAGAAGTTTTCTTTTGAACAGGAACAATCACTTACAAATACAAAACCTCCTGTGGAAAAGTCAAGCAGTGTTAAAAGAGACCCATACCTCCCTATTTAAGGATTAATCTTTGCATAAAGGCTAATTTTTGCTGCACAATTTCTCCTGTGCCTAAAACAAGCACATCTTTCTTCAGCATCATGCCTTCTATTTTTACAGTTTAGAAAAAACCCAAAACCACCCATGAAACATTTGTGGACAGAAATAGCTCTCCCATTACCACTGAGTTGCTGTGTCTTTTTCATGCTGGATATTGCAATCCTGATCTTGGTCTTTACATGTGACACCACTTTTTTTGGTGGGTTTGTCTGAAAGAGACTCATCCTTGAGGGAACCATACTGGCCTAAGGTGGACTGGGCTGTGACATGCTTGACAAGATGAAGCAGCAGCTGTGACAGCAGCAACTGAGAAGGATATTAAACTATCATTGATTAAGTCAGCTCTGACTGTAATGCTGAAATCAGCCTGACTCCATCCTGGATGTTGCACACCAGACTGCATTTCTACAATAATAGAAAACATCGCTTTTCAGCCTTGCTCAGTGCTGTTGTCCTGGGAACAGAAAATTTTTGCTCACTCCTCAAAATGCTGATCTGCTGACTCATTTTTCAGGTGAGAGGTTGCTAAACCTTTCTGGGTGTGTTGCTGCTGCATCCTGTTTGTGCAGGAGTGATGGGCTGAGTTTTGTTTCCTGCTCTCTGTGTGTCCATTCTAACAGCAAATGGCCTTGGTTTAAGAAGCAGGACTTTGTGATTCTAGAGATGCCTCGACTCACTGCTTCTAATCATTGTCAAGGATTTGATCCATAAAGGCTAGGAACCATTCAGGAACCTTCCAAGAGATTACAGGTTTACATGAGTTTGATAGGAAAGATGTGTGCTAATGTCTTTACAAACAATTCTGTGTTTGGTTAGGGTATGGGTTTTAACGTTTTTAAAATGGGTCTTAATGTCTCCACCAACTTCAAGCCACAGGTTTGTTACAGGACCCGGACATTTGACTCCTGAAATAGACAAATGGGTCTGCACAAGCCTGAGTTTCTGAACTCTGGGGGGAAACAACAGGTTCAAGGGGGCAATATGAACAACTGGTTCAAGGTGGGCTGTTTGGGAAGACTGTGCCTTCCTAGTACCTCAGCCAATGGGGAAAGGAAGAGAGCCCAGGAGTTCAGGATAAAAGGAGGCTGTGCCCTCTGAAACCTTGAGAGAGAAAACCCTGTGGGAGTATGCCCCAGCAGACTCTCTCCCTTTATACAAGTAAAATTGCAGGACTCCTCTGCATCCTTTATGGACACTGGCTCTTCATAGTGTGACTTTCCATATAAGTTGATGCTTTACATGGATCTCATGGGCAGCAGGAGCCCATGGCTGGAAGGTGACTATGAGGTCACATCTGTCACATCCCTGAAAGGCCATTCCCTGCAAGGGATGTGCCTGCAGTCAGGATTTAGGATTCAGGCCATTGGCTCTGGCTAGTGCCAGACTTGCCAAGCTGTGACTTGGCCATCACGTTCAGCTGTAGAACCAGGATGTTTCTTTCGCTCCTGAGGAAGACAATGGAAAGCTTGAAGGACTGAATTAACCTAAGGGTAAGTAATTCTAGAATTCAAATTTCCAGGTCTTTTTACTCCTTCCTTTCATGTTTCAAAGAGCCTCCACCCACATGGGGTGGCAGTATGCTGTCACCATCAGTTCACCTGCACAGGGGACAGAAGAAGAGCAGCTCTCTTCTGTGAGTCACTCCCATCTGAAACATTCAGTCTGATTAGCAAGGAGTCTTGTAAAAATGCCTTTCCTCCATCTGGCAGTTTGATCCATGTTCCCCTGTCATCATTTTTGATGGATTCATTTCACACGTAATGCAAGACTGTCTCACGGGTGTTTGAAAAGCGAGACAGGAGTGTGTGAGGAGGAGCACCTCACCTCGCAGCAGCCTCCATCCTATGTTTGCCACGATGGAAACATTTTAGACAGTATAAAAGAAAGTGTATCCAATGGTGACCACTACCAGAACAAAAGAGCAAGTCTGAGCACTAGCCAGTGTTTTCAGTGCAAAGCTAGCACCACCCACACAAGCTTGTGAGAGAAGAGGTGTAAAGGTGACGCCAACACTGTTAGGGACAACTACAGTCGAGGGAGGGGTAGGGGTTCATTTTCAAATGAAAAGTGGGAGTACAGCTCTCAGATGAGTCAGTGAGGCAGGGCCCCCGCAGAGGAGTCTCACACCTCTTTACTGCCTTGCAGAGCTGCTTCTTGCTGCCTCTTTGCTCCTGTCCTACTTTCGAGGAAAGCAGCAAAAGTTCACTGTATTCTCACAATGCCCCCAACAGCAATTCTGAGCAACCTGCACTACCACAGCACTCATTAAGCTGTACAAAGAGAAATCCAAAGATGACAGACAACGCTTTTCACCAGCCTTCCTCCTTGCATGAGTAAGAGCTGAGCCTGACTTGCACACGGTGGAGGAGTGTATCTGAGTTTCTATGAATCTCACAAGCATGTAACAGGAAGAAGGTTTTACATTTCTGTACAGAAAAGGATGATGCAGAGAGGATAAAGAAGTATTCTGCAAACCCTGTTAGGCCTCTATTACTGGTGAGAGGACAAGTTCTGTCACCATGCCATTGATACACACCAGAGATGTTTGCATCAACAACAGATCCATCAAGAATACCACTGGAAAACTTGAGGGCCCAGCCATTCTATTGCCTCTTGGTCGAGAACTCTATTGCAGCCTCTCCTTTTCATAGAGTCTGACCAAAAATTGCAAAATAGCATTTTGGCATCCTTCTTATATAGGACTCAGCCTGCAGATGTTCATCCTACCTAAGGCAAGACACACTTGCCCATGTCTCTGAAATTCTTGGGTACAGAATGATGGGAAAACAACGGTGACCTGAGTGATTGTCTTATTGCATCTCATCCAGGTCACTCTTCCTTTCAGAGAAAGGCTTCTCAAGAAGAGTCTGCCTCGATCAATTTTATGTTTGCAAATCTTTGGTTTACCCTGACTAGGAGAGAGGACCAACTGGATTGTATTTCTAGGAGAAGACAGTCATTACTCTGCTTTAGAAAAATCTTTTCAGATACATAAAGTATCAATTTGCTTTTTTCACAACCATCCCATCATTGTTATAATACGATCAACCACTACCCTCCCTCATTCCTTCCTTGCTGCAGCCAGGGTGGCATTTTTGGAACAGACACTCTTCTGAGGGTCAGATTAATCTGACACAGCTACAGCTGACTGAACAGTAGGTTTCACATCTGCCTTTTGAGTGCATGACACACCTCCCACAGGAGATTCACACCAGATAAATTTTCTCAAGTAGTAAGACTGAACTTCCAGAAGGGCTTTCTTTCTGTATCACTAACAAAGAAGCATGCTGCATTTATTACCATGGCACAGGTAAGAAAGTGACTGCTGCAAGGGCCAATTATATTCCACCATCAAGGCCATTGTTCTGAAGTCTTGTCCCAGTTCTAAGGGTATTTGGCCAGTCCAAGACAAGAATCATTACAAGTGTTCAAATCAACCTGGCTTAGCAAGTTAGCTTGACAGTTTAGCATCCAGGTAAAAATGTTATGCCTGGGAAATCAATGAGAGATACCAGCTGAGTTTGCCCTAATCATTTTATCTACATAATGTTTTACTTACTTCAGGTCTGAATTATTCTTTCCTTCAAAAGTCGTTCTAAAGCTTGCTCATGACTGTAGATCTCTACCAAGATAATATCTGTGTTTCTGGTGAGCATAAGTATGGTGCTTACTGTTCCACTGTCAGGTTGCAGCACTCCTAAATTTTAAAATCTTTGTTTTATACATCAATTCTTCAAAACTCTTGATGTGGATGACACTTCACTTACGGTTATTCCCGTATCTCCACTTTCTTTCTCATCTAGCCACCCTTTATTTTCTGGTGCAACCAGAGCAGGAAAGGAAGTATTCCTTTGTTGTGTGAATTTTCAACAGCTGCTGCAGGATCCCCCTGAAAAGAAGAACAATGATTGTGCAGAGATAGCATTACATACAAAATTGCCTTCTGCTATTAACATTTTCACTTACTAAAACACTGTAATGTTTTACAAATATATAAACCTCTCTATTGATGAACTGAGAGAGAGAGCTGAGGAGTCCTGCCAATGTGAGGCTGAACATTAAACTCTAAGGAAGCCACTGGCAAAGTATCTAAGGGAAAGAGTTATAACAGAGAATAAAGGTAAAACTGTAGTTAAAGCCTTAGGCTTAGGCAGAGGCTAAAACACACATGAACTTACCCACAAGGGGAAGCAGGAGCACCAGGGAGCCAATTTAATTTCACAATGGAGTCACTGCCGAAAAGGGTCTGCTTTTAAGCTGGTCAAAGTCAACATCAAAACTCCCTTTGGTTTTATCATTATCCCATGCTTGCAGAGTGTTTTTTGCTTGCTTGGAGCCAAACAGAACTACCCACATGCTCTTTTGCATAGGCATTAGTGCCTGTTGGGTACAAAGGAAAGGGATTGTCACAACTTACCTTGTCCAGGTACTAACTGCAGCATAAGAGCTTTCAAAAAGCTCACAGGAGACTAATTGCACCCAGTTCTCCAGTTACTCATTGTTCTTACAGACAGTATTTAAGGAACCTGGCAGAGACTGTTAAGAGCAAGTATTCTAGCTGAACTGGAGTTTGTGCTGGAGAAGGGCATTCTTCTGTCTGACTAACAGTGAGGTGGCAGTGCTCCCCAAATGCATATTCTCTAGCATCCTTGTGTGAAAGTTCTTCCTTTTTACAAGCAGCACAGGTTTCATGTCAGACAAGCCAGCAGAACCTTGATAATTAATCTGCTGCTAATTTGGTGGAAAATCACATTATCTGGTGAACTATTCAAAGAACAAACGTGGTTTTAAGTTTGTACCTTAGCTTTACTAACCTTTGGCTGTTGAGTGTGTGTCCTATGAAGTCTTGTGCATACAGACCAGCTGCACATTCTTACTCATCCATTTGGAATAAATGCATTTTGCAGAATATTAAACCTAACTCAGAGGTTTCCAAGGGAGTCCATTAGTTGCAGTGGCAGAATTCCAGTGGCTTGGCACCAGCCCCCCAGTAATGAGTGTGCAGCTGTCCTCCTGAGAGCATTGCTGGCCTCAGCCAGTCATAAAAGGACAAGTGCTGTGTAAGGTCACACATGCAGCTTTCCCAGCAGCTTGCTGCCTTTCTCTGCAGTATGCTCTAGTGCACTCCTGGGCCCAATTTGCTTAGCTGATTGCTTAATGTGCCATGCTCTACAGGGGGTTTGAGACACATAAAAAGAGGCTGTGACAGGACCAAATGCACTGTCATCGGTGACCTCTTGCAAGCAGCACACAGGCTGCAGGATGGCAGTGACACAGCCAGCATGCAGCCAGGGGTTACAGCCATTGTCATCTGCTCCTCAGTCACGAGGAACAACAGCTGGAGCTCCCACAGGCACCCAGACTGAAAAACACCCAGGGCTGGGCAGTCACAGTGGCTGGGGGAGGTTTGGCCTGTCCTGCAGACACTGCAGCTTTGGGAGCAGCTCACTTGGAACATCTGTGTGCCTGCTCTGTCAAGTCTCCTTACTAAAAGACTCAGTTTATAGAAAGGCTTTCTGCAATAATGGGTAGCAAATGGAAACCAAGGATACTTTTGAAAAGGCTCTCTAAAACTCATTTCAGCTTCTATAAAGGAGCAAATATTTTTAAATGTAAAAGTGGTTATAAAGAGGCTAATTTTAATGTAAAGATGATCACATGGTCCCTGCTCATGGAATAGTAAGATAATTTAACCATGAAGTTTATTTTATACACTAGTTTGGCATGTTTTCAAACTACATAATGGAGGTGTTTTAGCATGTCCTTATAAGATATGAATGAGGACAGAGTATTTATAGAGCTAATCTTCTATAACCCTACAGTTGTAATAGTGTCATGTAAATATATTACCTAGTATGAGAAGATACATTGTTTTGTGCAACTGAGCCACATATATGGTTCACAAATGTACATTCAAATTTTATACTTCTGAAAAATTATAAAAGCACATATTTATGAAAAATAATCTGATGTCTGCCATTTAGCTACTGCTGTGGTTGTGATACTAGAACCACTAAGGATCTGCCTTTGTTAGGGTAAGATCATGCTTCTGGTTTATACTGTGAAAGCAAATTGTAGCAAATTATAGCTTTAATCACGGTTCTGTCATTTAAAATTATGAACTAAATTAAAGTTCAAGTCTATATACCAGGAAATGCTGAAGATACTGGGAAGAACTCTGAATCTGAGGCCCTGACAGGAACAGCTCTCTCATACTTACACTGTTTATTGGAAGGAATTTCTCTGCACTCTGCTGCCTGATTGATTCTCAGATGGACAATTCTTTTATCCATGTTAATGCAGCAACAGAAAGGTGCACTTTGATATACACGCCCAAATATAAACATTTTATAGGGGCTATTGAATATCCTACCAACTTGGCATCTAATCAAGATTTCCTGCCCAGAAACATAACACACTGTAATAACAGTGAAGTTTCAAGTTCAGAAAAAACAGTGATTTATGCTGGTTTTTAAACTTACTGAAACTTGTTAACAATGTGCAGGAGTTACAATTGGGGCAGCTTACATCTGGACCAAAGTGCTTGTCTAGGCTGTATTTTTGGCATAGCCTATATGGCAATCACTGACAGAGAAGACAGAGAGCAGGCCCTTCACATGACATCTGAGAAGTCAACAAATGCATAGTTAGCATTTGTTGTGTGAAATACCTGCCTGCTAACTTCCAAAGCCAGTAGAACAAATCTCAGCCCACTAAAAGGAGCACACTGTACTGAAGAATGACCTAATTCAACCTTACCACTTTCATGCCTTGTTTATCACTTAGGGTGAAGCTGCTTCTAATTTACATGGTAACAGTACCCTGAAGCCCCAGCTGAAGGCTGCTTCCATCCAAGTGGGCTATGAACATTGCTTAGTATCCTACCTATGCATGTGCATGACTAGTCAGAGTTATGTGCTGCCCTGGCTCTTGCTAGCTGCCCTAGTGGGAAGTGAGATAGAATTCAATGTCTTGCTTTTATTTAAAAATCAGAGGTCAAAACTGGTATTTATTTCAGAGTTGCCAACCTTTATTTCTGGTTATAATTTCTGTCTACTTTGACCTTATTTTGGTTTAGCTTGTCAACTGAGTTTGTAACTGTATAAAAAAACCTGAATCCTGCCAAACCAGGAAAACAAAAAATTTGGAAAGAACACCCCAAAACTCCTGGATGGATATGCAGTAGCAGACTGTGGCTCAAATCAGCCTGGGTCACCCTGTAATTTTGTGGCAATAAATTAGCCACCACATAGCCTGCATGCTGTTTGGCAATGTGGCACCTCTAATCCCAGCAGGACTTGAAAGTTCCCATGGGATCATGAAAATGTGTTAAAGAATCAGAAGCCCTGTTGTTTAAGGAGCAGGATCATTTTCGTGTGGGACAAACATGAGGCAGAAGTCAGCTCCTGCCCCAGGGGCACAACATCTGGACAAGCCAAAGGTGACAACAGGAGTACAAGGTGAGGCGAGTCCTGCAGGTGGAAGTTCCTCACTGCTGCCAGTTCAGGCTTCTAGGCAAGGTACAGCAATGCTTGACATTGAAGCTCAAATCAATTATTGATTCATTCAGTAAAACAGTAGAATAGAAGAAAAGTAGAAAGAAATTGTTTATTTTATGAGAAATTATAACCTACAGTTCTCAGAAATGCAGAGAGCCACCACTTAATGTGCTGGCATGCAGGAAAGGCTACATCTGACCAGAAATTACATCCTGTGGGTCCAAGAGTCAGCACAAATTCAGTTCAAACTGATGGTTAAAGCCCTCCAGGCCTTCCTTCCAGTGAGCCTTGGCAGAAACACAAGCACTCTTGAAAATCAATGCAAACAGAAGTAAAGCAGACTCACTCTGCGTAGACAGCTGATCTGTGGGACCTCCTGGAGCAGCAGTATCTTACGGAAGCCTTGGAGTCTAGGTAATCTCAGGCTACACTGGAAATGGTCTTCCCACCAGATGCTCTCAGAGAAACTTCTTGTGTATTGAATAGGCAAGATGGAGATTCACAGGAGGTCTCTTCACAGCATGTTGCTGATTTGTCATGAGACCTGCATGGTAACATGGTTTTATGAATTTGTCTGAAAGGAAACTGGTCAATTGACAACATTTTCTGGTTTGTTCTAGATGTAGGACTATCAAGACCTTCATTACATGCCCTTGGAAGCATATTTGGACTACCTTCTCATAGCAAACAACCTGGTGGAATACAAGCAATATTCTCATGTGTATCACAACTGGATACATAAAGGAAGAGCTGAAGTTTTCTAAACACTTGGATTTTGGGGTTTGAAAGGTTTTTTGTGTTCATGGGGAAAATCAATCTGAGAAGTCAAACCTATACAAGAAATTTTTTTGCTATCTGCTGTGCCTTCTCTCCACTCTACTGGCCCTTACAGACAACCCACTCTGGAGGTTTTCCTGAGCTCTGCTACCATTTTCAGATTTTTGATCTCTAACTTCACACAAACTGAACATTCTTTTCCTGTTGTTCATCTAGAAAAGGCAGTCTCCCCAAAACCACAGCTTAGTCACATCCCAAATGTGTAAGATTCCCAGTGACAAAGAGCTGGTAATTTTCATTGCCTCAGCAGTCCCTCCTCACTGAAAGAAACCAGGGCAACCAGAGGGTGGGATTCCCCTGACCCTCCAGATAAGGCGCTTCCCTACTGGAGCTATAGCAATGATGTCTGATATTCATATATCTTGAGTGAACTCCAAAACTACTACAAAAATATATATTAAAAAACAACAACAAAAAAACCCCCAAACAAACAAACCAATCTCATCATTCTCCGCATATAACAAAATACAGAATGGAAGGATTCTTCTGGTACAAACTTTTTCACAAGTCCTCAAAATTAGTGGCTTGAGTCTTTGCCCAGTTTTTGCTGGAGACAGCAGGGCATGGCTTTGTGTAGGAAAGCAGCGTGCTGTCAAACACAAACCGGGTATGTGTGAGCTGCAGAGCAGTAAGTGCCTGCTGTGCAGCCAGACGGAAATGGTGTGATGCGGGTACGAACGCGCGGGGCCGCAGGGCAGGAACGCAGCCGGAGCCGAGCCCCCAGCAGGGGCTGCTCTGACCGCGCAGGAAGGAGCTGCGGCGGCTCCGGGAGAGGGAAATCCCCGTGCCCGACTTACTCCTCGGTGGGAGAGAAGCGGGATGCCATGGCCCGCGTTTCTAAGGTTGTACTGCTGTGTGCTTGCGGTGGGTGAAAGCTGGTTTCCCCGACAGAAGCTGAACGTCCTCGTCCTCCAAGTCACCGAGGTCTCAGTAGCAGAGCTCCCTGCAAACTGAAAAGGGATGTTTGCATGAATTAGTGATCTCTCTTATTTTGGAGACGCACTCTTTTAACAGCAGAAATGCTGGGTTCTTCATGTCCACCTTAGGTTTATAAATATCCGACCTCTCAGAGGCCACGAAGTTACTTGTCCTGTTCATGCCCTTGAAGAACATGAGCCTGCCAAGCCCATGAAGAAGTGTGGCACAGGAGCTGTGGCAGGGCAGGACTGCGGTCTGGCTGCACCCGAGCTCCTCATGCTCAGACACTGAGCAACACTAAGCTGCACGACTCCCTGGCTTGCTCTCTTCAGTTTCACATGGACTTGCACTGATCTTTACATGCCCAGGGCTTCCATCTCTGTGATACAGAGGGTACCACAGACTGAACCCCATCCAGCCAAAGCCAGACATCTGAGGTTCAGACGCCCTGTAATGCTGATGCTCAAGGGCTGGAGTGATGGCTGCACAGCCAACCTCTGTGTTTTGGAGTGGTTTATGTGGCTTCGTGACCTTAATGTTAACTTCTGTGAATGTTTAACTGCCCAGGTTTTTAGAGACCAAGCTGGAAAACAAATCCACCACATGGCCTCACACCCACACCTGTACGGGTCACGGGTGTGCAGCTGAAACATCTATGGTATGACAGCCACCTCTGCTTGAGCAGAGGGTGTAGCAGTCCCTGAGCTGATGGCACTGAGCTGCCACTCTGAACCATCACTAGGGGTAGTTAAGCACAAAAACCACCAAATGCAGGGATTCAAGGCACCCAACCAAACAGCTGCAGCCTGCAGCACCCAAAACAGCACTGGAAGGGAAAGTCACCTTTATATACGGTGGTCCTGTGCTAGAATTTAATACACCTCCAAGGATTTTAGCTGCCAAAGTCTAAAAATTTCCTGCTGAGAAGAACATTTTCTACATCTTTTAACATTTTAGTAGTTTGGGCTAAAGTTACATTCCTTTGGCTCCTTTTCAAATTCTTGCTTCAAAGTAGGCACTCACTCAAGTTTGCACAAATTTGTGTGGTTTGATGGTACAAAATGACTGTATGTGATTTTAACATGGGCAAGAAGAAGTGTTTCATCCATGACTGGTTCTGGTCCTGGCACAAGTATTTTTAAGAAAATTTCAAGCTGAAATTCAGCCAGAGGCAGGTAAATGGTACGAGAAATTTCCAAGTAATGAAGTTTGGCAGGGAAATGGGATGGAGCAGCCCTCTTTCTGCATGGTATCTGCAAGCTCTGAGGAGACTTGGGGGGACCTTATTGTGCTCTACAACTCCTTGAAAGGAGGTTGTAGCCTGCTGGGGACTGGCCTCTTCTCTGAGGCAACCAGCAACAGGACAAGAGAACATCACATCAAGCTGTGCCAGCGGAGGTTCAGGTGGGCACATTAGGAGGAATTTCTTCAGAGAAGGGGTGATGGGCACTCCAATTAGCTGTCCAGGGAGATTGTGGGGTCACTGTCCCTGGAGTTTAAGGAAAGACTGGACATGGTACTCAGTGCCATAGTCTACTTGACATGGTGGAGTTTGGTCATAGGTTGATGATCTCAGAGGCCTTTTCCAGTGTAACTGACTGTGTGATTCTGTGAAATAACACCAGAGTGCATCGGGCTGTTACAGAGCCAGCAGAGAGCGAGAAAGTCCTTCTTTCTTCCCATCAGATACACACCTGCCTTTTTGGGTTTGAAATTTCCCAATTTCCTCCTTCCCCCCCTCCCCACTTCCGCCCCTCCCTTTTTTTTTTTTCCCTTTTTAATTTCCCTGACTATTTTTTCCGGGAAGCTGTCCATTTCTGTGTAAAGTAAAAGCTGCCCTGCTCGCCTCGGGCGAGGGCCGCGCTCCTCACGGAGGCTGCAGGCGGCCCGGCCCGGCCTCACGATCCCCTCTGGTGCCCCTGATCCTGCGGGATTTACCCTTCCTCGCTCCCGGCGCCTCGGCTCCCGCTCCCTGCGGAGGCCCGGCTGTCACTGAGCCGCTGCCCTCCGAGAGAGAGCCGCTGCCCCTCCCAGGGAGAGCCGCTGCCCCTCCGAGAGAGAGCCGCTGCCCCTCCGAGAGAGAGAGCCGCGGCCCCTCCGAGAGAGCGCCGCGGCCCCTCCGAGAGA
>JAHLSL010000021.1:3373626-3420271 GCA_025920805.1 Petroica traversi | reverse complement strand
GCCTGACGGAGCTGCGCGGGGCGCCGGGCGGGATCCGGGAGCGGAGCCTCGGGAAGGAGCGGGAAATGGCTGCCCTGGCAGCACCGGAGCTGCCGAGCGCCCAGCCCGGGCCCGTTCAGCCACCCCGAGCGTCCTCTTCCGCAGCCACGAAAAACAAGCGATGCCATTTGATCTTCTTGCCTCGTGAAAATAGTATGACTTGGACGAAGTGTCTCCTTTTCTATAATAAATACGTTTTTGTTTCACGTAATTAAAAAAAAATGAGTTGCTTTCAGCCTATATACCTACATTCTGTCTCTCTTATCATGTATGTTAACAATACAGTTAGCCTTCATATCACAGCTTTTCTCTGAATAATAGGTATTACTCTGACATACTTGCTTTTCCTGCTCTGTGCATAACTTACTTTCCCATAATTGTGGTTTTTGACTCATAGCTTGAGCCTGCAGGTGCTGAACCTCTTGTAAATGGCACTGGGTGGCATCTTTCCTGCTGACAGCAATTCAGGAGTCACATAAACCCGTGGCTGGACACAGGATTAAAACCAGAACAAAAGAGGCATTGAATAGTGTGACGCAAGGGTTACTCTCCTTTGGAAAATCTGAAGGGCAGGTACCATCAGCTCCAGGATTGAGCTAGTGCCACCTGGCCACGGATTTTATGTACCTGTGCTGTGGCTTGGCTGAGTCAAAATTCAAGCTTTGTCAGTCAAAAGCAATTCTTTTTTGTGAGGTGGGAGAAGCAATGGCTGGAACCCTGGGAATGTCTGGGAAAGAGGTTGCCAGACATATAGCTAAATTTGAGAGAATTTCTGCCTTTCTGAAAAGTGCAGCTGTTTTTGAATGCTGTAGAAAGTTTCAGCATTGGGAATAGTGAGGAGAAAAGGGTTTTGGACAATTCATAACAGTCTACCGGGGCTCTTGGCCAAAAGAACACTTTAAAAATGTAGCCTAGTAGCTGATAATCCATCTAATTTAAAATTTTCTGAGAGCAATGAAACATCCTCATTTTTTATACAAAGCTAGTGCCAAACTTGGCTTTTGTAGGATCATTATTTACTTCTGTACTGCCATCAAAAGAGAGAGAAGTGTGGTGATGGAGTAAGTCCTGTTACAGCCAGTCCATCAATTCTCCACTGGCTGAACCATTCTTCTATGCAGCTGTAAGATTTCTTTGGAAGTTGGTCCTTAAAAACGTGTGAGAATATTTTTATTCCTTCATTCAGAACTAGACAAGAGAGCAGCAGATGATGAAGGCTACAGGATCAATAATGCAGAGAGCATGATTTTAGGCTGAAAGCCTCTTGCAAACATGACCCCTCTGTAAAATGGGCTAGGGAACACTTAGACAGCTGTTCAGTGGCTCAAGACATAGCTGAGTGCCTTCCTTTGTCAGAGATTGGTTTCTTCCATAATCTCAGAGAAAGAACTGACATCATTATCAACAGTTTGATTTTTGTTGTTTCTTACCCAGAAAAATATTTTATACAAAATAATTCCAGCTGTGGATAATAATGCACCTGCACACAGAGTGTGTATAGAGGTGAAGGCTGATAACTCTGAAGGAAATTGTGTGTATGCTGCTAGAAACAAAAGTCTCAGAATGGCCCATTTCCAAAATAGGATTGTTTGAAAATATCAGTATCTTATTGCACACCATATTATCCTATATTACTAATCAAATATATGTATGTGGTTTTTGATTAGAAAGAGTACTTACATATAAAGTTGCGCAAATTTAAATCAGGAGTAGCCAGTTCAATTCTGTTGGCAGGAGAATGTGGGAGAGTGGCAGATCTTGCTGCTTCAGGATGAGCAAATAGAAGAGGCTTAGTGGTGGCAATCATTTGTGTGTCATTTGGCAAGAAAGGGGGCCCTTGACTGTGGAGGTTGGTAATAAATGCCAGAAGGAGTTGTTACAAAGCTCTAGCGTCACATTCCATAAGTGACTGCCTTTCACTGAGGGCTGGAATATGGTGGACGAAATGTGACTTGTATTTTGAACCCTACTGAAGTCCAAAGCACTAGGAGGAGATACCAATTGTTTGTGCATCTGGTAGGATCTGTAAGTTAAATGTTTTCAAGTGACAGGCTCAAACAGGGGAAGAGCTCCAAAATACTTGGCAAGGATGAAGGGAAGCAGTGGCTCTAGAAGGATGTGGGGGCTTTCTCTCTGCTTCTACCTCCTTTCCATTTCTCTGCGTTAATTGCAGGTTATTGCTTACTGGCCTTTAGAGCAGACCTGCAGCATCACCAACTGCTCTTCAACTGAGCTCTTTTTTGGAAGGGAGGATGGTGGGCTCAAAGCTGTTGATCTGCTGAAAGCGCATAGATCACACAAGCACAGACAGCTCCTATGGACATGGCAAGATTGCCAGGTGGGAAAGAGAGCATCAGCTAAAGCAAATGAGCTCTGGGGATGGACAAAGCCACCTTTCTCTCCCACAGGGAGGAGAGCAGTGCATAAACATATTTTCTCCTGCTCCTACACTACGAAGCAGGAAATTAGAAATCTTGCCCCATAGGCCACCGTGCTACTCCCTTGTTTTTTTCTGGCAGGCCTTACCTGTAGGTGTGAGTGTGTATTTCCTAAAGGATGTATTTTCTGGCAGCTGTTCCCTGGTACTTAGAGAGGGGAAAGACAGTTAATTTACAAGTGCTTTCAGATAATCTTATGGGGAGTCCAGCTATATGTGTGCAGTAACAGTAACGGTAGTTGCATGCGTAAATCACACAGTTCTTTATAAAGGAAACCATACATTATCCCCATTTTAGATGGATCAGATGTGTTTGTACTCATCAACAAAACATGCCCAGGCTTGCTGTCGAGCACAGAGTCTGGCATGGAGCAGGCTGTGTTCCCTCAATTTCCCTCCAAAGTGGAGGGGCTGCCTTCTTCACGTCTGCCAGGGATCGCCTTGGGTTGCGCTGCCTCTTGAGCTGTGTGGGGAATTGTCTGGGACACTGCCAGTTGGCTTCAGCGAAACTAATGCCAAGGATTATGTCAACAGTTTATACAGGATTGAATTCCAATGCCCTGGAACATCCCCCTGGCAGGGTTTAATTGATACAATAGACCTAGCCAGAGAAAAATTAAGTGCTTTTCCCAAGGTCACGTAGAATGTTTTGAGGCTTAATCTTGGGAGATCCCTTGAAAGATACAGTTCCCTGGTCCACAGTACACCAAATATGTCACAGATCTTGTAAGTGTGCCTAGGCTTTAGCATGAGATGTGCTGTGACACAGAAAGATGTTTTTCATATTGTTTCCTGAGTATTTTCCCAGCTTGGAAACACTCAGCAAATGAAATGAACTCTTGGGACTGAAAGCAGCGGAATCAAACCAGGGCTAAATTAGGTTCTTACATGAACCATCTTTTAGAGAAAGGGATTTGCAGAACTCTCCTGAGGCAGAGTATATCCCTTTGCCTTGAACACCTAAGGTCCAGTGCTTAAAACCAGGCATATAACACATGATTTGAAGCACCTTGGCAGAAGAACAATATTTGTCTTCTCATATTTAACTTGGGTTCATTTAAAATTACACTTAATGCCATTTCTAATTCCTACTCCAATAAACCGAAACTATTTTTGCTGTTATGACATGAAACTCTTGGGAATCTCTTTTAGTAGCAACTTTCAGTGAAAGCCAGAGTGCTTGAAATTGGATTTTGGTGAAATATAGGTGCCTTACCTCCAGAAAGCAATCCAAAAGGCATTCTCTTCAGCACAGCCTAACTCTATTAGCTCCTAGTGCTAATAAAGCCAAGGCTGTGGGTTTGACCCCTGTATGGGCTATTCAGTTATGAGGTGGATTTGGTGATTCTTTTGGGTCGCTTCCAACTCAGAATATTCTGAGGTTCTGTAAAGCATCTATATTCCCTAGGCACGCAGGAAATGAAGAGGATGCACTGAGAAAGTAGGCACATGTAAACACCCTCAGCATCTAAACTTTTAGCATGAAGAAACCTGAAATCCACCATTTTACAGCTTTATTATGCCTCTATGCATGTTCCTGAGATCACTACAAAGCACTTTAGCTGCCATCATTAGGATGTGGCCCTTATTGGTGGCACTTGTGCTTGCCACTCAAGCATAATGGCTGACATTCCTGGTTAGTGTTGGGAAGCACCTGGATCCAGTACTCTTTCCAGCCTGAAGGCATTCAAACCCACGGCTTTCATTGTATATGAAATGCAATTTGTATTCTCTAACCACCAGGACTGGGGCTGGCAAAAGCAGAGCTGGGCCCAGGCAGGAAGGCAGATCTGGAGCAGGAAGAGGGAAAAGCCTGAGGTTATACAGGAGTGGGCAGAGGAATGCCTGGATTATGATCATGCTGAGGAAGGGGAACTGAGATGTCACCTTCCACTTTGTGGGCAAATGCTCACCAGTCAATAAATTATCGTGTAATGGGGTGCCAGTCACCTCTGCCTTCTCCTTTGGCTTCCTTTTGGGAAAAGCAGTGCTCAGCTCAGCCAAGTATCTCCTTTAGGAGAGACTGTGAACTTCAAGAAGGCAAAGAAGTGCAGGAAAGAGGAGAGGGTCAGGATAGCAGTCTGTGCCTTGTAATCCTAGCTCAGTGCATAGGATCTGTGCATCATTACAGGAACAGGGGTCTGGCCTACTAGTTGTGTCCTGGTCTTTTTATGAGCTGCTATAGTAATTTTTGTATTTCCACACCACCACACGAGGAGGATTCTTCTTTCCAAGTAACTCATGGTGGTGGTTCAGCTGAGATCTCCAGCTTATGACTTAACCCTGGAAAACTGAAACCCCCTGTCTGACATTGACCCATAGGGAAGCTGATGACTGACTTTCCTGACATGGGTCAGAGGTCCAGACCTATTATAATTTAATTTTAATTAAAGGTGTAGACTTTGTGTAATTGCTGGAAAAAATAATTGATGTATTGACACATTATATTGTTTTATGGCTTTATTTGCCTTCCCCTTTCACACACAAGCATGGACATGCTTATACAAATGCCCAGATCCTGGACCTCAGCAAGCCTCAGTACTTTACTAGTTGTGCTCATCTTTGGGCTGGAGAAATCCTGAAGGATTGCACTTCCACTGAAATACCTCTACCAAGCCTTTAGAGCAGTTAAAAACATGATACCATCTCCCTGTGGATCCTCCAGAAAAATTAGACTGAAATTTTTTGGTTAGGACTTGTGCCCTTGTATGTATTGGAGGAAGTCCATGCATGCTGTACTCTGATTTAAGTTACAGGGAGGCTCCAACAGAAATGACAGATAACATCATCTTCTTGAGAACTTCTGTCAGGTGTTTTTCCCCATTCAGGTTTGTGGATGTGTTTGTTTGGTGCTGCTGCAGGTCAGTTGATTTTTTTATGCTTTTTGTGGTATATGTCTTTTTAATTGGATGTTAAAATGCAAGTGAGATTAGATTAGGGTGTTAATTACCGGAGGGTGATTTGTTGAACTTAAAGCAAATTAATAATCATATGGTAGTGGTTTTACTGGCAAGAAGGATGTCTCTTTTTAGTCTGTGTCATCAATGCAGTCAGCACACTAGATTCTATTTTTCAGCTGTGGGGGTGTTACTGCAAAGTCAGGACACTTGGTCTGGTGTCCTGCATTAGATGAAATGCTGGTAAAACAAATGAAAAATGGCAATTATTTACTTCTGCATGGAAACACTCTCCTTGGAGGACTCTTTGCATTCAGTAATTCAGTTTCATGGGTTTTACTTGAAGAAATTATCTTTCATAGATCTCAGTCTTTTACTTGTGGCTAGTTTTGTGCTTGATAAATCATTGAATGAATCCATCAGGAACATAGTGCCACATATGAAAAAATTGATCTGGAGAGAGCTAAGACACAGTTGCGTGATAGCTGGAGTAACAATTAACTTGCGGCAAGCAGAAGAAAGGAGAATGATCATTAATTTTCCTCAGCTGGGCATTTCCCATACATTAATTTTGGAGTACTGTTGAGTCCTTAGTCCATGCACATCAGAAGAACCCAAATAATCCCTTGGCCCAACCACACAGAAAATCTTCCACTTCTTCCAAGCTTTCAGAATATCACTGACAGCAGCAGCCAGAGCCAGTTTGCTACATATGCCTGTGCAAATATGAGGAAGTGCTTCTGGAGGATCCCAGTGTGCAGTTGGAGCTCCTTGCTATTTCCCAGCCCAATCCCACTTCAATATTCAGCTGGGATCTTGGCGAGCAGCTGCCTCTAAATTTGCTCTGCACCTGTAAGGGTTCAGATTCCCTCTACTTTTTGTTTTGCTATGGATGAAATTGCCTTGTCATTAAAACCAAAACTCCTGGGAATATCCATAGGCTATGATATCTGAAGATACAGAACAAGTCTACAGTGCAACTCCAGCTAGTCCTGCTGCAGAGTAGATGGTGGACCAGCTGATTTCCTGAGGCTTCTGAAAACTCTTTGTTTTGTGGTCAGATTACGTCTAGAGGAAAAAACACTGTTCTGTGGTTACTATAATATAAGCATGGTCAGGCAGAAGGATGATAGTCATCCAGAAAAGTGTAGGAAAAGAAGTATCCTAAATGCAGCTTGCAGCAACCAGAGATTAGGGTCCTGCTGGTTCAGTTAATGAGATTATGCCAATTTATACAGTCTGAGAATCTGGACCCTGAAATTTTCATCTGGATTAGGTCCTCAGGCAGAGGATATATTCTGGTTAAGGGCATGTTCTCTGCTTGAACAGTGGTAGCAAGACAGAGGGATCTGTGGTTCCAGACCACAGACCTATCTTCTCCAAAGACTTTTTCTTCATGATTCCATTTTTCATTCTTTTTAAATTAAAACATGGTATTTTCCTTGCCACCAAGCTCTGTACTGGGATAAACTCCTGTTGCTGTGGTCAGCATGGACTGGGGATCACCAGCTGGAATGACGGCCATAGTTGGAACCTAGCCTCCAGGGTGGCCATCATGGGGCACCAGCCTTCTTGCAAAGCACAGAGATGTGTAAGATCTGCCCATAAAACTCTTTCTTATACAGGATGGCAGCTTGACAGCTTGCTTGGGCAAAGTCAGAGGTCGGTGGATTGGAACTCTGGACACTCCACACCATTTTCCATCCTTTTCCAGTCTATCCAAGCTGACATATATAAGTATGAGTTTCATGAGAACTTTATTCTCATGCTGTTTCCTCTTTGCAAGGTCATTCCCAGCATATTAACTAGCTGTTTAACGAGCTCTTTTTTCTCTGAAATGCCAAGCTGCGAAAATGTCGAGAAAAACAAGAGCTGTCCCTTGCCACCATATGCAGTGTCTTCTGAGGCAAGATCCTCTTCAAATCTAGCACTTAGGAGGCATAGTTTATATGGAGTGACTATGTCCTGGTTGCTGAGGGACTTGAATAAATTGAAAGAAAGTGAGAGAGATCTCAAGATATTTTACATTAACCTTTATAGAGATGAATGTATTTTAAAAGTCGTAGTCAAAATGTCAGCAGTTCTGGGACTGTTTGTTCATTGTTTTATTTGAAAACTGGTAAGCTAAGGTGGATTTCAGGGCTGTTGTTTAGCAATAAATGTTGTTAAAGAAACTCAGAGACAATTATTTTATTATAGTATTATTTGAAGTCTGCATTTTCTGCCTCATTATTGTTTGACATTATCCAAAGAGAGCACCAGGGGTGATGTATTAGCTCTACTTAACACAGTGCAACAGAGAAATCAGTATTTGGGAAAATAATTTTTATATTTCTCTACCACTTGGCCATGAGGGAGCTAGTACATTAATTTCACAGCAGGAAGGAAAATGCTCTCTTCTCAGTATGTTTTAACTTTTCTTTCAAAATAAAGGGGTTTATAGATTATACAGTATCAAAAGTGCTTAAAGGTTCTACTCTACTTTGTGATAGTCAGCTGTAAAACTCAAGCTCATAATGAGATGAAGTGAGAATTGTTTTTTTATTTAGAATCATAGAATCTGCTGAGTTGGAAGGCACCCACGAGAATCATCAAGTCCAACTCCTGTGTCTCTACAGGACACCCCAAGAATCACATCATGTGGCTGGGATTGTTGTCCAAATGCTTCTTGAACTCTGTCAGGCTTGGTGATGTGATGACTTCCCTGAAGAGCCTGTTCCAGCTACCCTTTGGGTGAAGAACCTTTTCCTGATATCGAATCTAAACCTCTGCTTCATGCTGTTATTGTTTCTACCACTGCACTTCTTTTTTCTTTTAAACTACATAAATTATGTTCCATTCAATATACCAATTATACATGAATAATCTGTCATTTGTTTCTGTTATTGGTAATGTTTGCTGAAGTTAGAAGGATTTTCACTCACAGAAAGTCCTGTCAGTTTAGGAAGCAGCAGCTTTATAAATACATGTTGAATGATTTTTAAGACCATGTTGAATGGTCTTAAACTGCCCTTCCCAGGCATGTTGTGTTCTGCTGTAGGCCCCTGAGGATGCCTTCCTGGTGTGTGATCTGCAGAGCTCAGACATAGCTTGAGTCTAAGAAATGTCCAGCCTGTGGGGTGAAAGGATGCCACTGCACTGCTCCTGGGGGTCTGATTCCTAGGGTGGACCTTGCCCCAGCAGCAGGCAGGAGGTGTCTGGAAGCAAGCCCATCACTGTTTCTGTAAATTGCTCTGGTGGGAGAGCTGGGTATGTAGGAATGGGCAGAGAGGATGGCACCACAGTGAGGGGCAGGTGCCTGAGGCACTGCTCAGTGCTGGGCCAGCTGCACACAGAGCTTTGCACAGAGGAGCCTGGGGTGGGACATGCTTAGGAAGGCTGAGGTTGTCTTCTCCCTTACTCTCCTCCTCCAGTCTTCTGGGAAGTTTAGCTGGCAGGCTGGGCCCACCTCTTCATTTTTGGGTCAGCTGGGAACACGAGTGATGACAGTCGCTGTGTCCCATACTGCTGCCCACCTGGAGGGGCACACAGGCTTTGCCTGTCTGGGCTGCACCCCTTCCTGGAGCACCCAAGCCCAGCTCCTCCAGCATGGTGGAAGCTGATGGTGTGCTATCCACTGGCTCCTGCCATCCTGGCAGTTTCCTGTGCTGTGACAAATGCCTGTGTGCCCAGGGGTCAGGGCGAGCAGGGCTCCCCGGGCTGCAGCTGCTGTGCTGCTCTGCAGTGCTGGTCACACCTGTGGTGCACCTGCCAGGTGCATTCTCACAAAGCCACTCCCAGCGAGCTGCAGAGCCTTAAACCTTGCTGTGTCTACATGCCCTAATCGTCGGACACCATCCTTTTAACAAGGTGATGTGGAGCCTCCCTGCTTACCAAGCCCAGCACCTATTCCAGCCAGGCTTGCTCTTGCTTGGCATGGAGTATACACAAGAACTTTGCCATGCTGTCTACTTCCAAATGCAGCGTGTGGAAAGCAAGCTGTATCCACATATCCCTACATTCCCCAGAAATGGTGTCTCTGTCCTATGGAGAGGCACTGTGGAAGCTGAAGAGACAGCTGTGTCCCTGGTGCAGAAGAGCAATTCTTCATCTGCAGTGGTGTCTGTTCTGGATGGTGGCCAAACTGTACAGGCAAAGTTGTTAAATTTATGGTGTGTGCCTGATAAAGAGCTCTTCAGCCAAGGAGTTCATGTCCTTCTAGCCCAGCTAGAGAACAGTTTGTGGAGAATGAAGAAAGATAATCCTTTTAATTGTCTTTTATTAATTACTAGTGTTTCATCTCTATCTAAGATCTTTGACTAAGCCCCTTGGGCTCTGAGTTTCATGAGGCAACAGGTTCTGTCAGGGAGGATTCACAGCCCATGCTTCATGGGAGAGCTTCATGGGTGAGCTCATGACTTTACTCCTTGTTTTGTTCCTTCTGTTTTAGGCTGCCTGCATGAACTTCAGTGACTGCAATGTCACAGATACAGAGCAGATTGGGGAAACAGAAGGGAATTGGGTACCAACTTTTTCTCTCTTTTCCCCTCCTGCTCATGCATTAGGTATGTGAATCAGCTGGACATTAAGACTATGCTGAAGGAAAGAGGCAGGAGATTACTCAAAATGGGATGAAATACAACATAAATTTGCTCAAAGTAGATCATGCCAAATTAATATTGTGCCTTTTTTTATAAGATAGGTGATCTTTTCAGGCAAAGCAAATGCAATCTGCACTAAGATGTTGAAATAAATCTTCTTATATTGGAGGAACATGAATTTTAATATAAGGAAAGCACTGATAAATAGGAAGATAATGCTGGGTTATGACTGCATGAGAACAAACATGCCAGAAACAAATACTGGTGAAATACGTCCAGGACTGGTCTTGAAATGGACCTTACGCTTTCTTCCCAGCTGTGTCACGAGGAGTGAAAAGGAGGCAGTAACATAAACTGATGACACCATGCTGGTAAACAGAAGTGTGGTGAAATGTAACAGTGGAGCAGTAGCTATGGGCTCTGGGCTGGCAGCTGTAAGGGTGAAGATGTTCAGCTCTTGGGCAGCACTTGCTGTGAATGCAGCCATTTGCCAGGGGAAGGAGGTGACTGGGAGGAAGGAGGCTGGATGGAGTGTGTCCCACTGGAGCTGGTGCATGAGCTGCATGGTGCTGCATTAGTGAGTCACAGCATGGCTGTAGCCACTGAGACATGGGAAGCATTGTTCCAGTGGTACAACAGGTACAGCTGAGCAGCAGAGCAAGGCCAGGCTTGATGCCCTGCTCCAGGGCTCTTCTGAATGTCAGCTGGAATGTTTGCCTGCATTCCCAAGGGGTTTTTGGAAGGAGAAGAGAAGAGCATCACAAATGAGCAGGGGATGGAAAAGCCTATGTTTGAGAGGAGAGTGAAGTGTCAGATTTGTTTCAGCTGGCAGGATGAGGTGAAGGGGGATGTGACTGCTGCCCAGCAAAGGGTCTGGGCATTTCATTGTGTGGACAGAGGTCAGATAAGACCAAAGGTAAAAGACAGAGCTGTCCACAGATGACTCCAGACACCAGATTAGCAGATGTGCTGCCCTATGGGCTTCCTATGCCTTACAGTGTGGGGTAAGCAGACTAACATGTTTTAAAGAGACTCATTTATGTTTCTATTACATTTTTACCGATGATAACTTACAATGGATAACTTACAAAGGGCAGAGGTACCAACCTGCCATACTTCTTCCAGTTCTTTGGGAGTTGATGTTATTTCAGATTAGGTGAGATTTCAAGCAATCAGTCAATCAAAGATTACAGCTGCCCTTGCATAAATTTGAGAAATATTCCTTCCTCACTGAAACAGCCAAGTTCCAGGGAGTAACTCTACAGCAAGGAGGAAGTGATGCAAATCCTGACTGATTTATAAATCCTATCCAGTCTTCAGCCAGTGCTGTTTCCTGGGTACATATACCCATCTGTGTGTGTTCGTGTGCCCTGGCTGAGAATGGCCCAGTAGATGCTGGCATGCCAGACCAGCAGTAACACTGCCTTGAAGAAATAAGGAAAAGAACATGCTGTATATTTTTTCATACCAATACTTGCATGTGATCATACTGGTGCTTCTGGAGTCTCATTTTGGCCAGTGAATGCACCTATTTTTGTGCACATTTGTGTGTATGCATATGTATTTATATGCATATGTATTTAAAATTAATTTAGGAGTGGAGAAGAGATCATGGAATCACAGGATCATGGAATCACAGAATGGCTTGGATTGGAAGGAGCCCCTAAAGATCATCTATTCAAACTCCTGTGCCATAATCAGGGTCATCTTTCACTAGATCAGCTTGTTCAAAGCCCCATGCAGCCTGGCATGGAACACTTAAGTGTCTATGTTCAAATGTAGATGCACTAACTTTACATCTCTACATTATAGGACATTAAAATTTCTAAGATAATTACACTTCCCCTTCTGGAGAGACCACAAGGAAGATACTGCAGAAGTTAAATTATGGAGATTAGTACAATGATGCCCAGGAGGACATTCCTGTACTTCCTGTACAATGTCATTTGTCAGCCCATGACCTGTCACCTCCAGAAGAGTGATGGAAATCAGTGTCCAGACACCAGGGTGGGAGGGGCTCTTGTGGTAGGGGAAATCCTGCATGACTGTATCCTTGCAGGTGAGACCTAGCTTTCAAGTCAGCTTGTCAAATTCAAGAGTCCTGTGACACGTGATTACACCATCAACAAAAAATGCCCCATTGTTTTATATAAGGAGCCTTCTTAGGCTGCTCCCATACTTGGCAGTGTAATTGTGTCAGCATAACTGGCTGCAGCTGTCAATGGACAACTTGTAGCATGCACAAAGTAGAGATTTTTTTTTTCCCAGAGCTGACATCAGTTTCCCAATTCCTTCCACATAAATGGGAATATTCCCATTGCTCTGGTCCAGCTGCCAGCCACACTTCTGTGGGCACCCAGCCTCCTCTGTGCTGTGCTGAAACAAAGATGAAATGTAACCAGACACTTGTCTCCATGAGATGAGCCCATATTTAATGTTCAGGAGCTTTCAGATTTCTGAAGCTATGAAGCTTCTACAATTAATAAAATAAATTCATGTAATAGATTTAAATAGCTTATAGTCAATCCTTATTCTAATATGGATGGGTCTTCTCTTGGTCTGTAGTTTTTTGAGAAAGGTATAGAGATGTCTGAAATCTTTCCTTAATAGTTCTATTTTTGGTTAGCTATCACTTGTGAAATATGCAGCTTTTAATTTGCAATGTTTTATCCTAGGTTTCGTATTTTGTATGATTTTTAAAAAGAAAACTGTTTAATTGTATTCTTGCACAGTGACCTTCATCTTTAAAAAAAGATAGAGAAAAGCACATCTTTTCTGGATCTTGGGAGGTATTGGAAACCACAGCGTGTGGTATTGATGGGAAGGAAAAAGAAGAAAGGGAAGAAGCCACCTTTCCATAAAAAAAAATTGCTCACATTTACTTAATTTTGGAAAAATGTAGATCAATAACTTTCTTGCTTGGTAACACTTCAACTTTCTGGCTGGAAGTATAAGCTCCAGATAAGCAGAAAATTTAATGAAACTGCCTGAGGCAGCAGAGGAGAATTCCGTGCTGAGAAGGCAGCGGCTGGCAGTGCAGAGAGGAGCAGGGCAGTGCAGAGAGGAGCAGGGCAGTGCAGAGAGGAGCAGGGCAGTGCAGAGGAGCAGGGCAGTGCAGAGAGGGGCAGGGCAGTGCAGAGAGGAGCAGGGGAGCAGGGCAGTGCAGGATGGAGCAGGACAGTGCAGAGGAGCAGGGCAGTGCAGAGGAGCAGGGCAGTGCAGAGAGGAGCAGGGCAGTGCAGGATGGAGCAGGACAGTGCAGAGAGGAGCAGGGCAGTGCAGAGGAGCAGGGCAGTGCAGAGAGGAGCAGGGCAGTGCAGAGAGGGGCAGGGCAGTGCAGAGAGGAGCAGGGCAGTGCAGAGAGGGGCAGGGCAGTGCAGAGAGGAGCAGGGCAGTGCAGGATGGAGCAGGGCAGTGCAGAGAGGAGCAGGGCAGTGCAGAGTGGAGCAGGGCAGTGCAGAGAGGGGCAGGGCAGTGCAGAGGAAGCGCGGAGCAGCCGCGGAGGAGAAGGCGCTTGCCAGCGCCGCTGTCGCGCACGGGCATCGGGGGCGCGCAGCGTGCTCCCGTGTGCCCTCGCTCCCTGGAACAGCCCACGCTGGGCACAGCTCAGCAATGCGGTTCGCATTGATAAATTAGTTTTCCAGTACGGAGTCTTTCAGCTGGGAAGGGCATTTCCAGGAAAGGGAAGTTTGCTATGCACAGTAAGTTTGTGACATCTTTCTGTGAGATTTTAGCTGAGAAGCACAGAATGCTGCCAAGCTAAGACAGAAAATATATGGTGAGAGACTATTTCTCACCTCTCTGAAACCCTCCTCCATGAGATGGGAGCTGTACAAGGCAGCTCAAGCATTTATTATTTAAGTCCATCATGACACAGCTTGATAACGTCAATCTCCACTTTCTTCTAGCACGTATTAAAACCCTTCTCCCCAGATGCCCAGCCAAATAAATGTCCATTTATCTCATTTTTCTGCTGCTGGAGGTCTCCAGGCTGCCTCCACACAACTCCTCCGCAGACTGGAAAGAATATATTTACAAGCAGTGTCTCTCACACAGGTCTTAGCACATGCACAGCATTGGTCTCTTTTAGTGTAGGAGGTTTCTATTTTTGTGTTAGTACCTCCCAATAGGCTTTGCTCTAGCTCGCATTACATCAGTTTTTTATATATGATGGACAGTGTAGAATGATAACAGTGAAATGCAACAGTGAAAAATGGCTTCAGACTTCCCATTCTCAAGGACGAAAGGGAACCGTCTGCTTTTTCTCCTATTTTTCCATGGAAGCTTCAAGTAGCAGCATAACTGAACAGTTACTGGGTCAGAATTGGACCATTTAGTTAGTACCCTGCCTCTTGCACTGACCAGGGCCACAGACCTTAGAGCTGACTGGGAACAACTTGGCCATCCATGTGATTTCTTGACATCCCAGAAAGCAGATGGGGAGCTTTAACTACTAAGCCTAAGAGTAGATTTGCTAGGAACAGTGTTTTCGGTGCATAAAACATTAAATTTCCATTGAAGACGCCCAAGATTTTTTATCTGAACCACGGATCAGCAAGAAAACAGGCCATTCACTTTAGCTGTCTTTATTTGTAAAATTCCCTGCCTCGCTGGTCACTGGGACACAATGGGATACCATAGTGATGGTGCCCACACAGCTCCCAGAAAGCTGCTGGGATGCCAAGAAGTAATGTCCCCTGCCAGGACTTGGTGTGATGGCAGGAGTACCCAGGGTGTGTCCTGGCAGTGTGTCCAGACTGTCGTTTCTTGGATTTATAGCTCAGTCAGAATGGGCTTAGGTGGCAGATTTGTCCACACTCCTGTGTATATACATGCTTTAATTAGAACTCCCAGGGATTAGGTGGAAAATTGCCTTTCTGTGCCCAGAGGAGTCTGGCCTCTTCACAGAAGCCTCTGTAGCTTGTCAGTTTGAGAGGATGCTGCTCCCACAGGAGCTGTGTGCACTCACTCATGTTTTACACAAGCCCCTGCATCAGTGTCAAATGTGATCATTTGTGGTCATTCCTCAGTCAGCCTGGACTCCTTCAGTGGATGAGTGACCTTGGGTTAGTGGATTTTAGGCTCTCTTGCCAATTCCTTGGACTGTCTCCCAGATAAAGTTTATTGTATCTATCTTACCCAATAGAAAGGCAGGAAAATATGTTTAGCTAACTAACTGCAAGATACTCTCTACATTTTTTTTCAATGCTTGACTGAAGTAAAATATGACCTTAAAAGCATCAGTAAATACTGCAGCTTTCATGTAAACACATCAGATATACATCTGGTCTTTCTTTGTTCTTTACTGATAATAGAGAAGTTGTAGAAGGAAGACTTGTGCATACCTTCCACTATGTGGGCTCCTTTCCACCCCTTCAGCAGTGATCTTTTCCTGTCAGGATGTCTTTCAGTGAGCTTCCCGTGAAGAAAAGAGACAGATGAATGGATCTGGAGAAGCTGGGTGCTGCTCTTGCCAGGAATTGAAGTCCTTGTGAAGAGGTCGTACTTCATACTCTACTCCAGGGTGCAGAGGACTGTAGTGGTAGTCAGAGATGGGACTGTCCCAAGAGCTGTGGTTGCCATGCAGGGATGCTAATGTGTGATTCTTCCACTGAGATTTTGGGTGCAGTCACCCAAACTAAGCAAGGTGCTGGCTGTGTGATGCTCTTCAAGCAGAAGTCATTTTGGGCAGAGAATGTGGGCAGGAAGGCTGAAAATCCTTTCTCCCTCTCTTCCTTACCCATGGTGCTACATGGGTCCCAGAGGCCTCCACACACAGCCTGCCTGTCCTGAACTTCTCCTGTGCCTCCACATAGCCCTGCCTTGGGATTTTGCAGAGTGGGACACGTGCAGCTCAAATCTACAGCAGGCTCCCAAAGGAAGCATGTCTGGGAACAGCAATCCACTGCTGAAGAAGTGCTGCACAATCCTACACTTTCAACTAGGCAAAAGAAAAAGTGTTAACTAGTTACCTTCCTAAGGTAAAATAAGTCCTACCTTAAAAAAAACCCCACAAGGCTGCTTTTATTATATCTGAAAACTCTGAGAACTCACCTAAGGAAAAGGCCAAAACCCAGCAACTCCAACACCTTCGAGTTGTAGATGCTATGATAGGTGGAACAAATCAATACTGTATCTTGGTCCCAAGGTGGGCACTGCATTTTGAAGGAAGCAGAATAAATACTTTGAAGCAGGATAATCCCAAATGTGTTAGTGGAATGTTAGCCAAAGGCTTGGCATCCCAGAGGAATGGGTGGGGTAAGAAGAACAAGGACTAGGCAAAGAATCCCAAGCTGGTGCTTCATGTATCTTCTAATTTTTACCCTAAAAGTAAATCTAGATCAAAGTTGGCTTCATCTGTTGACAAAATTTTGCCAAGGCTCAGGCTTTCAGGCAGGCCATAGGCTGAGATGGACAGTGGGCACTTTCACTGAAGCACTGTAGGGTTTGTCCCCAGGGAGCTGCCTGGATAGAGAACCACAGCAGTGCTGATCCAGCCCTCAGTTCATGACTGAGCAGCAATGCAGAGTGCTGTGGAACATCTGGCAAAGGCACTGGCTGTGGAGAGGGCATCCATGAATGTGAAACTCAAACAACCTCTTGACCCACAATCCACCTATAGTTCAATCCACTCCACTCCATCAGATAGGAGCCGCTTGCAGCTATGCAAATAGTCCATCCTGCCTGTCTTGTTGGCCTTCCCTCTGCCCGACCTAATTAGTGTGGTGAGTAAATAGAACAATGAGGTCAAATACAGGGCTAGATTTTCTTTGAAATGGTTCCAGATATGGCCAGGACACCTGAAAACGTGGTATCCACAGAGCCTGCTCTTGGAGCACTACCTGAAACATCTGTCCATCCAGAGGCAGGATGAACCAGAGTGGAGTGGCAGAGTTTCCAGCCCCTGAAACTTTGGGCTGAAGTGCTTAAAGTGATGGTTAAAATAAGTAAAATGCCATCTGTACCCACTGATTTATGTAACAACCAGTATTTTCCCTGTTTGAGTTCTGAAGTTGTGCTCATGCATTCCTTTGCTTCAGATGCATTTCCAGGGCAAATTGCAACAGTACCTGACATGGTAGGGGCTTTTCAACACGGCATCAGGCGCCAGGTGATATTTTTATAAGAATTAAGTCAAGACAGTCTGCTAGGGAGGCAGGCAAGCCCAGTCAAGTTCTCACATACTCGTTCTATGGTATGAAGCCAAACTGCAAAGTTTTCCAAGTATTTTAATGAACGTGTTTCAGACCTTTTTATTAACTTTTAATGCCTCTTTATTTTGGCAGTTCAGTGCTGTGCTACAGGAAAGGCCAAGATACCCTTCAGTGCTGCTCTGGATAAATATGCCTTAACCACAAATTAACATGTATATCTTGTACTGCTTCTGAAGCTGAAGGCCCCACAATCTGTCTGAGAATTGCTCTTTGCAGTTCCAGGTGGTGATTTTGCTAAACGAAGCCCCAGCCAGCTGAGGATCAGCAGAAAGCACTCCTTCCTTGATGCCCAGGCACCCTTGGCAACTTGAGAGAAATGCAGGAATGGCAGCCTTGTTTCTCGGGCTCTGTTATGGGGATTTTGGAGGCAGACTCCACTTCTGGAGGATGGAGCTGGATGGCAGGGTGGGGAGGGGAAGGGGTTCATCAGAGGGGGAGCCCAGAGGATGCAAGGGAGATCCTGCAGGTCTGTCCTGCTCTGCAGCCCCAGAGGAGGGGGATGCTGGAGGTGCTGCATCCCTGGCCTCTGCTTGCTTGGCTGAGTCAATCTCCTTTCTTTACTCTCATAGTTTACTTTTGATTAAAGGTACAAGAAATACTCAGCATTCTTGAAGGTGGAAGATGCCCATAAAACACTGCTTTGTTTTTTTCAGAAATTTGTTTCCAGATCCCTTTTGGAGGTGAACTTCAAAATTGGAATTGACATTTCTGTTTCTCTATAAAAGAGCCTGTTCTGGTCCAGGCCTTAAATCACTCCCTTTTTACCTAGAAAGCAATAAGGATATAACCTTTACCTTCACAGAATGTCCTCGAGCCAGACCCTGAGACATTATTCCAACAAGTTCTTCCAACAGATACAGGCCAGGCTGGACCTACAGGCATCCTGTTAAGTCTTCCATTACTTTGCCAAGTTTAGATTTCCAATTCTAAATAAAGTGGACACACATGAATGCAGCCAGAGTGCAAAGTAATGTTAATATTTTCTTTGCCCTTTTCATTTCATTACTCTTTAACAGCCCTATGAAAGAAAATGCCTTCTCTGTCCTCCTTCCTTTTTGCTTTTGCAGAAGATCTAGGCTGATCTAAATTTAGTGAAATATATCAGTGTCTCCCCCATCAAGTATTTTCAGCTGTGACTCAAGTGTGGTTTTTCACCACTCTCTTCTAAATGTGCAAGCACATTACCAGGCTTTCACAACTCCCCTGTGCAGTATGCATGAATGAAGTCAGCAACAGCAAAACACAGACCAGGCACAAAGACTGGGCTCTGTAGGTCATCCTGGCTCAGGCTAAATTTGAATCCTTTGTGCCTTGCCTCACTGGAGCAAAGCCCTCTGTGGAGTATGACCACCTCCAACCCCACTTCTGAAAATAACCAGTGCTGTTGCCTGGTGCTGGCAGAGTAAGAGCTTAGATTCATTCTTGCGAAAAGTAACGTTCATGTGAGAATTCACTATTTTTGTTGTTGCAATACTCACTTGCTTAAGCTGTTCCTTGATCCAAATTTCAGATCTCATCAGCTGACAATTACTAGAGTCAGCAATTAGAGAGCAATTCCTAAAGTGTTAGGACTTGTTTCTCAGCAGACCTTGTTGAGATCAGCTCCTAGTCGAGCCCAATGGAGACACCTTTGGACACTTGTCACTGCTCTGGCAGGTGGTCCTGGAGCTGACCCCAGCTGACCACAGGGACATCCCACACCATATGGCATCATGCTCAGCATATAAAGTGGAGGTATGAAGGAAGGAAGAGGCTGCCACGTTCAGAGTGATGCCATTTGTCTTCGCAAGTCACCGTTACATGTGATGGATCCCTGTTTTCCTGGGGGTGACTGAGCTCCAGCCTGCCCCTGGGAAGTGGTGAATGAACACCTTGTTTGGCTTTGCTTGATGTGGGGCTTTTGCTTTACATGTAGTGATCTCAATCCATGAGTTTGCCCAATTTTACCCCTTTAAATCTCTCCCTTATCCCATGGAGGGGGAGTGAATGGCTGTGTGGGGCTCAGTTGCTGGCTGGATTTAAACCACAACAGGTCTCCAGACAATGCATGTGAAACTGGCTGAGGCTTTTCTGCATAGTGCTTGTAAGACCAATCAAGAACTCCTTGAAAGTGCTTTCCATTCTTCACTTTCTTGCTTGCTCTTGCCAGCTGTTTCATTGCTCTGGTCTAAGAAACTTGGGAGTCTGCAGGGCCTTGTGCACAGTCACAAACTCAGAATAGGTAGGCAGGCAGGCAAGCAACTGCTGAGGACCAGGTCTCCTCCTCTGGTACCTACAAACTGTAGGGTTCTCTCACTATGCATGCTCTCTCCTGAATGCCAGACCCTGATTGTTACCTGCAATCAGTCCTACAGGAGGGCAACAATCAGAATTAACCTGAATCTTGTATATGTCACATTGTGCCCTGAATGACCTGTGGCTGTTGAATGTGTGGCTGTGCTTTCCCTGAATTTTCTTTGCATGAGGACTAGATGGCATAGCAGCAAGCAGCCTGTTTGGCAGCACAGCCTCTGCAGGCAGCAGATCCTTTTCTACTATGACTCAGATTATCAGCATGGTAGAAAAATCAATTTTCCTTATTTGTGTGTCACATCCCAAAATTTAGGTGGCTGCAAAGGTTGGACTCCCCTTCTTCTCGCACTTGCATGGATTAGAGGTCCCTTTTCACTGATTCCTCTGTGTCCACTTTGCACAAGACCCCAGCCTAGTGAAGATGTGGAGTCAACCCATCTGTTTCCAGTGTGTAGCTATGTGCTTGATCTACAATTCCCTAAATTAAACTGTGCTCTGGCTTGCCCATCCTCTGGGGTCTCCAGTGGTGCTCTAGACCTGAGTACAGACAGCAGTGAAATTATTTTCCTAACTGCTGGGGTCAAAACAAAGCAGTATTGGCAGGGCTTTCAAAGCAGGCACAAGAAGACATCAGCTGGGCAGTGTCAGCACCAGGGCCCCAGCATGGACATGCAATAAGAGTTCACTCAGTCTCAGGTCAAGCCAAAAGAACTCTTCCATCTGGGGCCCATGCAGGGCCTGGGGGTGGCCTGAGTGGGGGTCCAGAGGCATGGGTGTGTCACCCAAATAGTCTTTGAAGAAGAATTTTCAAGTTGTTGGGGTTTTTTAAGTGCAAAATGAAAAGCCAGCCCCATTTTCCTCAAGTGACATCTCTCCATCCTGGCCAAGCATTACTGTCTTTGACAAATGTCCCCCACTGGCCAAAGCCATGTGGTTCCATCATTGCTGTAGATCCAGGTTTTTAAGAGAAGCAGCTTATGCAGTCATTATGAGTGTGTGTGCATACATGGGGGTGTATGTCTTGTGTCTGGCTGTTTATCTGTCTGTCATCCCTGCTGAGCTGTGAAGCCACTGGCTGACTCAATTCAATGTCAGACATATAATTAACTACCTATTATTTTCACTAAAATAAAGGAGTAGAGGGAGGAAAGAATGAAAAAAACCCTACCAAACTGTGAAAAAGTGGCCACAAGAGTTTGCAATTTATCACTCACCAGAGGGTATGCATGAGATAGTGGTTTTTAAAATGTTCCTGCTGCAAAAAAGCCTCCAGTTGGCTGTTACTGGTTTCTGGAAGCCAGATCAGCCATTAATAACAGAAAACCCCACAGGAACTCAGGTCTGCTATGGGGAGATGCTTTTAAACAGCTTGTAACCTGGATTTGGTGGATTTTCACAGGCACAGGATGACCCATGTCCCACGCCAAGCTGCAGCAGTGATGTCAGGACATCTCAGGAGAAAGGTGATGAAACCATCTGCTCTTCCCAGGGTGAGCACTCCAGTGCCTGGCCCAAGGCTCCTCCTGCAAATGGCTGGCCCATTCCAATCCTGGATAAGTCTCAAATGCAGAGGTAAATAGAGGTAAATACCCTGAGGACAGTTTCATTTAAAGTAGTTAAGGTTTGGCAGGGGTTGTCAGGAGCAGAGTGGGTGCCACTGGGGAGGATCAGATGCCCTGAGCATCAGCCAGTGCTGCAGCAGGTGCTGGGAGCTGAGCTCATGGGGAGCTTGGCACTGGGAAGGGACAGACCTCGCTGGATCTGGACACAGGGACAGGCATTGGATGGGAAGCTGGGGATGCCTCTGTCACTATTTGTACATTAAATAGGCCTGGGTCTGCTTTCTGGATTGGATGTGGGTGGTTAAGCACAGCTCCTGTCCATGTGGTGAGGTTCTCTGCTGTTCCCTGTAGGGTGGGATAGCACAAATGCCAGGGCACTGCTTAGGAGGAGCTGGGAAAGGGGAGAGGTCTCCCTGGGAAGGGGAGGGAGTGGGTGCCCTGCTGCACCATGCAACCTCCTGCTCTGCACAACGAGCCTGAGGAAAACTGGCAAGTGGGATGGTGCAGGATTCAAAATGTAGGTGAGCAGTGGAGGGAAGGGGGCTTAAGCAATTATTAGAGGCATGAAGTAATCAAAAATATTTCTCAAGGAGCCCTAACACCCTCCATGCTGCTGAGTGCTTCCCAGGAAGGCAGACACCTGGGACACAGACAGGCAGTGGCTGCCAGCCTTCTCCCAGGGATTGCTGTGATGTTTCAGGAACCTGGGGAGGTCTCATGCTTTGCTGCTAGGAGTGGTTTCAGTAGTGGTGTGAAAGATATGTCTGGAGAGTTAAAATCCTGGCAGGCTTTGTGCATGTCTATATGCAAATACCAATTATTAATCTGACACAAAACAGATTAATCAGGCTGTGCTCACAGGAGGGGGTGGGGATGAACCCCACAGATGCTGGGTGGCTGACGCTCATCCAATTTCTTGTAGTGCTCTGCACCCACATTGATCCTCCTCAACTCTGTCATAGTCCAGAGGTGAAAAAAGTAACATATTTTTAATGTTGGGAGGCCTGTGTCGTTTGGCTGCAACTGCAGATGCCCTGTCTCCTTGCCAAGAGAAGCTTTGCAAACACACACCAGGCCTCACAGATGCTGCTAACAACTGATGCATTATTTGAAAATCACATGTGGAAGAGGCTGGTGGGTGCAGGAGCCTCCAGTGCCCTGGACTCATGGATGGGAACCAAAGGCCAGAACTGTGTTAGTGCTTTTCAATCTCAATTAAACCTGTAAACTCAGCATGCTCCAGACCATCAAGACCAGGTAGAAGTGTGTGAAAGCAAGGAAAAAAAGACATTGGAAAGTCATACCAGAACTGAGGATTCTGAGATAAATGCCAGTGGCATTGGAGAAAGCAGTGACACAACATACACCTAAAATACAGGCAAAGCTAAGGGAAAGAGCAAACACAGGGAACAAGGGGAAAAATGCCTTCTTGAACAAAGGTAGAGGCAGATCTGGGCGAGCCAGCTGGAAAAAACCTCTAGTTCTTTTGGATGATTATTCATATGAGCATCATTCATGAGTTGACACATTCAGCATGACTGAGGAATACTGCAGCTAAAGAGGAGTAATTTTTAATCAGGTGCAGCGACTTGATGTGTCATGTCTGATATCTGGTCGCAGAATTATGACTGCAAGTTCAGACATGTAACTGCTCATCCCTCAGCTTCTGGGAAAGAGTGACCTGAGACATAAAATCCATGAGGGAAGGTGCAGAGTCAAACTCTGATTTAAATTTATGACTAGATGGCACCAGCACCACAAGAGCTGTAACCTGTGACACTTCTATTCAGGAGAAAAATAAAAGCAAGTCTGCTCAGCTTGCTGCAGGCTGTAGTTCCAGTCTCTGGGATTTACAGATTTGCAGAGGCAGACCCTCTGGGTCTTCTCTTTTGACTGCAAGAAGTGGCCTCCCCATTAGCATGCTGGGGGAATTCCACTTTCACACCAAACATTCCTTGTGGCATCTTTAGAAGAGCTCAGCTGGGCTGGGAGCTGCTCACACGGAAATATGACTCTGACAGGCACCACTTTCAAAGGTGAGGATGATGTGGGCAGGGTTATCCATGAACAGAGAATAAAACCATAGAGGTTGTGGGAAAGAGCTGAGAGTTGCTTTTCATAATGTCTCCTGAGGTGGATTTCATGCCTTGGATTGCTCCATGGAAGTTAAGAACCCAGCTGCAGACTGCACCCAGTTGCCTCTGGTTCGAGCTCAGCAGGGGAGAGAGGGTGGCTGGAGCATCACATCCTTGTCACTCCCATCTCATGGAGTTGGAGAGCAGGACAGAGGGAGAGCTGTGCAGGCTGCTGCTGGAAGCTTGGATGCAGTCTCTTTCCATGACAGTGGGAGAAGTCTGATAAGTGCATTTTCACAGTTGACAGCAGCTCAAATCAAATTTCGCCACCCTTTTACCTTGAGCGGTTTAGTCATCCTAAAGTGCTGTGCTAACACAGCCTGCTGCCAGCAGCCAGCTCCTCCTCCCTTTCCCTGTGGGGAGAAACACATTGCAGCCACTGGTCCTTACATTCCCCTGAAAATGCTCATTTCTCCACCATGGATAGATCTATTCAAGGATGCCATTTTCATGAATGTAGTGAGGGAACAGGGATGGATGGGCTTGGATCAAAGGGCTCCAAAAGAGACTTCAGGAGAGCACGATGGGCCTGGAGCCCAGGCAGGGCTGAAGTGCCAGCCTGGCTGGCTGTCAGAGCTCACAGCAGCTTGGCCCCTTCTTCCAGCACCTCCAGCAGGGACTCAGGGTGGGAAGCTGCAGTGTTGGAGGCAGGAGACTGCTGTGCCTGCAGCTTGTGGAGGTGGTACCTGGTACAAGAGCTCCCTGGGGCAGCACCAGGTGAGCAATGACTGCAGAGAGCCCTCTGTGACCACAGGTATGTCAGAGTAACTACAGGAGGTGGTTTTACATCATCTGTGGGTCTGACCCAACCTATTTAACAGGCTCTAAAATACCCGGTCTCTGCACTGCAGGTAATAAAAGTGTCTAGTATCCATTTCTTTCACGGGGTGAGCTTAAACGAGGCTGGCAAGGGATTTTACAGGTGTCAAATTGTTTCTGTGCACTCATACATAAGTGTCAGGTATAACAATAATTGTTTGAGTTGATTTTTTATTTTTACACAGTCATAAAGTTGTAACTTACTGCACAGCAGTCCTTTCTTCCAGGGCATCTCACAATGCTGACTATGCTCCTGGGGAGAGAGAAAGAAGGCTTTAAAAGATTTAATTTAATTTATTTACAAAATCTGTCTGAAAATACATGACATTTCACTAAGGATTTTTGAATCACTAGAATATGGAGTAAAATCTAATGGGATATTTCTCACATTTAAAATATTCTTTCAAAAAATCCTGTCCAGACTGTGAATTTGTGGGGAGTAATTCTGAAAGTGACCTTCGTAGCTTATTTCAGTTCTTAGCAGGACCTTTTACAGGGGTAGAAATGTGAATTTCCTTTTGACTCCATGCTCATTCAGCTTCTCACAGAGTGCATTTCTAAAGACCATGAGAGTTTTCACAAGACAAGAGGATAAATGGAATTGAAATGTTATCTAGCTCATGGGTCCTAAGGCTAGATTTACACATCAGCATCTTAGAAAGGGGAGGAGTGGACTATGGAAATGTTCACCAGCCTTGCATTACCATTGGCTTTGGTGTGGAGATTGAACCTGATAATCCTGAATTGCGTGTTTTGTGGGTGCCTGGTGGCATCAGGTGCTCCTGGTTTATTTCCTAATAAATCTTGTCACATAACTGTTCTTTGCAACCCCTGCATTGGCATAGCCATTGGGACTTGTTGGCTGGCAGAAAAGGAGGCTTAAAAGGGCTTGGAGGACAAGGCTCTCTAAAGAAACACACTCAGAATTTCCTTCTGAAAGTTTCTGTCATCTGCTGCATGGGCTAATCTGTGCAAAACCACCTGTCCTCCCTCAAATGCTGGACATCCAGGGCAAGTAATCTCCTTCAACTGAGTGTCATGAGATATTCCAAGACCAGATTAAACTGTTTCCCATGCCCAGAATGCTGCATGGGACCTCAGACATATCTCTTGCCTGTGAAAGCTGCCCATAACACCCTGTGCTGTTTTCAGAGATAATTGCACAGACAGAGGGAGATTTTATTTAAATGGCTGCCATAACTTCTTTTAGCCATTGAAGGAAACAGGCTGGGACATGTCAGTTGTCTGCTCAGGCTTTGTAGGAGGCTTTCATCCTGCACTGCTCAAATAAGAAAAACTATGAGATCACTGGTTGCTAAACACTTGACGTGATTTCCCAAGGTTTGTTTCTGTGGTAAGTGCTCTGGTAATTTGGGTGGTGTTGACAGAAGCCCTGAATATTACCCAAAGCTCTTGGTGATTATTTTTTTCTGCTACCTCCAACAGCAACCCCGTTCCAGACAGAAACACTGTTCTGCTGCTAATGGTGCACAAAAAAATCCACCTTTGTGTTCCAAGTGCCTTCCTGCAGACCAAGCTGCTCCTTTCTCATCTCCCAGGATTAAGGATGGGATAGAGACAGATTTCTTAGGCCACCTCCACCTTTACATCTTTTTAGGTTAATATTTTGAGTTTAACATTTGAAACATAATTTCAGGTTGCATTTTAATATCACATTCCAAGTGTAGAGTGGTGAGATCTTTTAAAAATGCATACATACTTTATTTTTCATTTGTGACAAGGACAAAGGGAGTCTTTTCATTAAAAAATCTGTATGGCTGAGGCTCTGCAGCATCTGGTACTTGCATTCAAAGTCAGAACTGTATTAAATTTTCCTGCATGCCTTTTTACACAGTAAATTATCATGTAAATCAGTAAATGGCCTCTCTATAGTCAAAAGCTGAAGCAAAAGGAGGAAAATTATGCTACCTGTTGTTTTGTGAAAGCCACCAAATCACCTAATGGGAGGAAGCATTTCTCCTGTGGCATCCATTCAGCAGCATGGCCTTAACCAAGAGCAGTCTCCCCCCATTCTTAGAGACAGGACTCCAAATCTTGCTGATAAATATTGAAAGACTCCCCTGGACTTCTGCACTTGCTGATTAAGAAGCATCATGACACCCACTAGAGAAGCCACAGCAAAGAAGGCTTGGGAGACCCTAGAGAGGTGATAGGAAGGAAAAGCAAAACAAATGGTGGCAGTTCTTAGAACAGGAAATATTTCTGAGCTTGCCTTTCCATTTGGATGATCTGGAAGGTGCAGGCATTAATCTGTGGTATTTGTTTTCCAGGTTTAAACTCTCATACAGTGTCACATACACTGCTTATAGAAGGAAACATTATTATTATGTTTAACAATGATTATGTTTAACAATGATATGACAAAAATTTTCAGTTACCAATTATTTATGAAATATTGGACTAAATATTACTTTTGTGCAGTGCACAGGTTGTGTTCGGCTGTGTTCTTTGTTTAAGCCTTGCAGTGGGGAGAGGAGGGAAGAAGTGGCTGTGATAGCATGCTAATTCCAAATACTTACCCTTTTTTCTTACAAAGAAAGAAACCTCAACAGCAGTCCAAGCAGCACAGCTGTTATCATGGCCTACACCAATCTGAAAATAAGATGGGTCTCATGTCCTTCCCCTAGACAACACAGGATGCCAATAAGCACATACACTTTTGAAGGAAAACCCTGGGACCTGCCACCTTAAAAGGAAGCTGAGGCTGAGGTCACACTGAAACATTCTGGAGTGCACCTGTCCTGGGATTTTGTTTAAATTAAGCCATTGACAAAAAATGGCAAAAAACAGCCACAGGGGGTGGAGTTGCATAAGAACCTATGTGTGTGTTTGCTTGGGTGTGAGGATTTGTGTTTGCTCTTTACTTCACAGAACTGAAAAGATTTGATAAATTATGTATCAGTTAAGGAAATCCTTTACAATCTAAATTCTTACAACATAAAACATTCATTGGAAAGGCACAACCTCTTCATCTTTCCCCAGTCTGAAGGAGAGACTATACACTACAATGAACTGTCCAAGAGTTGTTTCCTCTTTATCCTTCATAACTTCTCTTATCTCTGGCAGAAAGAATTCCCTGAGCTGTGATGACTGCAGTTTATTTTCCACAAAGGCTTGCCATCACTAGCTGGGCTACAGTCAAATAGCACACTGTTTGCTTTGTGCCAACCAGTCTTGGGTAAGACAAGTTCTTTGTGTCAGAACTCAATTGTTAAGGACAGATAGTTTGCTTTTCTCTTTCTTTTTTCTTTCTTTTTTTTTTTTTCCCATACTAGTAGTGCATAATTAGGCCTATATGAGATCTTATTCTAGTTAAAGTTGCAGACGACAGAGTATGATGCTCTTCAAAACCCTGGAAGATGAGAGGCAACTCAGAAGTTAGGAAATGCCATAATGGAAGTTGCTCAAGCAAGTGGTCTGAAAGGGCTCACATTCCTCACCGAGTCCTGGCTCTGGGGTGGTCTCCCAACAAAACTCCATCCCTGAGCCCCTTCTTCTCACTGCTCCTCCTGTGGGATCTCTTCTAGTAACTCACTTCTCACCTGGTTAGATGCCACCCTTTCTTTACACCTGTAGTATGTCAAAGTCCATTTGTACCCTATTGTTCTTGTGACAACACTGCCCTTTAATTTAAATCGTGTTTATTTCCTGGTAGTTGCTTCCTTGATGTATTATTACCTCCTTGCAGTCTTTTTCTGTGCTGAACGAGTCTGGGGCTCCATCCCAGGGCAGAATGAGGCAGGTGATGTCCCGGGGTGTCACCACTCCCTTGCCCAGTGGCCTCAGCACTGCTGTCACTGGCTGGAGATGCTGACCTGTAGCAGCACAGCAGTGGTTTGCCCATCGTTGTGCTGCTGTCAAGGAAAGTTCCCTGGCCTCTGCTCTGACTGACAAACTCCCATGTCCTGCAGCAATCCAGCACTAAGACATCCACTTAGTAATCCAGTTCTCCAGTTTCTCCGCAGTGTCTGGTTCTGCAGCCTCCCAGGGACATGGCAGAGACTCCATCACTGGCAGTTTTCAATATGCCACTGGCTGGGGTGCTAGATAAGCTCATAATGCAGTGTTTCTGAATCCTTACCCTGGTAATAGCAGGTGACACCTCTCACACCTATGACTGTGTAAAATAATCCACAGAAATACCTGCTCTTTTCACCGGCTAGAACAAGCTCATAAAGAGCTGGGTGTAGTAATCTGTTTGCAGCATGCTGGGAGGATGGGGCAGCCTGTAGGTGTCCAGCAAAGCTCCATTCAGCTTTTACACACCGAGCAGAGCCAGAAGGCTGGCTAGGAACAGCAATGGCCACTGTGGGTTCAGTTATGAATCATGGGAGGGACTTTCTGTATTTGGTGACTCGGTGCTATGGTGACCGAAATTCCTCAAACACTTCACAGAGAATAAGGCCACGTGTTTTCCGCTGCTCCTTAGGCAGGGATGCTGCCTGGGAATAACCTGGTGTGGTGAATTCCTTTGAGTTGATCCTTTTCCTTCGCTGCTCTGCTGGAGTATCCTCTGCTGAGGGGAAAGACTATTTCAGATGTCATTTATGACCCACTTTATCTAGTGGTAGTTTATTGGTAGTTACCAGGGAACAGCAGAGTCCTTGTTAGACTCTTCAGAGTCCCCTTGTTCAGCCTGCAGTACTGCTAAGCTTTTGTACAGAACCCAAACTGCAAGTGCAGTCATCCTGTCTCAACACACACTCATTGTAAGCTTTACCTGGTGCTGGTTGGAAGCCCCTTCAGAACACTGTGTGCTTCCAAAAGGTGTGTTTAATCACCATGACTGCACTGCTGCAGTGGGAAGGCTGCTTCCCAAACCATGCTCTCCATAGCTTCATCCCTCCAGGTGTTCATTTAGAAGAACATTTTGTACAATAGCTACTCTTCCATTCTTTCCAAGTTCTTCATATCCCATTTGCTTCTGAGTCACCTTTAATTAACACCACTCTTGAAATGCTTCCAACTGTTCTGGCTAAAGTGCTGATGTAGCAGAAAGCAGCACCAAACTGAAAGGCTGAATTCCTTGTTTTCACAGAAAGAATTTATCAGAGTGAAAGGTGAGGCAAAACATTTTCACCAGGCTGCCACTGGAACTGCACCTTCTTTCTCTTCTACCTTAACAAGTCTGGGCTCCCTGTGAACATGAAATTTCCCATTTTAAGGACCAGAAGAGCACATCACTCAGCACTAATCATGGCCCAGGTTCTCTGTGCACCTCCTCTTGTCATAACAAGGGATGCTACCAGGACTTCCAAACTTGCTGAAACTTTTTCTACTCACTTCAAGTGATGGGGTGATCAGGAGCACACAGGGACACAAAACCTAGAGGTGGGCAGAAAGTGGCAGGAAGGAGGAGAGTTCTTTGCTTGACTCAAAAGAATTTGTGCTTATGCAGCATAACTATACAGCAAAATCATGACCATCAAGTCTGGTGGAAGCATTGCTCTGGTTGCTCCCATGCTCAGCAGGGCTGAAGCAACATCAGGAATGTAAGAAATCACCAGGCAATGTAGAGCATCCCAGGTCTGGAACACTGCATGCAGTTCCCTCCCAAAGGGCAGGTGATTGGAAATGTTACAAAGTCAAAATGACCACGGTTGGGAGACACACAAAAACATGCAGCACTGTGCAGGCTGGATAGGCCAGCAACACATGGAAGGCTGAAAGAATATTTTGCCTGCTGTTTCACACAGTACCATGGATGCCAAATGCCACAGTCAAAAATGTGGCCTATAACAAACAAAATGATTATTTGAAGTACCTCATAGCTTGTGGGGCTCATGGCTGCAAAACATTATGGAGGTAAAAACTGCACACGGGTTCAAACGGCAGTCAGACCAATCCATGAAACAGTGTTGACTTAAGAGATGTGAAATGCAGAGATGCAGATCCAAGCTCCAGCTGAGGAAGTCTGAGACTCAGAATGAAGGATGCTTGGAAAGGGAAGAATGCTGCTCACTGCTCCCTTAAGGGAGGGGCTGTCAGAGGTGTGCAGTGCCCTGTACGAGCCTCTGGTCCAGCCCAGAGCAGCTTCTCACGCAGTGGTTGAGGACAGAAGGACTTTGCTCATCATCTATTTCTCAGCACTTTCTGAGAAAGGGTTGTTTTGCTTTGGTTTGATCCCCAGTGCAGGGATGTTACTGTGCTTCTGTAGTGCTTTCTTGTGGCTCCTGCAGAGTTTGTGAGAATAAATACAAACCTTGCTATTGTGTCAGCCAGTAGTCAGGCTTAATGACCATTTACTGGCCCACACACTGCTGAGCAGAGAGACTCCCTCTTAATGAAGGTCCTACTAAATAACAGTGTACAAATAATGCATAATTACTCAAAATGGTGCTGGGTCCTTTAAGATCAAGGAAAATGGTCTCAAATTATACTTGGATTTCTTCTTCCTCAAACTACATCAACTGGTACCCCAAGGACAAAGTTCTTTCAGTCAGAGAAGCTGTTTATAAGTAAAAAAAAGATATGTTTTTTAGTAAAAATAGAATATTTTGAAATCACAGTAAAATAAGATTCACAGGAATTATTGAATGATATGTATCTTAATAGCACACATGTTTATAACTAGCAGTACTTGTAATCTGCATTTTTTGTGGTTAATAACACGGGACTCTCCACTCCAACTCTGCAGGTGAAAACACAGAGACCAGGAAAGAGGATGTGGCTTCTCCAAAGTCACACAATAGCTCAATTGTCAAATATGAAACACCAAAGTGGAAAAGCCTCTTCACAGATGGAAATAAAATATGAAAAGAATGAGCAAACCTTTCTGTTCCTAAAAGAGCTAAAAGAGGAGGGTCACTTGCAGTGGTTAGAAAAATAAATAGTCAAATATCTTAAACCCACCTGCAAAATCCCTGACTGTCTACATAATTTATACCAGCTTCCCTCGAGGGAGGGGCTGACGCAGGAATCTTCTCTGACTGCTGCAGGAGATGGAAATGGGGCCATTTGCCACAGATAAAGTGGTTTTATTCAATAAACGATAAGGCTTGGATTCTCCCTAATGGCAGAGTTGAGGTAAGTGCACATAATCTGTTTAACCGTTTCTAAACCAGTTGAGACATGGTTTCCTCACTTCTCATCTATCCTGTGCCAAGGGAGCTTGGTTTTTCCCTTCTTTCCGTTTCTACCTCCCATGACACTGTATCACACTAAATTATCTGTTATCAAGATTCTCAGGGAAGAATCAAAACTCTTCTCTCTTCAGGGAAGGAAAAAAAAAAAAGGGCAGCTGCTTCTTGTGGCCCTTTCCTCAGCTCCTCTCCTGTTCCACTATTTACTTTATTTCTTTACCTTGCAAACAGCTCCAGTGTCTTGGAGCCTGGGCTAAGCCCAGCCCTTTTGTGCCCTGCAGTCATCGCTGCATGTTTAAGGGAAAGCTGATTCCCAGGAATGCTGTGCATGCACATACCTATCTGGGCGCTGCACCCACACCTGCCCACCGGGAACCCAGCGCCCGCTGGCCCTCGCAGCCGCATTCCAGCCGGCAGAGCTATTACTGCTAATTGTTACCTGTCAAACAGGCAAACGGAGCTCTTGGGCCACGTCCAAACAAGCCTATATTCCCACGAAATCCTAAACCAGCAAACCTCTGACCTTTCTGCAGCCCCGCTGATGATTTTTAGCGGGACTGATTTAAGAGTGTGATGGTATCTTTGAGGGGCAGAAAAAAAAGAAGCGGCAAGTGGTGGTGCTATTTATTGTGATGCAGCTTTCTTGTACGTGTTGATACCTGCAGGAGAGCAGAGGATTACCAAAGCAGGAGAGCAGAGAGGCAGCCCAGTAAACACGACAGAGATCACGTCCCCTCAATCACCTGAGTGGAGTGGCTTTCCAGTGCTCATCCAAAAGCAGTTTGTGGATGGTGAGGAACTAATACGCAAAACCTCCTGAGGGTGAAAAACTTAGTGTTCAGAGTAGCTCAGAGCCATCTGGGAGGCCTGGAACTGGCATTTCCTCTTCATTTCACCATGCTCAGACTTGTTCCACAGAGCATAACAGGATCAGCTCCTGTGGAGCAGGAGGGTCTCTGCACACAGGCAGAGGCAGCAGCCTGTTCCTGTCACCCAGGGAGGCTGTAAAGGTGGCTGGCTGTGCCCCCTTAGAGCTTCCTGAGCAGGCCAGCGAGGGAAAGCAGCTCAGACCAAACTGCTCCATCGTAAAGTTTGATCCTTCTGGCTAATTGTACAGAAAAGCAATTCCCTCACAGCATAAATGGAAAGCAGGTGATTTTCACTGAAGTATCTCTAAGATTTCATATGCTTTAACATCAAAACACAATAAAATTAAAAATGGGTTTTATTGGAAAACTGCAGGTATGAATCACAACATTCCAAATAGCAGAGCTATCCCTACTCTACCATGACCCTCCTCCTTACAGTCTCTCTGGCTTGGACGATGAGCACCTTGGGGAGAGGATCTACACATTCTCACAGTGGGTGATATGATCTGAGACACTTCTGAATCAGTAAGATGACTCAGGCTCATCACAGCTTCACCCCAGGTGTTGTGTGAATCTTCCAGCCCTCAGAGGCCATAGCTTAGGAAAGAGGGGAGAGTAAAGGGTATAAACCAGATTGTTATTGGTAATAACAGAAACATGATCTGCCCAGTAAGATGGTAATCTTTCTCCACAAAGGTTGCAGATAGCGCCCATGGTAAGCTTGATTTTGACCTGTCTCTCACCTTAGCTTTGCCCCTGTTAAACCAGACTTATGTAGATCTCTCAGATGTCATCTTGAACACTGAATTTTATTTTGGAATGGATATTTTTTAACATTTTTATAGGTGAATTCATTGTCTTAAACTTTGGAATAGCTGAGTTTTATTTTGGAAGTTACCAGGAGAAAGCAGTTGTTAGAGAGAGCTTTAGCAAGGCAAACTGGCTTCTATATCTTATTTGAAGAGGCATTTCAAATTTTTATTTTATATAATTGCAGAATAGTTTTGGCTGAGTGAAAGACTGTCTAATTTGGGACACTTTCCACTAAACCAGGTTGCTCACAGCCCCATCCAGTCTGGCCTTGAACACTTCCAAAGATGGGGCATCCACAGCTTCTCTGGGCCACCTGCTCCAGTCCCTCATCAGCTCACAGGGAACATTTCCTTCCTAATGCCTAATAAAAATCAATTTAAAGCCATTCCCCTTTGCCCTATCACTAAATGCACTAGTCAAATGTCCCTCTCCAGTTCTCTTGTAGACTTAGGTATTGGAAGGCCACTCTAAACGGTCTCCCCAAAGCCTGCTCTTCTCCAGGATGAACAGCCCCAACTCTCTCAGCCTGTCTTCATAGAAGAGGTGCTCCAGCCCTCTGACCATTTTCGTGACATTTCTGGTTTTAATCCAACCAAAGCTGCAGAATGAGGTTTGGTGCTTTTTTTGGAACAGGCTAGTGCTTTGTGCTGATCTTGAGGAGTTTTTAGCTGGCATGCAATCAGATCTGCTTGCAGAACTCCAGCTCAGTCCACTACCTTCTCTAAATAATGAGGAACTGACTCAGAAACAGAAGAAATCCTGGTACCTACATCTGAGCTTACAGGTTTCATGGAGCTGAGCACAACTTTGGGCTCCTGCAGACCCACAGGGGCATGCACATTTCCTACAGGAATTGGAAACTCCTCTGCAGTTCCCTCTCTTCAGCTGGTTCACAGTATTCTCCTGTCTTCTCTCGCACACACAGCCTGTCAGAGCCCCACAAACGCCTCAGCAATAGAGGAACTGCTCAGACACAGCATCTGGAGGCCAAGAGATGGATGAGTCCCTCTCCCAGAGCCTGCCCTGCCCTCTGGGGGGGTGACCAGACATTTTGTGGTCAGCTGACACCACCTGCATTGCCAGAATGCTCTTGTGACAGGGCCTTTTCCCCAAGCAAAGAGGAACCCATGGACAAAGAACCATTATAAAGCCTTGGCTTTAAATAGATTCTGTGAAGAAGTAGCTGGTCTGGACCTACTTTTCCTCACTCAGTAGCAAGAGATACCCCAAGTCTGGCAGGGAGCAGGAGGGAAGGAGAAGGAGCTACTTCAATATGGCCAGAAGAACAGGGGAAATGTTTCCTCTTGTGGTTCCCAAAAGGAAGCAGCATTTTGGCAGAGGCAACCTGCCTGCTGGGCCAGTCTGTCCTATTCAAGCAAACAGTGGTCCCTTCACAAGCTCTGTTCAGCTGAATATATTTGATTTGGGATTCCTCTCCCTTTTCCCCTTACAGGGAGATTATTCAGATGCCTAATCAGCTCCCAGCTCCGTGCCAGGCTCCAGCATGCTCCATGTCTTTCAGCTTGCAGCACTGTCATCAGATGGCCATGCTGCATCAGTCACTGCACTGACCAGCTTCCATGGGTATCATCTTAATGTTACTGTCCACTAGCATCTGAAACCATCAATAATGGTACCCATAGGTATTTTGCTTAAGATAAAAGGGGAAGATATCTTAAAAGATGGCTAATAAAAGGGTGTCTGTCTAAAAACCATCATGTGAAAACTGACAGCTGCATTACTAATACCCACCAAGAACCAGAAGGAAATAATTTGGCCAGAAAATGCTGATTTTTCCTGTATCTGTCATTCCTGTTTTGACAAACATTTACTGAACGAAGAGCAAGGTTTCAGGAATTTGTTGCTTCACACAGGCTATTAAGATTCCTGGAGCACCTGCACTCTCCAGGCTGCCCTGCAAGCTGGTGTTATCTGTGACAGAGCTGACTGTCCACATCCAGGGCTGTCATGTCTGTTCTCTCTGTAGAATTCTTGAGAATGGGCCAGAATAAGTTGATTTTCTCTTTCAGACTTGTAGAAGAACTTCTGTGTCTGAAAGCCTGTTACCTTTCCACAAGCATGTATTAGCTCTGCCAGCAAACCTTATCTTTTCCTGTAGCATCACTTTTACAACAGAGCCACCATACAGAGGATGCCCACTTTGTAATTATAATATTATTTGTAATTGGCTCTTGCTGGTGATTCAGCTTTTTCTTTAACAGCTGTTGAAGAGGGTTGATTGACTTGAGGGTTAAGGAAACTGAACCAGATGTTCTCATGCACTGATCACCAGAAAAGCTGACCACAACCAACAAGTCACATAATCCCAGGCCACTGCTGTGACCTCAGGTTTATGACATCGTCCCATTTGTGACTCCAGCTTGAGCAAAACAGTGTTATTCACAGAGCTGGTGACACAGAAAGTTTTCTGTGGTGCTCAGAGGTGACCCATCCTGGTATTGGTACTCGATGCCTATGTGAGTTTTGGTACCAGTTAGTTTAATCAAGAGGCTGTGCAATAATTTAATGCTGTTTTTACACATTTTGGATTTGGAAAAGCAAATGTAACAAAAAGAAGAAAACATGTAACTCTTTAGAGTTACAAAACAACCTCTCTCAATGTAAGAAATAAACAAGCGATTCTCACAAATGGATGCAAAACAATTGAGAAAAAGAGATGTGTGCCTAATCAAAGCAAGCCCCGTTAGTTCAGTGGTGTCAGTGATGCATCAGTGATGCCAATTCCTACAATTTTCTAAAGGCCACCCTCACAGAGTCGTATGACAGAAGTGTGTTCTTTAAATCTCTGATCCTTATACTTCATTTGTACTTCAGGGAAAAGCTTCAGAGGGAAATACCGAGACACTGGCAGACAGATGAAACCTCTGTTTTTTAAATGTCATGATTCTAAAGCACGATGCAAAGAAGGGGGTGCCACCATCTGTATGCATTCACTTCAGACTCTAAAACAAGGTTTGAAGCTGAGGACCTCCAGAGTGTGTTGTCATCTGCTGCAAACACAGCATGAAAGAAGCAGAAAGTAAGATAACAGGATTTGTGCATTTGTTAACAAGAAAAAAAGGAGCTCAGTTCTCAAATGCCTGTATCTTTGCTGTGGCTCAGGGCACAGCAGTATCTCTGGCACTGCTTCTGTGCTCGTACGAGAATCTGCTGCAGCGCTGACACTTCGTGAATCGTCCCATCTCCTCTCTGTCTGCCGTCCCCAGCACTTGCTTCTCTGCCGGTGTCAGGGCAAGAATTGCCTGCCAGGGCCAAGCTGCCTGCGCTGTGTGAGCTCGCTGGGAGGAGTGCCCTCCAGCTCCCCGCGGCTAATTAGCCGCTAATCCCATGCGCTGGGATTCCCACACACCATGCAGGCTTCCTTTGGTGACTTTTCAATTAGCATCACAACACCCCAAGCTTTGAAGGCTTTGTGTGTATTTATCTTTTCTTCCAATTGTCGGGGCCAGCAGCCATAAATTAAACCAATTTAAGAGCATCTGCCTATCTATTAGTTGGCAGCTATTAGCCTAAACTGGCATAGTCCTGTGCCAGCTGAGTTAGACACATTTATATTACCTGGGTGTGACTGACTTGTATTCTTTCACAGAAAATGTGACACATCTCATAAGTACTGCTTTAAAACTGGAATTCACTTCTGCATGCAGACAGGAGAAATGTCTGCCCCCAATGCACCGATGTGTCACATCTCGATGTAGGTGACACAGCTCTGCTGAACGAGGGAAGACAAAACCAGGACATCTGTCCCAGACTGAACAGGGACTGTACACAGTGAATGTTTGGGAAGTTTAGAAGAGGAGCAGCCATGTGGCATGGGAAGAATCCTCTTCTAAATCCAGAGACCATGGTGAGGAGCCTGACAATGCAGGGAGCAGCAATCACCTGCAAAGAGACTGAATTCAACCGTACAGGACCTGATCAGCAGCTCACAAAATTAGAAGGATTCTCAGAGGACTCCATCCACTACTGGATCAGGCCTTCTAAAAAAGCAGTGTAGTGCTTCAAAGGAGAAAATGATAGTTGAGGCTTAGAAAGACCCAAAGCTAGAGGAAGCTGCAGAATTCCTGGGAAAGTGACTGGTCTGTAAATTGCAGGTTAAGCAATTTCCTGGACACAGACAATGACTACACGTACATGTAACAAAAAATTCCAATTCCTTCACACTGCCATCAAGGATCTGTTGGCTGATACAGCAAGCCTGCAGCCAGGTTGCTACTGGCTACTGCTTCATCGCTGTTGAAATTTCAACTCCTGAGTTGTCATATCACTCCTATCCATCTCCCAATCTGCCCAGCTCCATTGTCATTGCTACCGAACTCCAGACACTGGAGCCAAGAAGTGCTGCTGGGGCAATTCTCTGCATTAATAGGGAATCTCTGAGCAGAGGCATTTCAAAGCACCTTCCTCAGGCTCTAAAGGTTCTCCCCATTATAGTGTGATTGGTTGTTTAAACTGAGGTAATTGGCATGTGTATAATTTGCCTTGCTGACAATGGAGATTTTCAGATATCCTTAGTCTCCCTTCCCCCTCCCTGCCCTGATGGAAGCTCTGGAACCCAAAGGGAATAGCACAGATCAAGGGGAAATCCCTGCTCCCCATCCCCCATGTTGCAATGCTCTTTGGAGGGCTGTAGCATCAAATTTAACTTCAGGCATCTACAGTCTGAACTTTACAAAATTGGAGCACTAACCAGCTGTGGAGTCACTTCCAAAGCAAAGAATGGGTATGTAGAATGGATGACTTAAATGAATAACATTCTTCATAATACTGTCTATAAAAACACCTTCTATATGTACATCCTTCAATGAAAATATGGTAATTTCACCTGTGACTTATAAAATACCTTATTGACCAGATAACTGCACTCATCCATACACTTCTATGAATTCAGAAGCTTCACTGGTACTGCATGATGATAATCCTGTCTTGCACTTGCAGAAATTCTCCACCACTCCAGCCACTGGAGGAGCTGAAACATCCAAGAAATGGGTGCTCCCAGAGCTGCTGGTGATGGCACATCTGCTGATAATACCAAGAAATACCATGTGGTCCAGCCTTGTGTGAGACAGGGCTGTGCAAATGCTGTAATTAATTCCTTATGCTTACACTTGGAAGGCTTTAGTTTACCCTGTACAGAAGAGACTGCTTTGTGTGCACTTTCACAATCACTTTAACTGAAAACTAAAATCATGTTGCTGCCAAAAGAGGTGGGCCTCTTTCCTTTTGTTGGGTCCAGCATTCCCACCGTTTGGCAATGGAATTTTAAGGGGTCAAACCAAGATATGTACCTGCCTTAAAACTAACTCTATTAAAAAAACCAAACCAAATGAAAAGAGGCTTCAGGCAGATGAAAGAGCACAGCTGCTGCTGGAGGGCAGAAATGCATGACCTGGGTAAGAGAGAGAAAAAGCCCATTTGGGCAGCCACCAACTCTTCCACCAGGCTCAGCCAACCAGTGGTGATTCTAATACATTGATTTCTTGGGGATCTCAAACCGATGTGCTTTACTCCACATAAGGAGGGGGGTTGAAGCATGCAGTGATTCCCCCTCACCTTACGAGTAAGATCTCTGGATAACTATGGTTACAGGACCTTCTGACATATTTTTGTGTCCTGCTTTTTACTCAAGCTGCTGCCTGCTCGTCACTGTGACCTTGGGGATAGATATCACAGGAATCACCACAATGGGATTACTTTGCTTTACATTGTGGTACCAAGCTCAGTGTCCACCACCTGCACTTCACACACGCTGAGAGATTTCATCGAGAATTATAAAACTCTGGTGAGAGAGGACTCCCCTCTGCCCATGGTAAAACATGGTGTTCTTGAAGCCAGATATGATACCACATCATCAGCTGTCCTGTGTAGATACTGGTGTCAGTTTAGAGTTATCAGTGCAACATTCAAAATTCAACCTATGCTGCACCAGTAGGCTGAACCAATTAGCTCTGATAAAATAACAAAAAGACATTTGGGTTTAAAATACCGCATTTCAAATGTAGTTTGTCACCTGGAATTTTTCTCCCTCTGCAAGCTCTACTTCAACTTTGCCAGTGACTTAAACAAAAAAAGTGGCAAGGCTGGATTGAGAAAGGTACCTCACACTCTCTCAGGCTCTGCCTGGGAGCTCACAAGAGGACTGATGGGCTCTGCTAGGCAGCAGGTTTAATGAGAAGTTAGGCATGATGATGTTTCAGGGGCTAAGAATCCACAAAGCACTCAACAGTCTGGCACATGTTTGTAAAAACATGTATTCCCTGTCTGTGCAGTTTATAAATAAATGCATTCTAAACTGGGGAACTCACTGGTTTCACTGGGAAAGCAAGAGTACTTTCCAGGAGTCAGGCAAACTACCCAGCTGTATTTGGCATCAGCCTGAGATTTGGGCAAGTGGTAATAAATTCCTGGCTTTGCACATACTCCCCATATAACCTTTGGCAAGCCTGTTGCTCAAAAACCTCACGTATAAAATGGAGAGGTGCTGCTCCCTCCCTGAGTCTGCCTTGCACACCTTGCCCTGAGAGCTTCACAGGTCAAGAACTGTCTCTGGCAGATGGTGCCTGGGCTGAAAGAGTTTAGCAACTTCTCCTCATACCAAATGTCTCTGTCTTGGGGCTGGGAGACTGTGTGGTGTTGGTTTGGGCTCCACCTCTCAAAGGTTTCCTGGACCTTTGAAAGTGTCCTCCTGCACCTAGTTCATTCTGGAATGACACAGATTTTATTTACCTTTCTCCCCATGCACATTAACCACGGTATTGATTATGCAGAGGGGTAACTCATACTTCCAGTGGTGTTAAAGCAGGGATTGCCCTCCCCTTAAAAGTCCTAGTACTCAGAGTAAAGTCTATGGTGAAATAAGGAGCAACATGCACAACTTGCCCCACCCTTCCCTGCAGGGCTATTGCTCATGTGTGGGAGCTAGAGAAAAAAGCAGTGAAGAAATGTAAATGTAAATCTGCCTGCTTTCCCCCTCACACCCAAACACTCCATATAAACAAACAGCCATCTCCAGGTACTGTTTTCAAGTCAAATAGAGACAAGCAAATACTCAACTTCTCTGTCCTGGAGCCACATAAAACTTCTTCACTGCAGAATGCTTTCAGCTTGCTTCTCTCTGAAGCTAAAATTTCCACTTGGGAAAAAGGAAAAGGAATAAAAACGCAAGGGAAAAGCACAGATATCGTAAATTTGTTTCTTCTAAGAGATTTGGTTTCTCTACTGAAACGAAGCAGGAAAAAATTGCAGTGCAATTCCTATTTACACACAGTGTCTTAGTGCATGACATGTTAAGAAGTTTCTGCATCCTGAACCAACTGAGAAAGCACGAATGTTTTGTCTGATCCTTTCTTAATCTAGGAAGTCAGAGAAATGAAGGTAGGGTAAAAGCAGTGTCACAGCCATGTAACATTCCAAGAAGTTACACAGCATCTTCCCTCTGCATTAAAAGACAATGAAAAAATCAATAGTGAATTAAGCGGTGTAACAGGGCACACAAATAACAGAGTTACTGCAAGAGGTGCAGACCAGCTTGGAACCAACCCATCAAAGTGAGGCACTGAGAGCCTGATTTCTGGGTCGGGCTATCCCACAGCACACGGGCAGAACCATGTGATAGATAGATAGAATAGTTATCACATCTCCCTGGGTGTCAGGGAAGCCCTTCCAGCTGCAGAGGAATAGCAAAATCTACTTTTGCAGCACTCTGAGTAGAGATAAAGCAGGCTTGTAGGTGCATGCAGGGCATGAGTGTTGTATAAACATGGTATCACTGAGATGGCAAACCTGATAGGACAGGCTGACGAAGCAGCTGCAGGGGATCTAAAACTGGGGTCTTCCCTAAGCCATGGACTAAATGATCTTGAAGCTCCTGAGCACTGAAGAACCAAACCTAGGCAGTGAAAAAGGTCAAGGGTTATGGCAACAAGCTGTGATCCTGCATTGCCCAAAAATGCTTGATGAAGTAATATTATATACTGCCTTTATGTTTATGAACGAAACCAGTTGGAGGCTTTCTTCTGAAAATACTCCTGTATTTCAAAAGAAAATACCAAAAAGTTGTAGAAAGTGACACTGCTACACCTATCTGTAAAGGTACTAAATGTAGAGCTGACAAAGCTTAAACAGAAACACAGAGACACAGGGTCTGGTGACCTTTCCACAGAACAAGGCACTGCAGAGGTGTCCTGGCTCCAACACTGGTCCCTTTTGTGCCACCAGACAATCCTCTTTATCCTCTGCCCTTCAAATAAAATAACATTTGCTTGCTTCTGAGAGCAACCACAAGGATAAATGAGCAATAGCCCAGTGGCTGTCAACCCCACCTCTTATTCAGCAAATTCTGAAAGCAGCTTTTTCTATTTGCTGTGATTTTTTAAAGTACTTTTCTCTTTGATTATAGTATTGACTTATTTTAAGGGAAAACTACACTGATTTTAAGCAAACAGTTTGGCTCTGTTTCCTAACTCATACTACTAAAGTATTTCTGTGGATTCTATGGGCTGCATTTACTCTAGTTCTTGAGTGTGGGAAAACTAAACAAGCAATTGTTTATATGCTGTCCTTCACCTTCTGCATTCTGGAACACTTATGCCTATCTTAAGACAGACTGTTAGAGCAAAAAGACATATTGATCACGGCTTTTGGAAAGCTTATTGTTGCAGGGCAATATTTTACACCTTTGTAGCTTCTCTATTTTTTAAACCCTCAACATATTTATAACCAATGCAAAGACATTTGAAACTCTTGGTTTTGCCCCATGTTGATCACATCCTTATTTCAGTTTCCTTTAAAATGGTGCTCTGTTGGTCATAATGGTTCAAGGTCTGACTGATGTGAGCTGGGAGCAGCATCCTTGGTGACAAACACAGACTTGGCCATTCCCATTCTGCACTGAGAGCCTTCAGTCTGGGCCTCCAAGGAGCTTGGAGAACACCAGCCCACCTCCCCCAAGCACCCACTGCAGGACCAACAACAACTGTGGGCTCATTTTGTACAACTCAGGGAATTCTGTGTTGTCAAGAGGAAAAAAAGAAAGAGAAAAAGAAAAAAAATAAGATAGAGGGGAAAAAACGAAGATAAAAAGAAGTAAGGCATAAAATAGGAAAAAAAAAAAGAAAGAAAAAGAAGAAAGAGGAAAAAGAAAAAAGAGGAAAAAAAAGAAAAAGAAGAAAAAAAAGAAAAAGGAGAAAAATAGTAAAAATTTCGATTAAAAGTTGGGTTTAAAGTACCACTGGCAGTTTAAAAATTATCTAGAAATTAACAAAAAATGAAGATATATATATAGGTATTAGGACAATCTTACATTCCCCAGGAGCTGTTCACAACCTAAACAAATCAACACTACTTTATTTTAATCTCAAAACAGTTCAAATTAGGTTTACTCAAAATGTATCTATGAATTTGCAATTTTGTTCTATGATGATGCAAAGATCTTGTCAATTAACACAAGAAGCTGGACAAAGCTTTAGGAAGATGCATTCTCAACATTTTTCTCACTGGTCAGGTTATTTACATTATCTACCTCTGCCCAATAAAGACAGGCACAATTTTGATGTCAGCATAATTAATGTATTTCCGAAGTCTTGGATCCCACGTCACATGAAATTGGCTTTCAGAGATGTCTCCTTACCCTTTTTTCACACTACAGTTTTACACTAACAGCAAAATTACCGTCATTAGGTGACCTAACTGTATTTTCCCAGTGTTTAAAAATAGTTGAATGAATCACTAAAAAATTCTACCACGCAGATCAAAGCATCTGCAGAAAAGTCATCATTCTATATTAAATTCTATTGAATTAGTTCCAAAACTATGAGTAGTCATTATGGAATAGATTGGTACTTTGTCTGCTAATCAAGTTTGAACCTAATATTCCAATCTACTGTCAGACTTTGCCACCTTCTCACCTGTTCAGTGTCTCAGTGTCAATCATGAAAGGACTGAGATATTGTGAGGTATTTTCATCACTAAAAATTACTTTTATTTGAAGCTGAAACAACATTCTGTGTGCCATGCTGCCTCAGTGCACTGTTGCAGATACACAGGACAGTTATAACTGTGTCATGTTTCAGAACAATGAAGTCTACATTCAAAATGAGCAAAACAAAAATAAAGCTTCTCCTTTTTTTTTCTTACATGCATATTGATTTGGTGAATCTATAAAAACACAAATCAGCATTTCATACAGAAGATGCCACACCTCCACACCTTACTCTGTGGCCAAAAATATTTGATACTCCATGATCCTCCACATGGCTGAGCCGCTGCTGTCATACATGATGTGGAGGTACTTGAGAGCTTGTGTAGTTAAAAGGTCTCAGCAGACCTGTTTGGGCAGCACAAATTGCAGTTTCAAGGCAGCATTACAGAAATCCACGAGTACTTGCAATGAATCACAAAATCTTCTATTCCAACAGGAATTTTATAGTTAATTGTGAAACATTAAAAGTCAACTGTTACCAGGATCATGGTTACTTAGGATCGCTTTCTTGATGGTAACAGTGCACAGCAATTCATTTTTAGAGCAGAAGAATGACCTATTTTGGGGTATAGGAAGGTTGCACTGCAATCTTTTAAGCTTATTTTGATGTACACGATGGCTTCATTGAAGTCAGTTGAGGATCAAGGTCTGCACAAATTCCAACATAGTTTCATACGGAGGACTACAAAGGAAGGGCTGTGGGGAAGATTAACACTAAATGTTCCATATCACAAAACTAGTAAGTAGGTGGTTGTCTTTGAACTTACTGTGAGAGAATGCATTTTATATCAACAGCCATCAGCGACAGAAAGACACAAATAAAAATACGTGGTAATCACTGCCTACTGAAAACAGTTGTTTTCAAACATCTGCTCTCTCACTGAACTGCTTTATAACACTGTTTTGACATAAATATCTCTCCAACATCTTTTATCTCATAGACTTCTTTTAATAGTTTTCTGAAGTGTATTTTAAGTACTTGGTGCAATTAGTAAGCCTAGTTAAGCCTTATTTGTACACTTGATTTCCTTTACCCAGTGCTGGCAAGTCCAAACGGCATTAGCAGTCTATGGAGTGAATAGCATAAACATGAGGTAAAGCTTTAGACAGTTGAATTCTACTCTGAATCCTTACAATGCCACAAAAAACTATCAGCTACTTGCAAACAAAGAAGCAAGCACAGTATGGAAAACAGTAGGCTACCATTTTAAATATTTCCTGTACACTCCAAAGACTTGCCATAATGTATGGCATGACTATTCTATTTTTGCTCTACACAGCCTTGATTCTACAGGAAGCGAGACTGGTCTGCCCAGAAATAACATTATCTGATGTTTCAATGACTAACAGATTAGTTTATAATAATCTTGTAGATCATGAAGAATGAGCATCAGGCTGGATTAAGTAGGACTTGTTTGACCTGTTCAGCTAGAGGTGGACTCTGACAATTTGATTCCAGCCTGCAGTGTGAAGCAAAAGGCTTATCCAGAAAACTATGAGCCCTCTGCCTACCTTCCTAGTTAAAATAATTTTCAGGGTATATTTTTCTACATAAGCAACTCCTAACTAAATAATAGTTGCCATCTCCAACTACCTCAAATCAAGAGTTCATGACTGCATTTTCCACTTATATTCCTAAATTTGACCTTGGAACTACTCCTAAGACAGAGAGCAGTAATTCAGTCTCCTGACTACCTCATTCTAAGAGAATCTCTCTTGAGAGCAGGCTGCTAAAGGCAGTTTTGTATTTGACCCAGTACTAGAACAACAAACTCCATTTCAGTTTGAGTTACAGTTTGGGTTTGGTCCAGGACTACAGATGGCATCAAATGCAGTTTTCTTTCTTGTAAAATCACATATCAGCAGCATTTCTACCTTGGGGAAGGTGGCATTTCCAAATGTGCTCATCACTGATCTTCCTCTCCTTCTTCCTATACATTTCCTATGGGAAAAAATGGGGGGTGAGGGGTGGGCAGGGGGGAAGTGAACACTTAACAACATCTGAATGTTTCTTAAAACTGAAAAATTAAAAAGGAGAAAGAGGATACCTGAACTGGCGTTAATCCTATTGATGGTGCTCAAACAGGTAACCTTTTCAGGTCTCAAAGTTTCTTTCAGCATAACAACTGTTTGGGAAAGAAACCTTATAATTTCTGCAGTTATCAGGGAGAGCTTCAGTAACTTAAACTGTTACAGCATTCCACCACTATATCTTGAAAACAGTATATAGTAATGTATTTGAGAGGTCCAACTTATTTTAAGATATCAAATTCTGTATTCAAAATGCTGCATCATTTGCTATGAATAAATTACTCTGTTTCTCTTTTGCTTTATGAAGCCTTATAGCTTCCTCAAAGTGTACTACACAAAACAATTTGTAAAAGCCTTGCCATGAATAATGGCCACATTGGCATCTTTTGACTGGATTCACAGATTGAATAATAATATTTCCTTCCAGTGTCTGGTGAATGGACAAAGAGAATGGCTAAGTAATATCTTATGTTCAATCAAAGGGTCATTGATCGAGGTAAAGTATTTTTCTAATTTTGTTTAGTTAAAGTGACAGAAATCTTAACAAGACTATGTTTAAGCTGACTTAAAACTGATTAATACTGAATTTTTTTTATTTGATTAGTTACTATGAACATAGATAAGGAATTAGACCCAGTAATACATATTGGTGACACCACAGACTTAGCAGAGTCAAGTTTGATTTCAACTGCAGCAGTAGGTAAATGAACATGAGGCTGAGGACCATAACATGTTTTATACATATGTATCTATGTATGTGTTTCTGTGTGCATACATATATATTTGCTTATACAAATATGTATTTTCATTAATATCCCTCCTACTACATTCTCCTGTTGAGGGAAATTCCCCTGTTCAGAAGTTGGACTTGATGATTCTTGAAGATCCCTTCCAACTCAGGTATGCGATGATTTTATGAAATCAAATGTAGAAAATGGAAAATTCCCTTGACCCAAGCCATTATAAATTTGACAGATTTGAAATAATTCAGGTAATTGTTTTGCAAAGATGACTAAGTCACATAACGGTCTACCCCACATAGTGGTGCATTCTTTGCACGTTCAGCACGATTTGCTCAGCAGAGGTTGTCAGCAGCCAAGCTGGATGCCTGGTAAAGCTGTCTCCAGGAGGGCAGGTAGCAGGAAGGATGAATGCAGTCCTGGCCTGTCTCTGATGGAGGAATGGGCACCAAGAATGGATGACAGCAGATGGGAGCCTCCTTGCTACCCTTCCACTCCCTGTTCTCAAACTGACCCAAGGAGGCCCCCTCCCCCACCTTCTCCATCATGGTCAAAGCTGCTGCCCCCACAGCCCAATCCGGTTGTCCCTTTTAAACCCACTTTGGTCCTCTGGCAAAGTTCACAGTAGGCTGTGCTGGGCTGAAGGGTGACTGATGCATCTGCAGTCCTCTCCATGCACTTCATCCCTGCATTACACAGCCTCAAAAAACACTCCATTCCAACTTCTCCGTTCTCTTCCAGCTTTCCCCTGCTGACAAAGCAGACCCCTCAACACCCATCATCAACATCCCCCAGTTCAGGTATCATCTCTCAGATCTACACCGTGGGTGTCATCACCTGGCACCACCTCATCCTGCTGATGTGAGATGCCTTCTGCAGAAAGACATTCACCGACGTGAAACTCAGCTGGTCCCAAAACGCAGTAAGGGTAAAAGAAAAAAAAAAAGTAAAAAAAAAAGTCAAAAAGTCTCCAAACCGAAGAAAAACCAGTCTTCCAAACTTGCGAAGGGCGACACCTCCCTAGGCGTTATTCGACGGCAGCGGTGGAAGCCGGGGATTTCGGGCCCGGAGCAGCCCGACAGGTGAGGCGGGCGGCCCCTCAGCCTCCCGGGGC
>JAHLSL010000021.1:3286398-3368626 GCA_025920805.1 Petroica traversi | reverse complement strand
GCACAGGCGATGCCGCGCTCCCGCCATGGCGGCGGTGGCTCGGCGTGGCGCCCAGAGCCGCCGTGAGGCAGCCAGGCGGGAAGGCCATTTTCCCTGCTCGGGTGATTAGTGCTTCTGCAGGAGGCGGCTGCGAGAGTTTCGGGGTAAGGAAGATGGAGGGCGGGAGGTGGCTGTTTTGTTTTACTGCTGCCCCGGTGCGGGTAGGAGTGCCCCAAACACGGGTGTGATCTCGGCTACGTTCGGTGCTGCTCAGGTGCCAGCCCTCGTTGGGCTCCCCGGAGCCTTTGTGCCAGAGGAGGTGGAGAGGAGGAGCCTGATGTTGGAGAGAGGCTTCGTGACAACCTGCCTGTCAAGGAGTGAAAGAAGGAGATTACCCGACAAAAGAAAACAGCGGGGTTAGGTCCCCCGACAGGGAAGAGACAGGATGGTTCAGAGGGGAAAGCTTGAACAAAAATATTAGGCCTGGCCTTTCAAACATCAGCTAACAGTGGGATTGTACAAAGGTAGCTACTGACCTGAAATTAAACTGATTTGGGTAGGAGTTGAGAGTGGCATTTAGGAGTTGATTTGAGCTGGGATGGGAACTATTGCCTTAGGTGGCCAGATTAGCGCAGTAAATGATTAAAGTGCAAGGAAGGGAATAAGGACAGAGCCCTGAGGGGTACGAGTGAGTGAAGGAGCAGCTGAAAGAGCAGTCGTTTGGTGGGGAGGGGAACCAGATTAACCGTGAAAGAGCTGACAAACAGTGATAGAGGCCATCCAAAGCAATGGGCAATTCCAGAACTGCACGAAGGTGAAAGGGGCCTGTAAGTTACTTCCTGGCTAAGTTTAGTTGCCAGTAGTTTCAGCAGCCAGAAACTGCGCTGCGGCAGATCAAGGGCAGTTAATGGGAGTGGGAGGGGAATATGGAAAAGGTGGGGGGGTCAGAAGAACAACTTCATATCGTAGTTGGCTTCGAATCAGAAAAACAGCGGAGATAAAACCTAACTCCTGTAAGAAATAGGGCAAAAGTGGTTTCCCTCTGGGTCTAGGATGCTACTGAGATACCGGACTATCCTTCCTTTCCAACAGGAACAATATGACATACGTGTAAGCTACTGAGGCTGGAGCATTAATGCTCTCCATCCCCTGCTCTGTGTAGTGCTGCTGCTGTTACCACTGTGAGGAACTTAAGAGCAGTGCAGAGCACACAACCTCAAGTAACAGCACTTGCTCCGTTGCAGGTATGCCTGTGATCTCTTTCTGGTGAAGGTGTTTAGAAAATGCATAGGTGATAGGTAAGAGTTGGAAAAGGAAATGAAGAGTAAAGAAATCCCCTGTGCTCTTTATATGCAAGTGTAACATGAGAAGACAAATACATTTGTTTCCAGAAGAGATGATCAGATGGAATGAGATAATAGACTGGTGTGAGGAGTTTGCATGGGAAGGTTTTTGATGGGTTGATTTTTTTTTTAAATTTTTGTATTTTAGGCGCTAATCATATCTAATTAGAACCTAATCCAGAGAGTACATTATTCTCCTCCACATGGCCTTTCTTTTACTTTAAACCAGGTCTTCCCTACAGGGTAGACTGGAGAGTGGAGCTCACTATTTTGAAGTCAGTTAATTTGTCAGTCATTGTATGTGTTTTTGTGGGGCTTGTGCTACTAAAATGCTGGTGTAGAGGACTAAGCAGGGGAAGGGATATAGCAAGTGTGGAAAAATGTTCTGTGGGATTTGCTGGCTTTTCTGGAGGGGTGGTTGACCCTTCTGCACTACTACACAGAGCTGCCTGCAGTGTCTTTCTTTGGAGGGAGCAGTAGGGACAGGTTCTGGTAGTGCTTTAAGGGAGGAAGGGGGACAGTTAGGTGAAAATGCTAAAGAACCAGGTGTTTGATTCTAATGCTAACTGAGGAGCTTGGAAGGGGAGATAATCCTTAAGATAGGTGTACTATCTCCCTGTCTTTCCCTTTAGTCTTTCTACCTAAGCTGGGTCTTGTCTGCTTGCTTTCACAAACTCTGGGGTCAGGAGAGATAAGGCATGATTGCACATGCATTTTTCAGAGGTAATACCAACTTTAGCAGGCTGTGGCCACTTGTTCCCACCTCTGTTGCACCCTCTCAGCTGTGTCAGTAGAGCTCTTTGAGCAGCGAGAGTACTGGCTCAGAGTTGAGGTTATTTTTGTCATCCATTTTTCATCAGTCTGGGCTCATATGCAGTGGGGGTGTAAGCAAATGGCAGGTGTTAAGAAAATAACTGTCTAAACTATAATCTCTGCAGGAGCAAATGGTGTCTCTCCCTCTCTGAGTGTTTTGGACTCTGTGCTACTGCTTCCATTATTCTCCAATTCCCAAATTCTTTGAGGGGAACCTGAGGATTGATGAAGGCTGGGGGACATAGAAGGAGGGAACATCCCTTTTACAGGGTGAAAAGATTATTCTAAGGTGTGCTTCTTCATTTATAGGCTAAAGCTGTTCTTTTGTAGCGTACAAAAAAAGTCATCACCACAAACCTCCAGAGTCGTGGCTCTAGTGCATTAGTGGAGCAAATCTCAGTTCTTGTGAGACTTAACTGGGTTTTAGAAAGTGACAGCACTTCTGTGAGTGTGGAGCAGCAATTGTACAACCATTTGGGATCTGCCACAGTTGTGTCCCTGCTGCTCCTGGGGTGGTGTGGAGGCCCAGGTGGGCTGGGCCAGCAGCTGCAGGAAGGGCAGGCTGGCAGGCCCCAGCACGCTGGTAGCCCTGGCTCTCTCCTGGCTGGCCAGCTGCCTGGCTGCCTCCGTCAGGCTCCCAGCAGCCCAGGGCGTGCAGAGCTTCTCAGGACACCCGGGAGCCGGGGCTGAGGCATGCTCAGACTGCCCACATAAAGGAGCACTTGGGGAGCCTGGGTCTGCAGCAGAGCATGTGCTTGTAGGTAAATAGCTGAGAGCAGAGCGAGCCCGTAGGTGGGAATGGGTTCAGACCTGTTCCCATGTGTCAGTGGAGGCACGTTCACATCCAGCTTGCTGCTTGGTGGTATCTGTGGCAGAAGTTGATCTTGGGCTCTTCACGGGGTAATTTTGATTTACTGTTTTCTCCTCAATGTGTAAATTGCATCTAGTACTATAACACAAAGGGAGTTTGTCATTTACAGTGTGAGTCTGTGTTTTGTTCTTAATTTTTTCTTTGAGAGTCAAATGTGTTTCCCATCAGCAGATACTATGTAGCAATTAGGTGACAAATCACTCAATTTTTTTTCCCCTGATTATCTGAATTGGGCATTTTTCGTAGTGTTACTCATTCAGGAATGAATGGAGAAACAGGAATTAGATGTGTTTAGTTCTTACAGTTTTCAAATGTCAGATATGCTGTCACTGATATTCCCTAGAAAACCATTTCTGTGCAGGGAAGGTGGAAAATCAGTGCAGAACCTCACAGAACTTTCAACTGTAAGCTTAACTGAGAGGAGTAAGAGTATCAAATAATTAGGTGTTGCTGTTTGCACTGCTGTCTCTCTGGTGCTGGAGTCTGGGACCAGACTGAAGATCAAAGCCGAAGAGGAGGGAGGGGATTTTCCCGGGTCACTTTAACTTGATTGTAATGATCACATAACCTCTTCCCTGTGGAAGGGTCAGCAGGGACATAATCGTCCTTGTCTTGGCTGGGACATCTGAAGGGGAAATGATATTACACCAGTTGACATTTCTTGTCAGACATTTTCACAAATATTAATCCAGTGCAGTGGTTACCTTAAGTGTTTTGTTTTTTAATTAGGAAGCGCTTTTTTGTACATACACAAAGTAGCACTTTCAAATGCTGATCTTAATTCTGGGATGAGTCTTCATTAGCTTTTTAATCAGTGATTGGGACAGTACTAGCTAGTTAAAAGAAGAGAGGTAATTATTTCAGACATCTTAGTATGCAAGGATACTGTTCTGTTCTTCTACAGTGCTGGCATCATAAAAAAGACAGTGATTGCTTACAAAATATTTAACCAAGGGAACCATATTAAGTACATCTGAACTGTGAAGTCAAATATTGCAATATATCTATAGCTTGAGAGTATGTCTCAAACATCAAAGATTATATATATAATCTTTTATATATTTATAGCTATACATTTTATATATGTATTTGTTATTTTTCCTATTTTGGGAAGGCAATTTATATTCCATAATAATATATTAGTTCTGTAAAGTATATTTTTGGGTTTGTATGCTTTTAAAAAATATTTGTGGGAAACATTGACTCCCAGGTTTACTTGCTGAATTCATTTTCCCTCTGACTGTGTAAAAGATTTAATATCCTGAAAAAACAGCAATCAGTGCTATCAGTGCAGTAACTATTCCTTTTCCATTAACGCTGTGGAAGCAGTGAATGAACAAGGACCATGGGGCCAAGGGTCAGGTTAAATTGCAGGAGGTCTGGGCAGCCTTGTCATGACCTGTTTTAATTTTAAAGCCTGCTTCTAGCTGCTTCAAGTCAGCTAAAACAACCTTGGGTGCTGTACACACTCAAAATACTCTCCTTAAGAAAACAGCATGGCCTGCCACAAAGCTTCTAAATAATTGCTAATTCTGATCAACACTGTCAGACCTTGCAGAAATGCTGTGAGCTTCAGGTTTTCCTCATTTCTTGAGGCGTCAGTGATTGTTTTTTTTACAATTGTGCTGGAACCCGTCCTTTTTTTGATACTCTTTGTAAGGATTTAAAAAAAAAGCAACAGGCATAGTACATGAGTAACAGAAGACTGTCTGATAGAAATAATATTTGATTACAAATGAAACAAAAAAATCTCAGAAATCATAGGTATAAAAAGTCTGTCTCAGGGTAAGTAATTGCCTGCTTGAACTAGCTCTCAGTAGGCATTTATTGTAAGTATTTAATCCTTGTGTCAAATTTTCTTTTTCATACTTCCGCTTTGACATAGTTAATAATAATTTTTGACAATGTTAATAAATCACCTATTTGTTTTAATCTCTTTATCACTATTGCATGCTCAAGTTATTTTGGTTTGGATTAAAAACAAATAAAACTTATACTAGGCATCTAATTGTTAAACTAGCCTGTTTTGCCATTCATTGTTGCTATTCTTTATATATTATTTTACTTCCTCTCAGTGTTTAGTAACAGTGAAATAATTTCTTTTAATCATTTCACCTGTGTAATCTTGTTCAGATTTGTCTTGTGCTCAAAAAGTATAATTCTCCCAAAATTGCAAGAGTCCCAAACTTGCATTCATTAGAAGGCAAAATGACTCAGCCTCTTTAATGGGAGTTTTTTCCTTGGTATGGACTTCTGGCTGGGCCAGAGGGCATCTTACCTTTTTGTTTCCTGGTGGTCTAAATGCTTTGATTTTATTTCCCTTCACTCTCAATTCATTTGTATATTTATATAATCACTGGATTGGGTTAAGTACATTTTGGAGATCTGTTGTGCATCTGGGAATGGTGTGATTGTTGGCTATGAAAGACAAAATGCTGAAACATATGGGCCATAATTTTCCTGTTCGTTAAATGTTTGTGCTCCTTTGTAGTTTTAACGGAACTCTATTATCTAATTGAAACAACAGTATTGCAGACTATTTAATTACACCTTTAGCAATAAATCCTGACGAGTCTCAACTTTTTTTTTATAATGAAATAAATCAAAACTTGCAATGAGCCACACAAGTTGTTGGGTTTTTTTGGTGGTATATTGTTTGTTTGTTCTTTTGTTTTGTTTTTAGCTTGATGTGAAGTAGTCAAAGTAGTATTCTGAAGGTAGTAAACTTGGGCCAAAACTAACATTAGAATCTTTGAAACAAATGGTTTCAAGCAGTAGGACTAGCTTTGATTTATACCTCTTTGTGTAATGAGCACAGGCTGAAATTTATGATCAGGAATCTGAAGTTTAACTTATGCAGCTTCTGTGTGATATGTCCTGCATTTTAAGTAGTCATAGTACTTCATTTTGTGCCTGTGAATTCATATGTACATTAGTTTTAAGACAAATTGCATGAGCATCTGTTCTAGATCTGTTTAGCTGAACTGAGATTTGTGTAAATGTAAAATAAGCTTACAGAGGGTTTGAGAGCTACTGAAATGTTTGTAAGTGATCATACTCTGTCCTTCTTAGTTGTGTCAAAACTGAAGTGGGAACTTCTGCTCTTTTCTGGCTCTTGGATATGTCTGGAGTGTGTTCTTGTACCTTTTGTCACACCAAATGAAACCTGGGTGTTCCACAAGTTCACCAGTTCTTTGACTTAGCACTGGAGGAAAGACGAGGATGCAACATTATGTGATGCATGTCTGTGTGCAACAGAAGAGGTCCCTCTGGCTAGCATCTTGTTTTTGAATTTGTGCTTCTCCCAGCATTTCCAGATTGGTGACAGTTGCCCTGGTCACCTTCTTATCATGCGACTGATAAGGAACTTATGATAAACATCCTATGGCCTTGATGTGTGCTGGGCTGGGAATGAGGTGGCATGAGCCTGTCTTGCCTTTTCCAGTTATTTGACTAGTGCTAAAATTTCTGGATGCTTTATAACAGCTGTATGGACCAAAGCCTTGAATCCCTTCTTTTGAAGGAGCAGTTTGCAGAGGATGTGTGCAGAAATGCCTGGTGCTCTTATCTCACCCGTGTAAGAATGGGCAGGCTCAGGCCTGGGCTGAAACCTGGGAATTGGAACCTCTCCCGTTCTCCTGCCTCACACACATCACTTGTGTGTTCCCACCTGGCACCCAGCCTCTGCAGGGAGGGGAAAGTCCTCCTGCATTGTTGAGGGGTGAAGAAGTTTGCAGGAGCAGCATATTCATGGAGCAGCTTGATTGTAACTTTTTTTTTTTTACTTGCTGTAAGAACAAATGCAATGTCAAAAGAAAATGCAGTTAAAAAATGGAAATGCCTGGGCTGGGTGCCCACCTTGGCAGTTTAAACAATCTGCTTTTGATTTCAGGGTTGAATTTCCCGGGCATGGCAAAAGATGTGGGGCAGGTAGGAAGAGGCTTTCTTTCCTACAAGTGCCAACTGGATCAGAATGTAATGCTGAGCATATCATGGAGCAGGATGCAGATGTACTTGGTGCAGCATGGCTGCATCAGTCTGCTTTATGCTCAGTGGCAGATACAGCTGAGAGGTAGAGGGCTGCTTGAACTTTGCAAATTCAAGAGAAAGCTCTTGAGCATCAAAACTGGTTTTGAGAGACTGGCAGGCAAGACACCTTGTTTCTGAAGAAAAGGAAGCTCTGATCACCAAGCCTTTTACTACTGTTCATGAGTGTGTTAATGGGCAATTCTGATTCATTGTAAGCTAATTCGCAAATTGCATCAAGTTGGGTGAGAATTTGCCTGTAGTAGGATTTTATAGCCCCAAGGGCTGGCTGTTGAACGTTCATTATCTTTAATCCAAGAAGAGCTTGAAAGGCTGGCCCTTTCCATTTAGCTGATTTATTGATGTTAGGTACAGTGTACCTCTGTAATTTACATTGTTGTACTGCAGTAACTGAAATGAAACAAAGTTTTGGATATCTTTACACTGTATACACTACGCTTGTATAGGTTTTATAAAATTCCATAATCTTAATTTTTTAAAAATTCAAAAAAATCAGTGTAACTGCTGTTAATCTGGGAAAAAATATGTCTTACAAAAACACAAATCACTTTGGATGGTATGAACAGAAAAATCTCTACTAAACAGTGGGGAGAAAAACTAAGGATTTTGCAAAATAAAGGCTGTCTTAAGTTTAGTCTGCCATAAACGCTCAGTGTCAGAGCAGTCTAGCTCCTAGCTAGACCAGTCCCCAGAAAATACCTTTAATTTTCTCACACTTATTACTGTTTGACATAAAGCAATGGAAACATTTTGCATTCATGAGGAGCTCAAGTGATAGCTTGAAAGGAAACATTTACTTTTTAGACCCAAAGTATCCTGAAATCTTCAGCTTTTTCTCCATGATAAAATGGTGTGCTTTCAGCTTGTACAAGTGGTAGCACACATCCTAACTCCAAGATAGAGGAGTAAGTGGTGGGCTGGCCCGGGTGGGGAATGGGTACAAGCAGGGGTTGCTCTTGTCTCTGCCCTTTAGCAGGTTTTTAGGTGTGACTGATGCTACAGAGGCTATTTGCTGATGTTGCTGCTCAGGTTGAGTTCAAGTCTTGCAATCTTGGCCTCTCTTTCTTCCTTAAGTGTGCGGTTCTTGGTGGATGTGGTCACTGATGGATTTGCAGCTGTTGATAAGATCCATAGATCTATGGATCTGCTAATTGCAGGCTCCAAATTGGGCTTTTCTTTCAGCTGGGATGGTAAGTGCAGCTCTACAGTGGGATTGCTGTTACTCCCTAGGCGTCACCCTTTGTCTTCCACGTGGTCCAGGTGCCACCAGAGTCACTGTCCTCCCAAGCAGCTGCCAGCTGTTATAAGTTGCACAGCTGGAACAGCTGGGGCTGCCCTGGCATGGAAGGATGACTGACAAGACCAGGGGAACTTATCTGTGTAGAGCCTCACTTAGGATGTTGGGTTTTCTTGGCATGTATTAAAATACAATATACTTATCTCCTCTGCTTATGGAGGACTTTGCTACCCCAGTCACATTTAGCTGAAATCGTCTGGGGAGGTTCAGTAGCTGTGCAAAAAGAAAGGGAATGTGTGTGCATGCATAAGCCAAATTTCTTCTCCCTCTCATCCAACCGACCTTATTTAATAGAGAAATTTTCTTTAAGTGAACCCAATTGTTTTGGCTGACTGCTTTGGCTATAATCTTTGAAATGATTGACTATGTTAAATCATGATAATTAGCTCTGACCATTAACCTCCCACAGAGCTGATTGCATGGATAGGAGTGATGAGGAAGTTTTTTATTTTTCTTAGTGCAATTGTTTCAGTCTGTTTGCAGAGTAAACACAATGAGTGTGTCAGTTGATTATGCTACAGACCATCTCTCAAGGCAGAGGAGACAGATACTTAGTTTTCAAATGTAAAAACTTGAGTTTTAGAAAAAACATGCTCTAGAGATGTTGGGAAGGCTCTGGGCCTATGCACCTGTGTCTTTCCAAACATCCCAACTGTTTACTTAGCGAGTTGCTGTTTCTAGAGCGTTTATCCTCTTTGCTTTGGCTTCACCCCAACACAATCAGATATGCACCCCTGAGAGGCTGCACTCTGGTCATTGCTTTAAGATCATCTTGGCTAAGTGAGAGCGGCAGAGATTGACTCCTCCCCTCCAGCATTTTTACAGACAAGCACAGCCCAAGTCTTAGAAGGTGTGTTTTTAAAGGGATCTTGCTGTCTAACTGCTCATAAATCAGTTTTGACTGTCACACTGCCATGGGTGCACCGAGTAACAAAAGGCAGTTATTGATTTTAAGGAAAGATTGCTACAGGAAGGAGGGTGAGCAGGATTTTGTGCGTTGCAATGGGCAGCCGCCCATGCAGTGAAACAGCCCGGATTTAGCTGAAGGGGAGCTTTGTTGAGGAAAGGAGAATCCTTGCTTGGAATAATTGCCTCTGAGCCAGGGAGGATTGACTACTCCAGAGTGGAAACAGGCCCTCAGTTAACTCTGGCACAAACAGCAGGGCTGTTGCAAATCTGATTTGAGTTGCTAACAATAAGGTATTGAAAAGGCGAGCAGACTTAGCAGTTCTCTCTGTATTTCCTTAGGCTCCTAATTTACGCTCAGTTTCACTTGCTGAAGCAAACCTGTAACAACACAAATGCATACGTGGAAACCAGAGGGATAAAAATTTTCAGCAGAAAGGTCCTCAAGAAAAAAAATAAAAAACCCCAAGTTATGTTATATGAAAGGAAAATAGAACTGGTACTATAGTTGGCTGTGAAATGCCCTCTTCCCCTACAGAGCTCATGAAATTGTGCTCTGTGTACCAGATGGATTATTTTGTTTTTCATTAAATAAAGAGACTTGTAAACAGTGCTCTGTACCATAGAGATTATAATCTTTACCATCCCCCTCCTCTTCCTTAAACACAGGAGCACGCACTTTGCAGGCTGGGCTTGCACCACAGCGGAGTTCTGGCCATGCCCCAGCTCCTGCCCGTGGCTGCGGCTTGGGGGCCGGGCAAGGTGTGCTCCCAGCGGCCGAGAGCATTCACTGCGTGGGCTCAGTTGTGCTTTTATCAAATCCCATTTCTGAAAACAAATAAAAGTCCTGTTTGCGCAGTTTAAATGCCACTCTCTGTGCAACAGGAGCAGTTGGTTGGGTTAGATCTGTGGAGCTGGCACTGGTGCACGTAGAGCAGAGAAAGAGGAGACAGACTACTCAACTGGCTTTTGTGTGGAAGATAGCAAAAAGTGTTTTATGAAGGTCACCAGGAAAAATGACTAGTTTTACCAGTTAAGTAGGTATATTTAGTTGTTCTGCCATCTCTGCAGCTTTTAAATTTGTAAGGTGTAATGTGTTAAGAGTTCCGATGTGGTCCTTGTAACTTGAGCCACAGTTCTCGGCAGTGCTTTTGTATCACCCATGAAGCAGCACACCCCTCACTCCACTATTTCCCGTGCCTAATCTGTTCGCCTGCTGTCTTATGTAATAGGCCTGCAACTTAGTTTTTTTTAATATAGTTCTTTTGTCAATAAGTTTATTGAACAGTTTGCAAAGGCAAGTGCTATTATCTTCATTTATGTTTCCATTATACTGGAAATTTCAGCCATAGCTGTGGTGCAGCAGCTGCTCATGCAATACACATGGGCACTGTTCAGTTTGTGCCACTTTCAGGCTGGAGGAAACTGCTTTGCTGCAAATGCCACTCACTAATGGTCTTGTGTGTGAGTACCATGGGTTTATAACTGGATGTGGTGAGTGATAAAGTATGAATTGAGACCAAATATGTTGATTTTTGTTCCATCCACTGGACCTATTGCTCATGTCCTGTTTCAGAAAATGTCTCTGTAATTACCGAAAAGTTGCATTCTAAAAGCAGAGAATAGCTTACTTTTAAGGTGTAACCACTTAATAAATACTGAACTATCCTCTGTTTAGGTGAGCCCTAGATTAGTATTAGGTGCTTTTTCTTGTTTTCATTCATGTCTTCTTATGTCAGTTAAATGTTGGGATTTTTTTCCCTGATCAAGTGTACATCTAGCAAAAATATTGGGGCAAAATATTCTTATATTATTGTTTCATTTTTTCCCAAATAGTTTTAAAATATTTTAGTAGCTATATCTATATATTAGTAGAAATACATTTGAATTATTATCACAAGATCTGCACGCATTTAAATTTATTTTTAAGTACTGAAGATACCTAATGCTGATGAATATTTATGTCACCAAGTGTAATACACAGATGCTTGCTTGATGTAATCATATAACTTTAATTGAGCTGTTTGATGTTCTTTACCATGCCTTGTGAATAAAGTAATCCCCTCTGGATCACAATTTTATTCTTCCTGTCTATGCAGTAACAAGCGACTTGTGGCCTTAGTGCCAAATGACACTTCATTCAACACCAGACGAGCCTACACCAGTGAAGATGAAGCCTGGAAGTCGTATTTGGAGAATCCCCTAACAGCAGCTACCAAGGCTATGATGAGCATAAATGGTGATGAGGACAGTGCTGCTGCTCTTGGCCTATTGTATGACTATTATAAAGTAGGTAATTCTGTCATTATCCCTCCCTGCTGCACTAGCAGGGACCACTCTAAAAGGCATCAAAAGAGCCAATTTTCAAAGACAGGAATCACTACATCTCGTTTTTCTCTGTTTCCGTCAAGCACCAGTTCTGTTGTAGGAAACCTTTCTGAAATGGTTTTGATGTATTTAATTCTGGAGAGAAATAACAGTATCAAAATTCCCATTTTAAATTTTTTACTTTGTTTTCTTTTTGAGTTTAGTGTTATTCCTCTTCCTTTGCAAGACATTGGATGATACTTGAAATATTCTTTAAAAAGTGTTAAAGGGGAGGCCTTGTCCATCTGTACATTTCTCTGCTTTTCGGGTTCATTCCACACATGTTTTAGTTTGCTCTTTAACTGGGGTATCTCTCATCTGACAGTTTCCCATGTTATTTTTGTTTGTCTAATGATAACAGAAGGCTGTATACAAACACACTGTGAGGTCTAGCCCTTGCACTGGAAGTTTGCAGGTCAGAAATGGAGCTGGACACAGAGCCAGCGATCTAAGTCAATTTACAGGAAAAACACTGATACAATTTCAGTTTGTCTTGTTCTAAACCCAGTGTTTTGCATACCATTTTGGTAACATCTTATATATATATAGTCCTACAGCGCATATCCGTGTAATGCAAAAATGTCACTCTGAAACCCCTGGTGACCCCTTGGTACTCTGCAAACAGAATCAGTGTTGCCTCACAAGCACTAGAGTATGAAATAGTTACAGTGAAATGAATATCTCCCTTCCCTTGAAGTCAGCTATGGCTGCCTTGGGCAGATGATCTTCTGTGAAAGCCAGCACAGCAATGCCAGGTCCCCTTGTAATTCATGAAGAAGTAACAGGAATGGGAATTAAAAATTTTGCTTTTAGCATTTATTAGTATAAATACTTTTAATGAATGGACTCCTCTTTTTAATCCCTATGACACTGAATGTTCAGGAGAATGAGTTACAGGGAAGATGCCATATACCATGTTTTAATTGCTTTGCTTATTATATTTCAAGGGATGTTCCGTGTTTTTGTGTGTTGTTGTCAGTAGAGAAAACATTTCCCAGTGAGAAAGAAAAAAGGTCCATTTCTCTGTTTGACATAGTTACCACAGTGCCTCAGTCTGTGAAATTAATATGGATTCATAAAATTCAGGATGTGTATGAGCATCTGGGGTATTGACTTATGTCATAGTAATACCTGTATAGTAATACCTTTGTCTGTAGTAATTCATTAATCTGATGGGTTTTTATAATAAAACCAGAAAATAGCCCTTTTCCTTCTCAGAACCATTTTCTAGAAGACTTGGCTGTTCCTTGATCCAGGCAGTTGCAAAAGACTTGGGATTCAGATGGAATAATGTGGGATTAACACCTCAAAGCCATTTCCAGAATTCAGTCAGAACTACTTTTGTCTTAAATAGGGGAAGAAATGATAACTCTTGTTGTTACTCCCAAAAAGGAACTTAAAACTTAACCTCTGTGCTGTAATGTGGGAGTGTAGGGGACTTCCAGTGCACAGAACTCTTGAATTGTCCTTATTTATTATGTGGCTTATTTGTTCTGACATGATGGATAGTACTTTTGAAGGACTTTTTCAGTCAATAGGAATTATTTAACTGTTTTGGTATTTTAACTTTTTTTTTCTTATAGTGATATTTACCTAAACATAGACCCTCATTCAGAAAGAAATATATAATCATAAAAGGGGAATCAACATATGTAAACTGTGGCTTTTTTCCCAGATCAAAAATATATGAAAGAGGTTTTTTTAACCAGTATGCTAAAAATAGCCACTTTGTAACCAGGATGCTTAATAGGGAAAGGGGATGTCCCTAAAAGAAAGCAAGACTGGCTAAAACTCTGTGACTCTGCTGCTGTCTTGCAGATATAATTGATTTTATCAGTGGCTACTATAGTGCATTGTAATACTGTTTTTCCTCTCAAGTCAGATATTTTTCTGATATTTCTTAAAAGTATTTAAAGGTAAAAAGCATTAGCCCATTCTTAGGACTATTGTTACTCTTTAATCCTGAGTTAATTGCTGTGATGAAGTGGATATGTCTTCTTATGCAAAAGATAGATTAGAAGTTTTAGCTCCCAAATTGCTGATTCAGCAAGAAAAGAAAAATGTGGCCATGGCAGCAGCTTTGTCCTTGGTGATTTCATATCTGTGCTGGTGTCAGGACACCAGTATGTGGGAATACAAATCTTTCAAGTCGCTTGGTGTCAATCCCGAGTCTGTCAAGGGGCCAGATTTAACTGGATTTTTACCTCTCCTAGCTGTTGATGCAATCAGCAAAGCAGAAGTCAGTGTTTCTGATGACAAACATGCCCTGAAAGGGAAAGATCCACAAGTTTTCCATAGGTACTAGTCCTGCACTCTCCAGGCTGCTCTTTAACAGGACTTACCTGGCGCCTACAGTTTAATTGAAAAGCCTTTTTGTCTGAGCTAAAATGGTCCTAGTGCAGAGCTCATCAAGGCATTGTATCTCCCTTCTCATCTTGTTTTATTCAGTGAAAAGTGTGTATGTGTTTTTGGAATAATATGAGCTTTGATTTTGAGATGGCTTGGCCTAGCTTGATATTCAAAAGATAGGACATAAAGAGGAGTGCTTTCCTCCTGGCTGGTGTGCCCAAGAACTAGAAAAGAAAACAATTCCTATTTTTTTTTCCATTGGAAATTTTCTTTCTGTTCACAATCAGTGTCCCAGAGAAAAACAGCTCCTGGCATCTGTGAACTAGACAACACTGATAGACTTACATTTTTCTAGTTGTTGCAGTAGAGCAGTCTTTAGTTGCAAATGCCTGACAGTTGCATTTACCTGACCCCATGCCTGGTGTTGTTCTCAGGTTCCCAGAGATAAAAGGCTGTTGTCTGTTAACAAAGTGAGTGATAATCAAGAAGACCAAGATAAAAGGTACAGTATTATTCAAAATCATACACCCAGCTACTAAAAGTGTTGATCAGTTGCGAACTGAAGGAACTGTGAGAGCCTGAGGGGTTTATGGTTTTTCTTTCAAACGTTACAAGAATGAAGACTGTTTAGAGAAGTGCATTTTACTCCTTTTACAAAAAATGGATACTATTCTCAAGCATGCAGTTTGGAAAGTAGCTGAGAGTTTCACTGTATGTGTTTGGTGGTGTTTTGCTGCTGCTGCTGAGTAAAATCAGATTATCTTGACAGCTGGCTATTGGCTGTTTTTCTTTATTTTTGTGTTGTAGGGCAAAAACTGAGTATCTTGGCCTCAGTAACCTCATTTATAGAGTCTTATTTAACATAACTTAGGATCTGCCCAGCAAATAAAGTAGCTCTCTTAAAATCATTTGCTTAGAATGTTTTTCTCACTCTTCTCAGATTTCAACTTTACTCTGTAGGCTAAAAGTGACTTGAGTCAAAGGAAGCTGCCTCCTACTATTAAGACCTGCAGGAAAGAGTGTATATTTTTGTGGAAATAATTAAGTTCTTACATACTGGAAGGTTCCACCAAATAAAATGATGACAGAGATGAGCTACGCAAGGTTTATTTCAATGTAGCTAATATGTGACAGCCTTAGATGTCTCTACTAGCTGTTCATAAGGTGATTGTTTCAATAGGCAGTAGTATAAATTTACTGTTTGAAAATAGGCTATGAAATGTTTTTTGAGGGACAGTTTTTCTTCTAGAACACCAGAGAAAATCCTAAATTGTGTGTGATTGACAAAACTGGCCTTCAGTGGAAAGCCAAGAGAGAGGAACTGTAGTATGAGAGCATTTCTCCTGGGTTGAAAATAAAGCAGTGTTATACCTACTAAACGTTTTATGAGTTAACAATTTTATGTCAGTGCAACTACTATCAGCAATCAGATTGCTTTCAACAGCAACTGTGGGTAGACGTGGGAATGCTGCTGAGGTTACCTTGCAGCCACTATAGTTACTGATCTACTCTGCTACAATGGAATTCCTGGGCTTGCTCTTTCAGAAGAGCATTGGTACCAGAGTTAAGCAAACAGTAGTGGCCTGTCAACAGCCTGAAAGAGCATGCCATCAGCATATGAATTTTGCTGTTGATATTCTGCTTATTTCATGTGTGAAATATCTACTGTGAGTAATCCATACCTTGCCTTACTCTTTATTCTCATTTTGTGTCTAAAAGCTGTTGTACTGCTGGATTGATTTTGCATCCAATTATAAGCTAAGGCAAGAGCAACTCTGGATACCCAGAATTTATTGTGTAAAGTCAAATCAAATGTATTATCTTTCCCCATTTGTTAAAGAGATCTGGACCTCTCTGCTTGCCTCACAATTTCTTTTGCCTAGTATTTGTTAATGCATTACTTCTTATGGCAGTGGCTTATCAGAATTGAAAAATCTTCTTCCCTGACATCTAAGACCATTAAGGTGTTTAAGGAGATTTCCTCTATCAGGACAATTCATAACATTTTTTGGTTTTGTCTCACAGAAATTGTCTAAATACCACGGAATCTCAGAATAACTTAAGTGGGGGAGAGAACCGTGTGCAAGTCCTGAAGACAGTGCCAGTTAACCTTTCCTTGAACCAAGATCCTTTGGAGTCGTCCAAAAGGGAATACAACACAAATGTGTCTGGGAGCTCAACGCCCATCACAGGGACTGCAGTGACTGTGGTTAAAGCAGAGGAATTCACCCCTGTTTTTATGGCCCCACAAACTCACTATGCAAGAGGAGAAAATGAGGAGCACCGAGGCGTTATCTTCGAGCCATACGAAGTGTCCAACATTGCTCCCCACACAAATTATCTTAAAGATGATCAGCGCAGTACTCCTGACAGTACCTACAGTGACACCTTCAAAGATGGAGGAACAGAAGTAAGTTTTTCACCTCAAATTAGGGTCTAAGAACTCAATAAAAAGCTGTAAACAAGATAAGGATATTTGAGCTTGTAAACAAGATAAGGAGATTTGAACTGTCCACAAGAGCCATTAGAAGAACAGTGATGCTTGTTTCAACAAATTAATTTCTACTCCTTGCTGTGTTCCCATCAGATTGTGCTCTGATTATAGGGAAGCATCATGAGACATTTCAGGAGACGATTTTAGAGATGTTTATTGAAAATTCTGAGAATAATAAATACTGCCTTTTTTTTGTCTTTGGGGATATTGTGCCAAGTAGAAGATAGTTGTTATTCTGAAAGAAGATTTATTTACCATTAGCAAGATCTGACTTCAAACCTATTCATAACAGTAAAAATAGCCACTTTGTAACAAGGAAATTCTAGATGTTCTTTTGAAAATGCAAATAAGTAGCAACAGCCTCTGCTGCTGGATAAACCCAAGTAATTTATTCAGAAGCTGTTTGTTGCACTAAGCTCTATTCTGCAAGACAAGCAAGTGAGAAAAAGTAGCAGAATTAGACTAATAAAGGGGAACAGAGAGTTCAACAGGCAATGAACAACTGCATGTATATGTACAGGAACAGGGAGAAAAAAGGCAAGGAGGGCTTCCTCTAACTATTTTACAGTTATGCTGAGTCAAAGTAATTTTACAGTCAGCTTTAGTATGGTGAGTACCCTCTGGCTGCTTTTGCTTCCTGCAGAATAATGCAAACAAGCTGGAATTATAGAAAGGCAAAGACTATGTAAAGCTCACAGTACCTCTGCAAATAATTAGAGATACTAGATTGTAAAACTGGGGTTTTTCTCTTTCCAACTCTACAAAATAGCAAATGTAACGAAAGTACAAGGCAAGCTACATTAAGGCTGAGCTGCCCTGATTGATTATATGAGAGATTTACTGTGTGTTTGTGTATATGTATTATAGAAAAGTGCATTGCCTCCAGGAGCAATGTAGATCCAGGATGTCTGGAGGTGAAATCCCTTTTCAGATATAGAACACATGTAGGTCAACTAAATGAATAAATAATGAAGAAATCTAGCTTCCCGTTGTAAAATTAGTAGGATCAAACCTTGAATTAGAGACACTGTTGTTCTGCATTATCCAATTGTATTATTTCTGTTCTTTTTAATTGTTCCTGGTAAATGGCTTTACTGATGGTTTTCCCTGGGGTGCTGTTGTAGAGTGATTCCATTACATTGGTTTGTTCTGGGACATGCTGAGAATTTTGCAAACAGTCCATCTGCCCTGTGCAGAGAGCTGTCAAATGTGAAACGTGTTGAATTTGGGTATAAGAAGGAACTTTACATCTATATGTTGGCTTTGCATCTCAAATTCTGTGTTACAGTAATTTTGTTAAAGTGGTAATATATAGTTACATGTTTTTAAAATTATTGGTTAATAACAGGGTGCAGTACTTGCCATGTAGTATTTCTGTGCAGTCTGTGGAGAAAGAATCAGCTCAAATCTGCTTGTTAAAAGTAGGTGGAGTGGTTTTCTAAGTGTACTCATTCCTCTCCATATTCAGCTCCCCCGGTAATTCTGCAAGGGACACTTGACAATTAACTGTAGGTCCCCAGCCATAGTTGTTAGGTGAGGTGTGTGGCCTTCTGGCCCCAAGAGTTCTCATGCATGTGGGATGGGAGCAGGAAAAGCTTTGCCACCCTGCTGCAGCCTCACTCAGCACTGAGCCTGTCACTTTGTTTTTTTCTCAACTGCCCAAACCCCAGGATGTGCTTTGCCTGCCTGTGCTCTGACTGCTTCTCCTGCCACTGTTATCTAGGCACAGCAGGGTGAAGCAGGTGTGGGGAGACTGTAAGGTAAATGTCAAAGCAATACCAAAAGAAACTTAGACTAAGTTAGTGTTTAGAAGTAGGACTGCAGTTGTTCTTACTAGTTTTCATAACTGGTTGTAAAATATTTCCGAAGTACTTGTGAGAATGACTGGGTTTGGATTTGCTCTAATATTCGGTTTTCAAACACATTATAAGCACATATTTAGATTGATGGAGTGACTGAGTTGTGTTATACTGAAGGAGAGCTGAGTTTTTATAGACCCCTGTGGTAGTGGACACTGGTCAATTGCTGTGTTCTTTGGATACAATTTTAACCATTATATAAATATACTGTTTGCATCTCTTTCATGTTTTTGTTTAGCTGTGCTGAGTTTGTTAGCGCTTTATGGTATAAACAAATTCTTTGATGTTAGGTAAGTAAATTGTGTGTTTTTTACAATGTCAACCTCTAACCTTCATATAAAATGAGACAAACATATTAATATCCACTCCAGTTTTTAGGTATTTTGAGTTTTAAATGGTTGGTGGTTTCCTCTGAGTTGTCTTTAAACATAGTTACACTTTTGTTGGTATTTGCATTTCGATTGTATCAAACAATATTTAATTTGTCTTATTTTTCAGAAGTATCGGAGTGTGTCAGTGGGGGCTGAAGAATATATTTATGAACAAACAAGGTAATGGCATAAGCTTTGCAGTGTGTTGACTGGCATCAGGCAGGAATGTATTGAGGAATAGCTACCTGTATCCACTTCCCACCCTTATTTTTTCAACCTGGGGTACCTGCAGGGCTCCCATGATTCTGCCAGGCTTCAGTCTCCCCTTGTTCTCTTGCTCGCATTACCACTCAGATCTTGCCAGCTTATATCTTCAGCTATGGTCTTCCTCAGCATTGTTTTAAATTAGTATCTCCTCTGAAGCCCCCCTGAGATATGCAAGATGAAAAGTATTGAGAGGTTCTCCAGGTGAAAGAGCATAGCTTTGGCAGCCAGGTAATGAAAAATCTTTTCAGGATGGCAGAATGCACAAGTTAAATGTCTGGGACAGTTGAAAAGCTTCAAGAAAAAGCTTCAAAAATTGAAGCTTGAAAATTCTAAGCACTGAAGAATGTGTATGTAGCATGGGCAAACACTGCAGAGTCCCTTTATCTAGTAAAGATTGTGATCACTAAAGTTTTTAAGCTGATGCTTCATTTCTTACTTGTGAATGATTGTTTGTATCTGAGAGATTACTCTCACTTTAGGAAGAGGAACATGCCTACGTAGCTTTCATGGATTAGGCATGACTGTGACTGTGGTCAAGGTTCCTTACAGCTTGATATTTTTTCTGGAGAATGTTAAAACAATCATTAACTCTAGTGAGCTCAGAACTGAGTCATTATATAGGCAGAAGATATGAAACATAATTAGTAAATGCTGCTCACATCCTACACTGAACATTTGTAAAATTGAATCCTGAAGCATTGGTATTGTTGACAATTCTCACACATTTAAGTCTTTCACATTAGAATGAAACCTCTGAATGTGCATTAAGAAAACTCCCAGCAGAGATGTGTTCAGTTTACCTGGAAGTGGAAGGCTCAGAAATGAGGATTTCAGATTGAAAAAAGAAGTGGTGAATATGAAAGTAAACAGAAGCCTATTTAGAAGATCTCTTAGTGACTATGTGGATTTAGTTGAGACTCATGGTGAGGTTCAGAATAGTAGTATAATAATTTGAGTGACTACAATAAGTTTTAAGAGAGAGTAATCCTCCTGCTATTGGGCATGCTTTGATTGTCAACTAGAAGCAGGAAGAAAACTCTCAAGTGCTACTACACAGAGACTTCGAAACTGGCCAAGTGCAATGTGTCTGGGATTTACGTTTTTTGACTGAAACATGCAGAATGCCAGGAAGCAGAAGACCAGCCCGTGGCAGTCTGTAGGCAGTTCTGTAAAGGCACTGTGTGTGTCTGACTTTGATCATTCTAAGGCCCTCTCAGCACACATCCTTGTTAGTTCTTCTGTCTGGTGTGAGGTTTTGAGGCACATCTCCCAGTGCACTCAGCGTGCTTTGTTGAGGGTCGTGTGGTCTTGAGCAAGCAACCTGCAGTTCCTTCACGTGATGCTAAGTCAGGGCTGTGCCCCTACCTGTAGTGGGTGGTCCATCTGCAGGACAAGTGGTGCAGCAGGGTGGCAGCTGATTCTGCAGCACTGGTGGTGTAGCTCTTCCAGTCCCCCTTGGCAGTGTTGGCAGTGCCTCTGTTCCCCTTGCACACAGGACAGGGGGTTGTGCCAGCACTTGCCACAGTGCAGGTGCTTTCAAGTTGGAAAGTTCTTCTGTGAAGGAGGGTCTTTTTAAGATCGAAAATTTCAACACAAGAGCAAGCTGTTTTTCCCTGGTATTTTTCTAAAGGGATGTTACTTGATTGAAGATAAAGCTAAATGTAGGCACTTCATTCAGTCTGACTAATTTTAAAAAACAGGCTTATAAAGTCCTTGATTTTCACGTTGGCTTTCAACAAATGAACTTACTGTCCCTTCTTTATATTCCTTATTTGAACTGTGCTGAAAGTAGTAGCTGGACTTCCCATTTTCTGTGTCCATCTTTTGCAACTTGTTTTATTCTGGTTGGGTTTTAAAAAAAAATTATTTATGTCTTTCTGCAACATTTCGAAGTTTAAATGTCTGTGGAGTTGATAATTTCCTGTAAATCATACAGAATCCCCTCCTGGTAATTGACATTCTTATTGTGGGGTGCAGTTTTATACTTCATAATGGTTCCTTTCAGAGAAAGTACAGATCTAGCCTTTGATCCAAGAAACTTATAGTCCAGATAGTTTTACGCTTGATTGCGGCATCTGATGAAGTTGCAAAAAGAAAATTGCAGTTTTAAATTGCCATGTAACATTTTCCTGGAATTTTATTAGCTTCTTATGCCTTATACTATGCAATAATTACATAATAAAAGAGGAAAGAACAAAGTGATATGGATTTTGTGGGTGTTTCTCTCTTGTCTTTTCAGCAGCACTTTTCAGTATACACTGGAAGCTACCAAATCTCTGCGTCAAAAGCAAGGGGAAGGACCCATGACCTACTTGAACAAAGGACAGTTCTATGCCATCACCCTGAGCGAGACGGGTGACAACAAATGCTTCAGGCATCCCATCAGCAAAGTCAGGGTATGGTCACATTTCTTTCCTAGGTGGCAATGGAGCTCTGCAGGTAGATGCAGTTGTGGTTGATTGGCTTTTAATTTTTGTTTTTCCTTGGGGGAAGGACAGAGCAAGCTTATTCTCCTGCTCAGTGTAAAGGTGGGGAGCACCATATTGATAGATGACAAAAAAATGTTTTGCTGTCCAGTTTTTTTCGAAGTGTGATCTTATGAGTTATTGATATGCATATCTGCCTCAGTTGTGGTTTGGCAGAACAGTGATTACACAGATACTATACTTGACACTTGGTGAACTTATTGCCATGATTAAAGCAAAGAAGTCCAAGATCTGCCACATCTACTGCATAGTCTGTCTTCACTCATTGGTGCATTTCATCAGCTTCTTTCTAGTGCATTTCAGAGAAAACATGAAGAGTTGAATCTATTGTTTGTCACAAAAATTTTAAGTAATTTTCATTGCATAAGTGTGAGCTTTCACTTGATATTCACCCAGAGGTGTAACGAAATGAATAATTTTAATCTTAGATTCTGTGGGTAGAGCTGCAGTTTGTGTATTCAGCAGCTCTGCCTGGTGAATGGACCTCCTGATCTCCTTGGTAATGTTTTTGAGTTAACAATCCTAACCCAATAACCTTGGAATGAACAATGAGCCCTGTAAATTTTACCCTGAAGCTGGCAGGGCTGCATATGTATGAGGCTGCAAAAGTGTTTCCATCCAAATACATGAAGTACTCTAAAAATGTTGTGACTTTAGTCAAAGGAACCAATGAAAGTCAATGTGAGCAGTGAAGCAGACAACAGTCTATATGTTTCTATCATACATGAAGTTTAGAGAGACTCTTCCTAAACAGAGGCAATGATTCGGAAACCTGAATTAGCAGTTAATTTTTAGCCTGGTTTCCTGAGGACATGAGGCTCTTGGCTAAATCTGATGTAAGACTTCTCTGTTGCTGCACAGTCTCTTTCCCTGCCACACGTTCCTTGTCAATTTGGGGTTCCAGCTCTAGGACTTGTAGAGCTGAAACAGGAGTCAGGAGCTCACTGGTCTGGCTGAAAACCAGTCCTCATATGTCTGGTTCAGTGCACTGCCACACAAGTTTTGAAGCTGTGCCAGCAGAAGAGTGGAAATTATAAAGGACAGGTGAGACCACATCCTTCTGGAGGACGTAGCTGACAGAAGATTGTGAAAGTTGTGCATGGTTTCACAATCATGTTCTGTTTGCCAGGGCCCTACTCAAGTGGCTGTTGAATTTATTGCAAATTCCATCCAAAGCTAACAGAGGGGCAAGAGGTTTTGAATGTTTTAAGCCTCTGCAAGTTCCCTCTAACTGGTTCATAAAAACATTAGTGCTGCCCTTGATGGAGAAGATGTCTGCATGGCCAGTTCTGGTTAGTGCATCAGCTGGTCAGTCACACACATCTGGTGTGCACCCAGTATGTACAGGCATAACCCAGGAGCCCATGGTATGTACTGCCTCGTGCCCATGGAGAGGCTAGATAGACATGGATGGTGTGGTAGTGGTGTTCAGCTTTTACAGGTGGAATACAGAAGGTCACAGAGTACATGAAGGGTTATGGTGGTGGCTGTGGGGAGTGACACAGATGATCAATCAATTGTGATCCAGCTCTTTGGCTTATAAAGCACCTTGATAGTGGTTTTTTTGTGCTTAGTGTCTCAGGGTTAAAGCAAAACAGAATATTTAAAAGTGAAGTTTTTGTTATCTGTGATTTATTTTCACTTAATTTTAACTGGTATGATGATTCTTTCATTGTTTTTTTTTGCCTACAGCAGGGCTTTTTCCAAAAGCCTATATTGCTTGTGTAAAATTTTGCATAAAAGTTCAATCTGTTTCCTTTGAATCACAATTTGACAAAGGGAATTCAGAATGTGAATTGAAAACATCAGTAAAATTCAGTAAATAGTTATACTGAATTTGTCATTAAACACATATATGCAAGAGTTCTGCTCTCAAGAAGTGTTTTTGGACTGCATAAGCAGGAGGGATGATTGAGGATACAAACATCATATGGTCAACCCAGGACATTGTGTATGCTAAATTGAAAATGTCTTGACTTTAGCCAGTGAAGATGAATTTTTAAAACTAAGAATATGATTAAGTTCTATTTGGACTATCAAGAACATAATGCTGGGCCTTCCATTATTTACAACTACATTTCTTCTGCCCTGAGTCTTTAAATACACTGTAAGATTGGACTGAATAAAACCCAGTCTTCTATGACCTTCCTCTCTTCCTGGGAGAGGAAGGTAACTGGATCAGAATTAGAAGTGTATGGAGATTTTAATTTTTGTGTTCCTGACTATTAATTGTTTTAACTATAATGTGACTCTGGTGTTGTTTTTCATAGAGCGTGGTCATGGTTGTTTTCAGTGAGGATAAAAACAGAGATGAGCAGCTGAAATATTGGAAGTACTGGCATTCCCGGCAGCACACAGCTAAACAGAGAGTCCTTGACATTGGTGAGTGGATAAGATCTCCAGATGTTTCAGTGAAGATTTCAGATATGGAAAGCTCTGATGCCTTGCACAGGAATACGGTGGAATTTATTGGCAATGGCTACCTGACTTGTACAGCTTTTAGCAATGGCTCATTCCTGCTGGGACTATGGGATCTATGGAGCTGGATAGGGACCATGCAGAAGGAATGGTTCTCAATTGTTACTCAGAAGAGCTACCCTGGCATGTGTATTTAGTGGTGTACCACCTTCTGCAGCTGGGAAGTCAAGGTCTGCACCTCCTAAGTCATGGCAGAGTGTTTGTTGCCTTTATTTTTTCAAAGGCTGATGCAGTCTTTGATCCAGTAACAGTTATGTTAACTAATTGATGTGGAATTGCAGCCTGAGAGTGAAGATGTCATCATTGTGGTGACTGCAAAGGAGTGTGCTGGGCTCCTACACCCCTGGAGTTTGAGTCTTGTCAGTGTCAGCAGTGAGAGAGAAGCAAGCTCTGGTGTGCTATCCTGAGAGACCTGTTTAGTGTTCTTCCCATCTAAAGTATTTACAAGCCCATTTCAGCCCCAGCTGTCCTATCCACATGCTGGGGAGATTTTAGCAGAGGAAGAGCACGTACTTGCTGCCAAGGAGCCTGGAGTTGAAGTCAGTGGCAGTGTCTAGACATCAAGCGCTTCTCCCCTCCCACGTACAGTTTACACACGCAGCCATCTGCACGGATTCCAGTCAAAGGAGTCGGCAAGACCAAAGCAGACAAAGTCTATCTTGTTTTGGCCGCCTGAGGGAACCAAACCATTGAATGGCAGGAATGAGAGGGGGCAGAGAGGGGGGCGAAACCAAAGCAGGGTTATTTGTAGAGAGCATTTGGAGACTTCAGGGGCGGCTGAATGGGTGATCAGGGAATCAGTCCCCAAGTGGTCCTAATCACTGTGGTGCCTGTTGATTTTCAAATTCTGCGGTTTCCACTGAGGCCTGGTGTTATTTAAGGTCAAGTGTATTTTGTCCGAGCAGCTCTTCCAGAATCTCCTCTCTGCCTCTTGTCTTATCATCATTATTCTGGCTGAACTGTTACACTAACTTCTTTCTTTTCCCCCTTCCCCTATTTTCTCTTCTTGCCTCTTGGGGTAGCTAATGCAGTAAAACCTCCACCCCAGATCAAATGACTTTTATCGTGACACATTAAAAGAACAAGTAGGCCACGTCACAGCTCTTTCTGGAGGCTGCCTGGTTTTTTTGTGCTAGTCCCTACAAGCTTGTGGTGGTAATGCTCATACTTTTCAAAAGTATGTGCAGAGGAGCTCGCTCCACTGTAGTGCCAACACCCTCTGACTCCTCTGCACTTGTGGTGTCCTGACACATTTCGGTTGCCTTACCCCAACAAGTTAACTTATGATGCATATTCTGTAAAATGGTGCTCTGCGAAATAAGTGCTGTGCATTAGCTGTGTGTTTACCTGTGTTAAAGTGTCTTTTAATTTTCCATTAGTTTGAGGTGAAATAGCTCTGCACTGACTTTTGAGGCACTTTGGCACATATTCTTTATTTGGACTGCAAACACGAACAAAGCACGGTGTAGTAAGACTTACTGATATAGCACTTCTTGTTAGATATAAGAGCTGTAAGAGCATGGTTCACCTCAGTTTTCAGGAAAAAAAGACCTAGCTGTTGCTCAGTAGTGTTTTCTTGAGAACAACTGAAATACAGCCTTAGCTCTTACAAGTGTGATATTCCTGAAACACATAATTTTCTTTGGCATGTGTGTCATGGCTAACTGGCTTATTAGGCCAGAATGGCTCCCAGTTATTTTTCCCATACAAGTATCAAGCTGCTTTTAGCAAAATCTTCTAGTTTTATCATCAAATGAACTAACTGAGCAACTTAATCCAAATTTGAAGTTGGCCCTCCTTGAACCAGAAAACCTTCAGAGTCCCTTCCATGCAAAATGATATTGTATGGCTCTATGAAGATTTCCCTTTAAAAATTCAGATCCCTGAAGGGGTCCTCTAAAGGAATACTGAGTTAATGTCCAGGCCCTGTGTAGTTAACAAAGAAAATTAAATGTTTATAACTCTGCATCTCCTGTTCCATAGATGATACTCTTATTTTAATTTGATGTTTGTGTAGCATGTTTAACATCTGTGAATCCTTTTTAATTGTGTATGAATGCACTTTTAATCTAAAGCAAGAAGTTGTCCTTAGCAGGCAAAGGATAAAATTAATTTGGGATGCTCTGGTTCTGGGCTCCAGCTGTTCAGCTCTCAGATGGGCAGGGGACTGTCCTTGTGCTGCTTTCCATAGTGGCAGGGATTTGTCTGTCTGCCTTCTGGCCTGCAGTTATATTCTGGAAATCAGAGGAAGTAGTGGCTTGCTCCTTCACTCCAGACATACCAGGGGTCACTGCTTTAATTTGTTTTGTGTCCTGGCTGGTGCACCTCGTGGGAGGATGGATGCTTGAATGGATTGGGTGCTGTGTAAGGTCTGAAGGGGCATTGATATTAATAAGATAGGCATGTACTTACGTGTATGCAAGTCCTTAGTGCTTGAGGATAAACCTGAGGGCTTGACACTTATTAAGCAAGAAGGTAAGGTATTTTCCAAAATTTAGGCTATGGACTGTAATGTATTTTTCTGAAGGAGGAGTAAAATGTATGTTTACTTTTTTTACCAGGAATGAGGGGGGCAGGGGGAAAACAGCTGTCTTTTTCACAGTGCTGTGACATTGATCACTAGATTTTTCTTTTAAAATAATGTCAAATAAATAATACAATACTTGCAGTGGATATTGGTTATTTAGAATAAACACGATAATCTGACATACTGGAACAGATTCAAATATAAAGAGTGGGTGGAAGCTTTGTGCTCCACAGAAACTTACCCTTGGTTTTTTTCAGGATAGTTTGTATTATTTATGTGCACTATACAAAAGTATACAATGACATGTAATGCATACTTAGTGTTTAACATTTAAAATTTGCAATTGTTTAATATGTAATTTATGTAACAAAAGAGGAAATAATTCCTGTGCAGCCATTTTTTGCATACCGAACAACCCCAATTTTCTCTTTCTGGTAATTCACAGCAGGAGAAGAGGAAAAATTGTAGTCACTCTAACAGCTTTCAGATATTCTGAGGTGTAAATGCTTTCTTAATCAACTGACGATCCTTCTTTAATTGCCTGTAAATTGAGGGGAATAGGATGCACTCTTGCTATTTAACAGCGCGTCTCATAGACACTCAATGAGATTTGTGTATGCCAATTAAATGAGAGGCATGTGTTGAGAGAAGGGAAGGGTTGGTGGGGTGTGAGGTTCTGAGCCTTTTAAGACAACAAAACATGTGTCTTTACAAGGCATCTTGTTCATGTCTTTCCAAAGCGCACCTACACAGCACGCTCATATGCAGCAGTCAGTTGCACGAGGCACTTTCTGGTGAATTATAAATTTGAGAGGTGGGTGGATGTGTGTGCATGCATATCAAACTACTTATGTGTCTTCTGATTCCTCTCATTTGCATCCCCATGCTGAATTTAGATAGTGAAGCCAACGACTTCATTTAGGAAGGAGGTCTGAGTTCAAGGTGGAGATGAAAAGCCTGCCTGCATTCTCAAACACTTTAATTTGCTACATCACCAGATATCTTGAGCTGTCCCTATGGTCTGATTTTTTTTTTTTTTCTGTATCCAAAATCATTCACGTGTCCCAGGGACAGAATTTAATTTGCCCAGTGAGATGCCAGTGTTCTTGTATTTCAAATGAGAGAAAAACATACTGATGGCCTGTCTTAAATATGAAGTAATTCTTCTTGCAGCAACGGGTTTTTTTTATAAATAATTTTAAAGCAGTTATTACCCAGAAATTATTTTTTTAGAGACCAACAGTTTAGACAAAGGAAATTAATATTGAAACCATTTTTGTGTTTCACAGAATTCAAAAGGAACTTTTTTTATACCTGATTACAGAGCTAAGAATCTGCATGCTTCTGAAGCACAGATTCGGGCAAACTTTAGATCAGGAGTGTAATCTCAGCCCTCTGGCACCGAGACCAATTACAACCCTCAAGGGATTCTTAGGAAATGTTTGTCCCAGAGAGAGTTGTTCCATTAGCGTGAACAATCTGGAAGTTCCTTTAATCAAGCAGATATTACTGATATGTCTGATTAATCTGCCATCAGAAAGAAGAAAATGTGCTAAATTGTCCAGCAAAGGGAGAGAAAAGCTTGTTCCTCTTTTCAATTATAAAGCAGACTTGGGTGTTGTCTGTTTCGCATAGTTTTCCACCCTTACTGTTTTTGGGGGAGGGTTAGTCAATTTTGAAATCTTCCTCCCTTTTGCTTTTCATTCCCTCCAAAATGCTAGTTTATTGATTATAATAATGGTGTTTGGGGAAGAAGTGAGAAGAAGGTGTAGATTTTGTAGTCAGACAAATTAAAAATAATTTTTTTGTTTGTTTGCTGTTTTAGTAGTGCACATATTTTGAAAAAAGAATCTTTGTGGTTTTGGCTCTTTGTGGGGGATTTTTTTGTTGGTTTGGATTTTTGTGGGGTTTTTGTTTTTAATAATATATAAATATTAATCCAGCATCCAGGTCAGTAATTCCTGGGAAAGTTGACATGCACACTAATGATCTCTTCCAGTCATAACTCAGACTTTTAGAAAGCTTATTTAGGATTTACCATAATGTGTTCTCTTAATGTCAGGGTTTGAGCAGTCCTTTTAAATGCTTCAGTAGTTTTCAGTTAATTTTCCAATTTTGGCCATTCCTTGGCCAAGTTAATGAATGCACCTACTCATTGCCAGTAGAGTCACACTTCTTTTTGAGAGCCAACAATATTTTGCAAGAACATTAGTTAGTGATATAGTATACATAAGACTCAGGCTGCATTATATTACCTCTTTGCAATTTAAGCTATTCATAATTAATCATAAACCATATAAGAGGTAGTTTTGATGCACTAGACAACCCAGTTTAAGAAGCAAAGAAATACTACTATGACTTGTAAAAACAGAAAGTTCACATTTTTTCATGACTTTTTTTTTTCTTACAGCTGATTACAAGGAGAGTTTTAATACCATTGGGAATATTGAAGAAATTGCATTCAATGCCGTGTCCTTTACTTGGGATGTCAATGAGGAGGCAAAGGTGAGGAAATGCCATGCAGATGGTATCCCTTTATAAGTACCATCCATTCTTAGGCACTGTTAACTTCTCTCCTTTCTGACAGGTACTCAGCCTGAGAAACAGTAAAAGATTTTTTCCTATTTGCCAGGTGTAAGACACAAGCTGGGTGTTTCTTTCTCTAAATTATCAACTTTCTTTCTATACTATAAGTATCTCTAATAATCAATAAGTTAGACCAAGCCTTCCCTTGTGTTGGTGCCATTACTTTTTATATTGTTACACAGAGTGTCTTTGCAATTTGGAATGAGTGTATTTTTGAGGACTGAGGCTTTTTGGTTTTGGGTTTTTTTTTTAATGGTCAAGTACCCGTAGGCATGGGGTTTTTCATTCAGGAATGTGACTGTTAAGTGGACCTATAATCCAGGACATCAGAACACCTTAACTAGTTTCTTACAGGTAAGGTTGTACAAAGGCTGTCAGAGTGCTTCAGCTGCACAGACTCGTGTGGGAGAAATGAAAAACTGCCGGTAATTATAAGAAGAAGTTGGCCCCCAGAAAGCAAACAACAAGGGAAATAGGCTGTGTAAAATGAGTGGGGGAAATGCAGTACTCTTGGGATGTAGAGTTAATAAACAGCGAACACTGAGCTTGGCAAACTCCTGATACTGTTTTCATGTTGAATACAAAATGCCCAATGTTCAAGTAAAGCTATAAATCTTTCAAATACAAAAACATCTTCATGCACAATTGCCCACTGCATTTCTAGCAGCACTAGAGAGATTGCATCCTCAGAGTGAGTCCTCTGAGAACTTGAATGGGACACTGAGTGGTAGCATTAACATTCACTGTCCTTGCTGCCCACTGAAGGTGCTGACTGTTTATAGTGAGAGGGATTTTCATCTCTCATGCGCATCTTAAAAGAAAAGACAATAGTTCTGAAAATCACCCAGCTCTTTCAAAAGCAGGCCTTGATAAACAGAGTTGTATTTGGCCCAGTTGCTAATGGTGTTGTATTTACTCATGTAGTGATTACATTGTCACCACCCCAGGTATTTCGCTATTATGTGTTTCCATTTCAAAATACAGCTGTATGTTGTTCTCTGCAGTCACAACAGTTGCCTGTTGTGTGTGTGTGATCACTGTGCAAGCAAATACAGATTTGGGATCTCCAACACAACAGTCTTTCTCAAGGACCTTTACAGAAGCACTACCAGGGCTAGAACGTGGCAATCTTGTCCCAGGGCTGGCAGTTCTCTAAGATATTTGCATTTGCAGCTCCAAGCCAGGTTTAGCAAGACACCATGTTGATCTAGGAACAAGGAAGTCGCATCCATTAATGTCAGGTGTTAACCTCGGACGTTTTGTTCTAATCTCACACCATTCACCTTGCTCTTGCCTTGGGTGCCAGAACATTAAGAACACAAATTTTGCAATGATCACTGGAAATAAAACAAGCTAAGATTTTAAAATAAAGACTCCTACTGGATTAAAAAAGCCTTAGGAGTGAAATTTAAGCTGCTTGTATTTCTGCAGAGAATAGCTATTAAAATGCAAATTGGCTTATGCATATTTATTTGGGGGTATTAAATATCAGATCTTTTACTATCTTGAACTGTAAATGTATTGATAAAAGAGGATTCATAACATGCATTAGTGTTGGGCTATCAAGCATAAATCAGGTTGTACTTGAAAGCTTACAACCTTGTCTGCACTGAAGTGTTTCCCTCCCCACGCACATGTATGTGTACATGCTTGCTCCTGTTGGAAAGTCTAATACAATAACTGGTTACACTGGGTCTGGGGATTCCCATAGGATGCCCCTGCGGTGTTGGAAAGCTGTGGGTTCTGAGACACATCACTGAAAGCTGTTTTTTCTCCAGCAATTACCTCATCCAAGGGAGATGAAGAATTTCAAGGCATAATTACAGACTCCCTTTTCCGAAGCTTTTTGAATGATGATCTTTCAACTGGCTCCATTGTTTCTGTTCAGTATTGTTTTCCATTTTCACTACAATTTCAAGATTAAAACTTAACCCCCTCAGAGGCACAAAGGCCTTTTTTTCCAAGTCAGACAAAAATGGCACAGAACAGTTCTTTTCAGGGCCTCTGAGATGGGATGTGATGAAGCACTCTACTGGCCCTGGAAGAAGTAATGAAAACAAGCTTCTTGTTGCAAGTGCACTAGGGAGTGATGTGGAAAATCAAACAGAAGCAGTAGAATTCACCTAAGCAAATATCTCTCTCTGTCCTGGAAGACTAAATCCCACATCTGGAAGACCTATCTTGGGCATCAGATTTCTTACTTTCCTATTCCACGTGGATGGCAGCTGATTTAAAACCGTATTTCTCCTCATTTGAAGTCAGAATTTTCCTCTCACACACAAGCAGAGCAGGGCCCTCCCCTCACAGCCCTTCAGGATGAGGGTATAAGACAATGGGTGTGGCAGCCAGAATATTCCAGCTATGGGTGAGTCTGCTAAGGGTTGGTAAGGCAGCATCTCATGTGGGTGTTAGTGGAAGAAACAGGAATCCAGAGGGCTCAGGCACAGGCCTCTTTTGTTGTCCCAGTAAGATCAATGGAACTGGGCTGTTGACTCTGGTTCACTATGCTTGGTGTGTCATCTTCCAACTGCTGCTTGGCAGGACAAGTCATGGAAAGGGAATCTTGTACTGTACATGTCAAGATGTGGAATTATCACACCATTGCTTTCTGAGAACTAAGGAAACAGCACTGAAGTGAGAAATACCACCCTGCTAGTGTTTTCTCTGCTGTGCCAGATTGACAGCAGCAGTCCCCTTGCCTTCTGGCAGAGCAGAGTTAGTCCTGGCACATCCTTACCCTTTTCTAGAACAACATCCTTTTCTGCTGGGGCTGTCATATGGAGGTCATTGCAGGGCTTGTGGTTCAGAGCAGGATCCATGGAAATGAGGGGAAGACTCTATAGCCATGTCAAACTCAGTGCTTTCTTAAGACAAAAATATTGCTGTAAGGGAGCAGGGGTAGGAAGAGAAGAGCAGTTTTGTACAATCCATCTGTTTCCCTCTTATATTTAATTCTGTTATAAATAAGGAACATTTATGGGCAAGGTGATTTGTTGTCTGCCTTTGGTTGAACCCAAATACTATGTTTGGTATTTTTTAAAGGAGTGCTTTAAAAAAAGATGAGGAAACAAACAGCAATTAACAAGAACTGGCTGACTTTTAAACTGTCTTTTATAAGCATCTTTGTAATCTGCTAGGAGCTAGGTAGTTGCCTTGCTGCAAGAGGCAGAATTCTCTTGGTCAAAGGATAATACATTTGTCCTAAACCATATCAGCTCCTTGAGATAGGTCTTCTCTCTGATAGGCACTTAGCTCATTTAAATTGGCTATAATGGTGTTACTTCTGAAACAATTGCATATTTTTATGGAAAGTACTTTTTAGCCTCAAAATCAAAGATAAGACTTCAATGGACAATTCCTATCAAAAAACGTCACCTTAAAAAGTCAGTTTTCAGGGATACTAAGAGATTACAGATTTCTGCTAAGCACTGCAACTCAGACACGCAATAAACAGACGTGTTTGTGGCTGTGTTATTCAGGCAGGTGCTGGCAGATGCTTTTCAGTGAGTGCAGGAGTTGTGTGCTGAGCAGTTGTTGTGTGTACTTGCGTGCAATCGTTGTCCTGCTATATTTAACCAAAATGTAGATCTTTAATCCAAAGTATGCTGAAGCCTCTGGGAACCTTTCCAGTTATTTAATGAGTTTTGGCATAGTTCGTACAGTAATAAGCTGTTTTCAAAGAGTGAGTGATTTGCAGGATTAAGTTCTTGGATATTGTGGGCCAAAGTGAGCTCCAATTCCAGTGGGTACAATAGTAAAACCAAGCTCATAGAGCAGCAGAATTTCTAGCAGTGATTTGTATTCTAACAATCTATATTTCTTAAACATTGTTAGTGATGCTTAGGGCAGGCTTTGACTAGTAGAAGAATCTTTTTTCTTAATAATGAATTTCCTTCTCAAGTTACATCAAATTTAATTTAATTAGGAAGGAAATTAACATCTCTTAAAATGTAAAAGTTGAAGAGATGCTTCATTTTGGGGAGTTAGTAGCAGAAATTATGTAGGATTAGACTTGGCAGCTACTTTAATAAACCATGCCTGCATCTGCAAGTGTGTATATATATATTTGAGTGTATACATATACGTGAGACATACACACGTGTGTATATATTAAAGAAGAGTTAACCTGTGGTAGCACATAATGTTGAAAAGCAGTGTATACAAATGGCTTGGTAAGTATGCATCTGGGATTCAAAGCAAATGGCATTTTTATGTAGTTGCCGGGGTGTGGTGTGGGTTGAGGAAGCTTCAAAAGAGTAGTGTAAACATTTGCTGGAGACATTTGTATTGAAATAAAACAAAGGTCTTACCTTTGTGTGGGATTTATAAGGTAACGGCTGGTAGGAGAAACTATAAACCCACACTTTCTGTGTATAGGAGGAATGATGGGATTGATGTTAGTCATTTGAGAGACGAGTCATTTAACTCTTTGTTGTAACTCTTTGTTATTATGGTCTGGAGGGAGGAACCTTTTAAGACAGGCTTTTAAAAGACCCGTCACCCAGGTTCTACGTATTGCCAGTATTCAGCAGAGAAATTACTTTAAGTTTCTTACTTTGTGCCATAATACACTCTTCCCTCCCTTCTGCCCTTGGCAGTTTCTGAGACAATGGGAGCCAGAAATGTAAATAGTAATAAAAGGCTTATATTAGAAGTTTCGTAACTGTAGACCTTTAAAGTGTATAAGCTGAGAGACCGCAGCAGGAGTCACATTGGCTGAATTAAATGATAAAAAGGGAAATGCACTTCTGAGCCTTGCTTTCTCTTAAGCCAAGCTTACTGTGTTTGTGTCTTGTACATCCCTAATTATTTAATAAACAGTAATTCTCATAATAGCAGCTACCCCATGGAGGAGTGTATCCCCAAAACACAGAGTGCTTTTTCTAGACGTGCTCTATAACAAAGAGAAGAGTTGTCGTTCTATTACACCACTTGTGAAACTTTCTCAGCACCAAATGTTTCTCCAAATTAGTATTTCATTGGCAATGGCGTGCCTGAGCTGGAGACTAGATGGGTGGAACTCTGCCATTAATTGCTCTAATCTAAGATATGCTGACATTAAAAAAAAAAGACATCACTATAATGGCAATTATACAACGTGTTCCAGATAGCAAAACATTGCTAAAATCCAGTTTGCACAGGAAAAAAAAAATTGTATCTGAATTCAGGTACAATCATAGTCACTTTTCTTAAAATAGTTCTAAGACAAGTGTAGACAGGGCTTGGGGAGGAAACAGTGATTTCTCTTTCTGCTACTGTCATTTCTACTTAACTCTTAATTTTGTAGCTATGTTAATTCTACTAAGCAAAAGACCACAGCAAGGAAGATTTTAAATCTGTGTATCTTCTAAGAAAAGTAGAGCAGCACTCCTTTTTGTGGATGCCTATGGAGTTGTTTTGCCCCTGGTCTCATTGAGAGTAGGAATATATGCATTATGGACAGGAGCTGGGCAGAGGGGGAAGGTGAGTGTTGCAAAGGGCAAAGCAGGCTGTGCTTGGACAAATGGCTGAAACCATTGCTGCTCAGAGTAGGTCACTGCTTTGTGGGTTTCTGGTCAGACCGGGAGAGAGAGAAGGGGACTGTCCAGATGTTTCTCCAGATCCTCTTCACCATAGCAGCCTGCTGCACTGGTGCAAATCTTTAGTTATGCAAAGAAAAAAAAAGACGCTAAAATAAATAACAAAACCTATGTCCTCTTCCCTTTCCTTCTGTACACCCCCAGGTTTTCAGTATGGTGCTTTATAGGGAAACCTTATAGAACATCGTGTGGAGACAGCAAAGTTCCCCAGTATGAATGATCTCTGTTAATTTGAATCCATCTGTTTATCTGTGAGCTGCAAATGATATGACAGAAAGTGTAGTACACTTCATGTGCATGAAGCCATTGCTCCTTGGAGAGATCCCGATGTATTACAGTGTCAGGACAAAATACTGAGTCTTACAGCATCTATCTTTTATTCATGCTGAATAATTTGTTATTGGTGTATGGGGACTCTTGAAATGATAAAGTCTGTCTTCCCAGCCACTCCTACTCTGCTCTGTGATTGTGGAGGCAGTGAAAGAGATGACACAGTGTATATAGTTGATTAAGGTGAGACAAGATTTTTTTTTTTGCTTCTTAGCTGAGTGTGCAGTGGGAGATGTACAGAGTGCTAGGTAGATGCAAAGTCTGCATGTCTTCTCACATTTGAAGGTACATTTTGGAAAATCCCTGTGCAGAATGGCTAAAATATAGGGAGGACCAGATTCTGTTTTATTCTCGACTCTGTTTTACTGCTGTGTGTTCGCACACATTTTAAACCGTTGCCCTGACACTATAAATGATTCTAAAGGCAAAGGAAAATTCAAGCTGTCATATTTCAAAGGCATGTTTGCTGTATCTGCACTTACCTTTGGAGTTGGAGGAGATCAACTTGTAATTTGAAACAGAAATAACACTATCAGCTTCAAAATCAGAGTTTCACCTAGGGCCTTTCCCTGCCTCCCTCTTCTCCCCGAAGTTAAAGTTCAACTATTTCATTTGTAAATGCAGCTCTGCGATACAATCAGAAGCAGAAAGGAGGGGCCATTAGCTCAGTCAGGCAAACAAGCTGCTCTGGCTCCATCATAAAGACCCTGACTGTAATGTTAACTTCTGCTAGGAGGGTAAAGTATCCCCCACCAGCCCTGCTGGAGCCCTTCTTTATTCTCAGCTCTCTTTCTTAGGGATGTTGCATTCTGGTTGCTCACACTGTTGGTTTGATTTCCCTGTTTGTGGAATGGAGGGGAGGAGGGGGATGTCCTTCATGCTCTTCCGTCAGGAATCCTCCCAGACCCCAGGGTCCTGCAGCCTTCTCCTCTGCCCTGTGAGCTGTGCATCAGGTCTGTTTGAGAGACCTGCTTGAGATCTTTTCTGAGTGTCCTTACTCTCCTGGAGCAGGTTTCACATTCTCCTGGTTCAGGAGATATATACTGCTGGTTTTCTCCAACCTTTTCCTTGGTTCACAGTTTTGGGATTTTGTTTTGTTGTTGCTTTTTAAACTAAGAGCAAGTGAAAAGTAGAATCAGGTTAATACACAGTTGCCCCAAGTTATTATGTAATGCACATATTCCTCACTGGGCTGAAAACTAGATTTTTAATCTAGTTTCATCTCTTGAGTTTTATGCACGCCATCCTGACTGATAGCTATCAGTGGTGTTTCAGTTCATAGTGCTTGCTTTACATCATAATTGTCCTTGAGAGGCTTTGGTGGTGGGAGATCCTTCTCCCAGGTCCTGTACAGATGAGACATGCCTTGTCCTGTGGTGCTGATTGAGTTAAAGAGAGGGAGATGATTAGTGGCTATCAAGTTGTAAGTTGTTTGTTGTAGAAGAAGAGCAAGAGATGGATTTCTGAAGCACAGGCAAGCAGGGGACTTGCCAGCTCAGCTGGTTAAAGCATGATGCTAATAATGCCAAGGTTCCATCCCTGGGTGGGCATTCACTTTAAGAGCTGGACCTGATGATGCTTCTGGGTCCCTTCCAGCTCAGATGATTCTGTGACTCTCTGCATGCAATGTCAGGTAATGTGGATGCTATGTAACAAAGAGAACTTCTGAGAAGAGGAAGGGAGTAGCTTTATAATTATTTGAAAAATTCCATCCCAGTTTGAAACACAGGGTGAGATGCATCTTTAAAATTGAGGACAGACAGTGAAGGGCCCTTAAATTGAAACACAGGAGTATCTGTTGATGGGGTGGAGAAAGCAGTAGTACTGATGAGAGTGTGAAGAAAATTTTTAAAATAATACTTAAAAAATACTTGAAAATAAATTAGAGTTTATCTTTGTCCTACAGTATTTAAATTGTGAGCTGTCAGATGAACAAGCCATACCTAAGGCAGCTGGAAAGGATAAAGCAAGATGATCTGTATTAACAAATAGTGCAAACATACAGATGAGGTTTGTAGAGTGGAGGAAGGCTAAAGACCTGATATCCACATGAGGCACATTTTAGGAAGTTTTATCTCAGATTAGCTTTAGTCAGTTCCCATGATCTAAGCAGCTAGGAGCAACTGGAGGATCTGAGGAGTGCTCTTAGAACATATCTTTCTGGTCTGGCTCTTGCAAAAAGAATCACATTCATGTGTTCTGAGCTCTCTGGTGTGAACCAAAGCACGGTAAGTTGGGACAGCCAAATGATTCACTTCAAATGTGAACTTCTGATCCAAACTGAAGCACCAATATATGGCTTTCAAGTTTGTCCTTCTCCCCAGCATGAGACTATCTTTGCTGGACAGAAATGGAGGATAAATGTGTGAATTGCCAGAGTGTGCATCATAGCTGAATTGAAACATCTTAATTTTATTTTCCTCTTTCTTGTCATGTATTTCCAGAAGTTTAATTGTTGTTTGCACCACATTTTAAAAAGTAATCTCTCTGGCACACAGATTTTCATCACAGTGAATTGCTTGAGCACAGACTTCTCCTCACAAAAAGGAGTAAAAGGGCTTCCTTTGATGATTCAGATCGATACCTACAGCTACAACAACCGCAGCAATAAACCCATCCACCGAGCCTACTGCCAGATCAAGGTTTTTTGTGACAAGGTAAGTGCAAAACACGCTTACTGTGGATGAAGGAGGAATCTTGTTAGGCAGTTTATTGTTACTGTGTTTTAGACCTAATTAAATGATGTTTCTTTCCCTTAAATAATTGTATTTTATCATAGCATTTGAATCAGCTGTATCACAAATCCAACAGATTATCATGTAATTATTTTACTGCTTTGCAGCCTTTTTGGCCCTGATTCCTCAGCTGTTTAAAGATAGCAGGTAATGGGTCATGATTCTGCAATATTAGAAAAGTAATAGAAAGTGCAAACGCAAAGATCCCTACTTGGAAGGTCAGTGCTGATCATAGGCTCACATAAGTGGCAGTGTGCTGATGTCATCCCTTCTAACTCTTATAGCCACGATAGGGAGCAGGTAAACTTCATGTCAGTTTCTCTGACAGAAAAATGCACTTTTCAGTGAGGGTCTGCTAAGCTCTCTTTCATGATGCAGTGGAAAACAGCAAATTCCAGTGGCACAACTGATGGATTTTCCCCTCCCCTTGCTTACAAACAGTTATTTCAGAAGCTTCAATGAAACTTTTATGTTGTTAGGATTTTCTTATCAAAAGTATAAAAATATATCAGCCATTCCCATTTTGTAATTCAGTAACTATTTTTTGTGTGTGTTCACACCCTCTTTAGCAAAATTTTAGTTTTTTGCTATAGGTATGACTGCTCCTCTGTGAGAACTAGCTAGATTTTTCAGCACTCAGACATAGGTCATGCCTGAATGAATTAGACAGTGTCATGGTCAGCTGTGTACATCACCAGGTAGAAACAGTTGCTCAGAAATGTCAGTGATGATTCTTCAAATAGAGTGTGGCCATTTTTCAGTTTTGTTTAGCATCTGCCATCTGATGACTTTATCCATGCTGTGAAAGATCTTTCATATGGGAGCTAATGCCTGGATTCTAGTCAAGGTTCAGGGATTCAGGAGCCTACATCTATTTAAGTGACTTGGAAATTTATCCAAATTAGTCTTGCCATCCTACAGGTGGGAATAGAAAGACAAAAGGCCATGCCCCAGGCAAAACGTAACATTAACTTTTTAATGGAAAGGGTAAGAGTTCAACTGTTTCAGGTCTCTGTGTTACTACTCCTTCCCCCTTTTCAGTTCATTCCCTTGTTGCTGTCTTGACAACGAGATCTTGAGGGCTAACCAGTCAGTTATGTTAGTGGAGGAAAATCTTTGGAAGTAATGAATGTAAATGTATGCACTGAGGTCTTCTTGCAGCCAAAATGCTGTGCTTTTAATTGTAACTTTGAATGTCAAATGTTGAGAGATTTGAAGCTACAGCTGGATGTTAAAAGCTCAGTAACTATCAAAGTAACAAGTCGTTTTCATCTACCTGTTTCTGAAGAGCAATTTGAAAAATTTGAATTATTTTAAAAAAGGAAGGAAATTCAGAGCACAAGCTCATCAAGGGTGACCTCTAGATACAACTGGTGGAGATTTTGAATAATACATGATTATTGCATCTATTGGCTTAATTGGAGCTTCAAATATCCAGACTAGAAAGCAGGAAATGAATGTCGAATCTATTAATCAAAACTGTCTCAAAGTAGAAGGAAAGATCACAGAGGGAGTTAAAGTGTTATACACATCAAAAATGTATTGGAAGTGGGAACTGAAGGGCTCAGGGGTATTGATAATAGGCTATATATCTGTTTAATAAAAATGTATACACACATGTAGAGCTTTTTAACTTAATGCGGGTATGAAAATGACTTGAGCAAATGAAAATTATCGAGGTCAATTCACATGGCATCTTGTGCTAATTGACACTTGGTAAGAAACAAATTCTTGCTTCTACCCAAACTTATGCTGCCAGATCTTTACCAACATCCCTTTGTCACAGGCTTTTGTAAGTCAATAGAGGTTTGGAGAACTTCCTCTTGCTGGTGGCACTGGGAGAATTCATTGTGCTCAGAGGAAGGTACTTGGTGCAGCCGGGTATCCTCATCTTTCCAAGATGTCAAAATAAACCCCTGGCTCTGGTTAAGGTGGTGATAAATGGTTCAGTTTCTCTTGCTAGCCTGTGACTCTCACACTTCTGAAAGTGTGAACTGCCCTCTTATGCCCCAATCTCAAAGCCTCAAAGAGAAGCTGATGACAAAAGTACCTGATTTATTTCAATCACCTGGAATAGTGGAACTGCACAGTAAATTCCTCCTGCCTAAGTATGAAATGTCTTTCATTTTGGAACATGGAAGAAAAAATGTTTCTGTGCCTGAGGTGTTATTACAAATGTTTCTTTCTGCAATGGTGATGCCTCTTTAGGACAACTGGGTGTATTTGTATATTCACTTAGATAAATCACAGGTGGAGGTGTCCAGTTTTTAAGAGCATTCACTGACAAATTAACATCTTGTAGCTGAAACACAGCATAGCTATTGTGGAAATTGATCTTTGAAGAAATAAAACTGCATTTAGCTAAGTGGTACATATTATATATATTTTAGTATTTATTCTGGCAATTCCTTGATTTTAATATTAATTCACATATAAACTAGAGAGCAACACCAACACATATCCAATATGTGCATTGTGACACAAATGTACAAATGCTGCAAAGGCTGTAAATGTTACTTAACAAATGTTTCTTTACCTTACTCCCTATTTGTACTCCAACCTTTTGTTGATGTTTGCTTTCCAGTAGGCAATCTTCAAAGCATTTGTTATGGTCCACATCTCACTTTCTTAGTGCTAATTCTCTGCCCTTTCAGTCTTCTTATCCTGTGCAGATCACGGATGCTGCATTATAAGAATATATAATTTTTATTCCTTGAGTAGGTTGTCAGGGAAACTTGCTACCAGGCCTATTTATATTTATATATTGCACGATGCTTTAGCCACTGTGTATGAAAGAACTGGGACTTCAGAGCTATTTCATTTTCTGTATGTGATTATCTTTGCTGAAAAGAAGCAGAACTTTGAACCAAAATAAAATAAATTAATCCAGTTTTCTTTAATGTGAAAAAAATACATGTTCTTTGGAATATATGCAGTTCTTGCGTCCTGGTTTTTGGTGTGGAACATCATAGAGAAAATCATAGAGTATTGACCAACTCTACTTGCCTGTTAATCTTCAGCTTTGGAGAGATGAAGGCTGATGTCTATGTGCTTGCCCAATGAGATGTGGAATGCTTTAGCCTGGAACTAGAAGCAAGTGTACACATGAGCTTCAGCGTAGTGATGGGAGTAGTCCTTATGATGGCAAGGGCTTTGTCAGGCTGGAGCTAGAATGCAAGGCTTAAGTTTAAATGAGTTGAAGAATTAGGAAGAGAATAATTTGAATCAGCTGAAATTCATAGGCTGCATTTTTCTAATGATTAATAGCAGAAGTACTCCTTGCATTTATACAAAGCCCAGATATCAATGAAAAAATTAGGAACTCATTTCATTATTTCACTGGTCAGCATAGTTTACAGTTCCCTATAAGAGGGTTATTTCTTCTATCCTGAAGAGATATGCAAACTGTGGTTTATTAGGTATGTGTCAAATGGCTCAGCTGTCAAAACTGTGCAGCAGAAATGCTCTGGTATGCAAGACTCATTTTGTGGTCCATGGTCTCATCCCTGTGATGGTGACATCCATCATGTAGGTTTGGCTGGCCCGTGCCATGTGGGCTGCTCCAAGCTCAGAAGGGAGGTAGTTTTGTGGGTATTGCAGTTGCCACATTTGTGAAGTGGCTGTGGCACAAATAAACACTGGTGGGTGGGAATGGCTGCCCATATCAGGGATTGCCTGCACCCCAGAGAAGTTGGGTTGTGTTGAATGAATGATTGAAGAGCAAGCTGTGAAGCTTTACCAAGTTCATGGTTACAAAGAATATTACAGAAAATCAATAAAACATAAATTTTTTATTATGTATGAAAGGCTATTATGTATAAACTGAGTCCTCCTTGGTTTGTGCTTTCCTGAGAGGAAACTGGCACTTGCTGCCATATCTGAAATACTTTGGTGGTTTATCCCATTCCCTGTGAGCAGCAGAGTGGCAGCATTGAGTGGCAGGTAGGGCTGTGACCACCTGCAGAGCCTCATCTGCCCTTTGTGCAGCACAGCTTTCTCAGAATGTGCTTTTTGCTGAACAGTGGCTGTGATGTGTATTTTTGCTCCTTTCTTAGGAAGAACAGGTGGCCTTAAAGGTTACAAATGTACCCTAAAAACAAGTTTGATAAGTGCACAACTCTGAATTCCTTGGCTTCTGCAGTTTGAGGTTGCTGAACTGGACTGGGATCTGGTCTGGAGGCAGTGTTTCTGTTTGGTACATTCATGTTTGTCTAAAGACCTATTTCTTCCTCTGACTGTTTCAGCCTCTGGAAATCTACTGATAGATCACAGCCAGGAGTGCATCTTTCCTTGCACGCTTTTTAAGCTTGATTCATTGACTCGTGTGAATTTTGCCATCTTGAGTGGGTATTTTTTGCTTTCCTTTCCTCCCTCCCCTCCCTTTCTATTCAAGAAACTTCTAATTTTAATTTGGAAAAAAATTCTGTAATCTTGCATGCCAACTGTCTGGGAGCATATGGATCCTTATTACCCTTCATAATGTGATGGGTATTATTTATAAAGTAAATTAGGATAACTTCAAAGGAGGTGTTGCTGCTTTTTATATCAATAACAAGTTTTATTTTTTAAACTTCTTGAGAGTGTATTTACATAACAGAAGCCTGCAACTTCCCAGGAGTTCCTGTTGCCTAATAGGGCAGTGCTACATTGCTTTCCTATTTCTGGAGAGCTTCTCCCAGTTTGAAATGCCTGTATTTTTCTGTAAGAACCCTTGCAATGTTGGCAAGCTGTCAGCACAGCCTTCTTGGACTGTCAGTTCTCAAAGGCTCTGCACAGCTGGCTACAGTGGAGTAATGCCACCCCCAGACAAAGTGGGTGGAGGAAAATTTAAGGAAGACCTCAGCACAGACATGATGTAAGATGATAGCAATCCTGCAGGTGTTTTATGCCATTACATACACAAAATATTTGGCCAGAGCACTCTGTCCATTGCAGAAACACTGGGTTTGGGATGCCCTTTTGCACAAGCTGTGCTGGCATCAGTCCTGCTACAGACTGCACGCTGCCTGTCCTGGCTCCTCCAAATCAGCATATGGATATGTTCCTTTTGGTGTCTGCTGCCCTGGGAGCTACTGGATGTGCCAGCCTGAGTCTCAGGCTCAGGTGATCCATGCAAAGCCTGGTGTCTTCCCAAGAGACTGGACAGATCTGTTTTCAATGGAATAACCAGTTTCTCTGTTAGCATTTCTTATGTACCTGTTGCTGTGGTTCCAGGCATTGCAGAGTACAATGCTCACAGTGGTTCCTCTGTGGATAATATCTGTGGGTTGTCTTTTTTGCATCAGGGAGCAGAAAGGAAAATCCGAGATGAGGAGAGAAAGCAGAACAGGAAGAAAGGCAAAGGCCAGGCATCCCAAGCCTCGTGTAATAACGGTGAGTAAAGCTGGCCTTTCTGGTCTGGGCTAAGTCGTGCTTAGCATGCCTCCTTTCACAACCCTGTGCTTTGTGATCCACCTAGCAGCTGAAGGCAAGTTGAGCTCACTCCCTCTGCAGAAAAAGAGTGATATCACCTTCTTCAAAACAATGGCTGACCTGGATTCCCAGCCAGTTCTCTTCATACCGGATGTTCACTTTGGAAACCTACAAAGAACTGGACAGGTAGGAAATAATGAGATGAGTAGGTGCCCACTTGCCACCTGGCTGCCTCTGCTCTGGGGCAGGTTTTAGGGAAATAAATCACTATTCCTGGGGGCTGCTTGTTGCAGCTCTCATTTTGGTAAATGCAGTTTTGGCACATCACTTATAAAAGACCTTACAAAGAGACAAATACCTTTCTGAGTGCAGAGAAAGAATTTATACTTCTTTGACAACTGACTAGTTTGGTTTTGTTACAGTTTTGTCATTCTTTTGTTGGGAAAAAAGAATGAAACAAATAGCCAAGAATTTTTAAATAGAAAGTTGATTTGTGAACTGAAACAAAATCTGGTTTTGAGTGCACTCTTTGGCTTGGTGAAATGAAGTGCCACCTTGTGGTAGCAGAGATCCCCCTTCCTGTCACAGCTGAAAACAAAGACCAAGCTCTTACACGTGTGAGGAGGTCAAGAGTAGAGTCACTGAACAGCACTACCTATTTTCTGTCAGTATCAGCTAGAGATCTGGAAATTCCTGAAAAAATATTTTCACTCTTCCAAGTAAAACTCCATACTAATGTTAATAGTATTGGCAGTTATTATCACTAGTAAACATAAGGAAGTCTTTCCTGACTTGACTATTTTCTACTTTATCGCCTGTTGGGAAGTTGAAAACTTGAACTGGAGGGTCAGCTCTGACACCTTTTTTACTATGAACGTGTTATTTATTAACATCTCAGGGAGTAGAATGAGACCTTTATGCATGGGTTTATAAAGACAAACAGTTGATGAGGAAATTTAATATGCATCTTGCTGAAAAACAGTGAAATGAGGAAGACTAAATGAAACTGAGTGTTGGAATTGTCAATTATTTTGAAACAGTGAGGACTGTGGTTGAGCGAAGCACAAAGAGCGCAGACATTGCAATCGCAGCTGTCACTGGCTTACTCTCCCAAATTGGAAAGGCGCCCACTCACATATCAGTGTTGGGTACCTTCTGTCCTCATGGCTATCAAACCAGAATGTGGATTGGTTTAAAAACAGGAGAAGGTAGAAACATTCTTTAGTATACATAATCCTGTAAATAATTTTCTAAATTAACTGGAAGATATCCCCATTCCTAGCTCTTAGGCAGTGTTCAGCCATGTCTTTTATTGCTGTAACTCATAGTTACAGACCTCAGCTTTGCACACACACACCTCTGAGCTATTTCCATTGCACAAGTTGAGAAGTGAAGGCTCCCAGTGAGAGCTGAGTGTGCCCTGAGTCTTGCCAGCACAAGTGCTGGAGACCCACCCGGGGTGGCTCGCCCTGCCCAGCAGGATGGGCTGCGGTGCCTCCGCCCCGTGCCTGCGCTGCAGCTCAGCAGCTGCAGGGCTGCTGCACTTGTTGGTGCAGACATGCAGTGCAGGCACCTTGTGAGGAGTTTGGCTGACTGTTCTGTAAAGTGTTGAACGACAGACTGTGATTTTATCCCTCCCCTGCTACCGTCAGCTGCATTTGCTGCTGCTGTAAATTCGGTGCCGGTGACTCTGAGCTATGTGGATTTACACAAAACTAGGCTTGGGCTTCTGCCCACAGCCTGTGCAAAAAATGTTCAGCTGTACCATTAGTAATTGTATTTCCATTAGGCCTGTAGTTTAATCTTGTTCTTTATAATTTAATTAGATTTTCAGACAGTATTAAATACATACAAAAGCTTGTGAGTATTGTGGTTAAACTGTATTAGGGATAATTTAGGTGAGTAGTGATCTGATTTAGAGGATTGTAAAATAATTGGCAAAATGATATAAACCAGGGAAGAGGGTAATGTCTCTCAGATAAATGTTGATATATTTCCACTAGATGATATTCAACAGCAGTTTCTCTAAGGCACACTTCTTCCAGATGGCAGTTAGAACTAGAGGTGTTTGTGATTTATAGAAGGAAAAGGCTTTTTAATATATGACAAACTGCAAAATACTTGTTGTCTCTTCTCCCTCTTGAAGTTGTTCTGTTAAACAAGTGTCTAAGTCTTGGGAATAATTGATTTTTATTTCCATCCTTCTAGGTTTACTATAATACAGATGATGAGAGAGAAGGGTAAGATATTTATTATTTCACAAGCTTTGCAGTTAACAGTTTGAACTCATAGAAAGTCAATACAAAATATGAAGTCAGATAAAACTGACCCCCTTTCTCCTCCTTCCCTCATGTTCTCCTTTGTAAACTGTCTGCTTTTTGTGTCTGTATTTTAATACATTTCCAAGTAAAAAAGTCAACACAGGGACAGGACAGTATATTTGACAATGAAGTGCCATCTATGTAAGCATAAGGGTTCTCAATTAATTTAAAAGCCAGGAATTTTTTATTGAAGCACTGAACATCACTGAATTCCTGAAAGCTGTTTAGCAGTGCACACATGTGTAAGCAACAGATACAGCAACCAGAGAGAATGGCCAAGTGCCAGAAGAGACAGGCAGAAAGAGAACAGAGAACCTGGGAAGGAGGAAGGTTGGAAATGAGAGTACCCCCTATCTGACTTTGAAGGGACTGGAAGAATTGATCAAAATCCCTCTAATAGTTAGAGATGCCATGAAATAAGGGTTTTAATATGGGTGGCTGAACTTTAGCCCACATTGTGTGCCAGCCCCATACTTTTGTAAGTTACTTGAATCCTCAAGTGAACACCCTCAAATCTGAGATTCTGGAGTAATATAACTACACTCCCATAAACCTGTAAAAAATGACCTGTGATAGACACTGGCTGAGCAACTGCTGTTGACATTGACTTGAAAACATAAGGCCCTTTTTATTTTTTTTTTGAAACTCGTGTTCTTTATAAGGCTTACCATGAAATTTGAGAAACAAAGGGGTTTATTGCATCAAGCAATAACCATCCCTGTTCCCTCAACACTCAAACAGTTAAGGGCCTTTGGGGTTTTCAAATTAGTGTATAACATTGGAACATATTTTCCTGTCACCTGTCCCAGTCAGTCAGTCTCGGCAATTTAAGAGGCTTGGATAGTTCAGATAAGCATCAAAAGCTAAACCCTTGCAGTTTTGGTGCTACTTGAGTAGCTAGTGGGTGTTTTTGCCAGAGTACAAAGTGAGTCATGACTGTTGCTGTTGTGTCCCCTTCTGCTGGGAGCACAGTTTTACTGTGACATGGTCCCTCTTTTGTATATTCTAGTAGCAGTGTCCTGGTCAAAAGGATGTTCCGGCCTGTGGAAGAAGAGTTTGGTCCTTCCCCTTTGAAACAAATCAAAGAAGAAGGTCTGAAAAGAGGTAACAGTCAATTCTTAGCAGTTAAAAATAATTCTGTGGGACTCAAACCCTCAAGCTGGGAAGGGCAGATGAGGCTTGGACAATGTCAGTTGTAGGATGCTAGTGTAAGTATGGGTAGATGGGAGAAAAGAGATCTTTGCATCTGCCAGTCTGTAAGGAGGCATTTAAAGCAATGCTAGAAATTACTTAAAAGAAAAAAAAAAGAACTCCGCTCTTTCAAGACGCGATCAGGGCACAAGTGTGTATAAAAAAAGCTAGAAAGTTTCTTGGTTCTTGGCCAAGCTACAAAGTTCATAAAAGTTCTAGTAGCAAATCTGTGATGGTCTATTTTTAACTTTTGCTCATCTTTTCTGTTCTGTTTGGGATCACAAGCAAATATGCAAGATGCATTGGGTCAAATCCAGAGACCTTAACAGGCAAGCTCCTGCTGACTGCAGACTTAAATTGGCTGGAATAAAATCTCAGAAATTTCCTACCCTATTAGAAATATAAGACATGGACAGACATATTCCAGCAGATCTAACTGACTTGTTTAAGGATTTGTTTCTTATCTGTTTTTACTGCCCAGGTGGGTATTATTACAGTTGCATTTCATATGCTCTATCAACTCCTGTTTTCCAGTCTGCTACAAGTGACTTTTAAGTTGAATAACATTGAAGCAACAGCTTAGGTTGAGCTGTTAAATTTTGCAGTGAAGGTGGTTTTGTCCACAAAGTCTGTTTGTGTGCACTTACTCCCAGTGCAATGCCATCGATGATAACTTCCTACACTGTAACAGTTAAACACTGTTCCTACACTGTAACAGTTAAACACACTGGAGAATATTTGCCATTCCTTCAGTCTCACGAGTTCTGCAATGTAATTTTATTGACAAACTTAAGTAACTCAACTTGCAAAAACCTGTCGGGTTTTGAGACAACAAAGCATTAAGGTATAGAAGTGAACTGGGTTTTTTTTTTAGTTGCACCATTTGTAAGACTCTTTTGAGCTTTTTAGAAATGACTTCCCACAAACCCGCATTTGCGAAGTTTATGTGTTGGTTAGGGTGGTGTGCTTGAATCAGGGGAAGCACAGAAGATTATAGGATGGAGACTGATATCTTCTTAAAATAAATGTGAACATAATCTAATTAAATCCTCAATTACTTGAGGTCAGCACTGACCATGGATTTGTATTTGCTTGACTCAAGACCTTGGCCAAATTCACATTATCAGGGCTCCACCAAGTAGAAGATGACAGCCATGAGGGCTACATAAAGAACTGTCATTTCCTACAATTTTACCTGGGTTTCCCAGCTGTAAGCCTAGGAAGTTGCCTGAAAGGAGGTATTGGTTTGTTTTGATTATTCCTGTCTTTTTCTGTGGTTAGTTGTTTTGATATCATCCAGGACTTGCAAGCATTTCATGGGTAAGATTAGAAAGAAAAAAAAAATCAGCTGGTGGCAAAACTATGTGAAATGATTAAATCCAGGAGAGGCATAGAGAAACTAGAGGATGCTCTCTTCACATCCCCTTCCTGTTCAGTGTTTCTCTCATCTTGGACTATGCTGGCTGGAGGCCAAGCCTTTTCCAGCATGGCCTTTGCTCTGGTGAACTTCCTGCCATCCGGAGCCCTGCATCTGGGATTGTGCTGATGGCGTGCAGCTCAGCTGAATCTACCCATTTGATAATGCTCTCTTTGCCAGAGAACTCACGGGCTGTTAAAATGGTTTTGGTTTTTTTTAAATCCAGCATTGCCATATTAGAAGCTTCTTTTCTCTAGATTTATTTGGTACAGCAGAATCAATAACTCCCAGAGAGCAGGTATAGATGTGGTGCCGGTGTAATGTTAGAGAGAGAGAGAGCAGGTCTGATATGTGAAAATATACATTACAAGCAATGTAATCCCAAGGTGTCTCATTAGCAGAGAAGTGCAGGTAAGTAGCAGTCAGTGAGGTGTCCAAGCCCTGCTGAAGAACTGAAGTGAAAATGTGTGCCCTCATCTCTGCCTGCTGGATCTACTTGTAACAGTGTCTGGTGGAAGTAAAAGTATTAAGGGGCAGCCTTGAAGAGAACAGGTCTGAAGGGGTTTGCAAACAAGGTTCATATTCTCACTCAGGTAGCTGCCTCTTTTTGAATTATTCTTTCATCTTCTTGACCTCTAAGGGAAGTTCAAGTGCCCAACACAGAAATGTGAAGTATTTTAATCTGTACCAAATGTGCATCACAGCTAGTTACTTGGCTAGACGTGGCTTTTTCCTACTTTGAGTTCTCAGTAAGTTTTCCAATCACTTTCCCTTCAGATTTCATAGGGAGATTCCCATTAATTATAAATCCAGCAGCTGAGTTATAGATCAGGTGGATTTCCAGTCTTATAGTTCTCAGTTTCAAGAAAGTAATTTTTTGTCTAGGTTTTGTCTCTTAGAAAAATCATGTTTAACTACTCTGAAACATTTTGGATTCCTAACAATCGAGGGTTGAGAGCCATCCCTGTGAAGAGCAGCATTCACACTCTCACCAAGGGAATTTTTGCCCAGGCAATAATGAGAACTCCAAATATGAGACAGGAAAGCCAAATTACAGCTACCAGCTCTTCTTTCCTTGACTAAGATGTATCATATCTCCATCCAGAGACCACGTAACAGACTGTAGTCATTGTTCATAGGGTGCCAGTCACAGCATTGGTAGTGCCCAGGCTCAGACCTTCCTAATGTCCCAGGTCTTATTGTCTCATTGCATCCTTAGTTTTATTTTTCCACATTTATGTTGTTGTTAACAATTTTAAAAGAGGTATCTGACATTGTTTTTCTTTATTCACACATAAATCCTCAATTCGGTGGCCTGGCTTCCAAATCTCTCACTGGTGCAACAGCATCCCTTGCCTTGAGCAAAGGCTGTTTGCCCCTCTGCAATTTGGTGTATTGGGGCTGTTTCTTAGGTAACTAAAGATAAATTTATCTCCCCCATCTTTTGCAATTCTTTTTAACACCCAAAGAATATTAAGCTCTGCTGTGGATTTCAGTGCTGGCAAGAAGGTTAAGAACTAAGACCAGGGAGTAGATCAGACAAATTTGAATTTCTCTTTTATTTTCAGGCAAAAACAGCTCATTACCTTGTACAAGATTTCCCCCTTGTTCCTCTCTAAATCTTGTCATTTTTACTATTAGAGTGAGCCCATCTAGATGCTATGAATGTGGTGACAGTAGGATCAGAGGACATGAGCTGTGTTACATGGTCACAGTAACTCAGTGGCAATGGTGCTGCTGAGCCCAGTGCAGCCTTTGCAGCCCCTTTCCCTTTCCTCTGGCTGTGCCTCCTGCTGCAGCTGCCTCTCCACTGCTCTGCCAGCACCAAGGCTTGTGGGGCTGCATTGTAAACTGAGGCAGGGATCTGATCTGTTTGAAGAATAACTCAAAAAAGGGTTATTTTTTCACTCACATTTGCTGTTTGAAGAGTTTGTCATTGAGACGAGCCAGAGTTGGAGGCTGTAAGGGCAAGGATGAGACAGGGGCTTCCTAAGGCATCACTGTCACCACAAGTCATTTGTAGAAAAGTGCTCTACTGAATCAAAGCCAGCATTTTCACACCTGTCAGGGGAAAGAAAAACCTAACAACATCCCGTGTGCTTACTAATCCCACTTCTGTGTGTATAATGTTGCCTGGCACATCAAGTGCAACAGAGATGTAAAGCTCAGCACTGGGATTGTGTAATGTACTCAACTTTAACCGTGGAACAAGTGATTTTTTTTTTCTCCTTTCAGATCTGTTTGTAATTGTTAAGGCTAGCAGAGCTCCAGATGTTTGCTGGACAACCCTCTAGTCACAAGGAAAAGGTTACTAAATATAAGTGTTAATACTGATACAATTAGCCCATTGAGTGAGTGCTTGTTCATGCAATTAAAAATACCAGGCATGGTAAAATTTAACTACTGGTGTGGCTTTTTTTTTTTTTTTTTTTTTTTTTTTTTACATTTTGACAGTTTAGGTTATGACCCAAAGTTGTCTCAGCTTCTAGGACCATTAAAAGAATGTTCTCAGGCCAGGCCCCAAGGGTTGCTAAAATATAGGTGAAAAGGGTGTGTCTCTGCCTGCAGTGGTAGCAGTTTCGTGGCTCGTGCTTCTGAAATTGAAGATGCTGAGTTTTTAGTACTGTATTTCAGTGCAACTGTGATGTGTTGTCCATGTCTAGATCCCTGATGATATTAAAGGTACATCTTTTTAAGTGCAAACCATCTTCAGTGCTTCATTTTATCTGTCATGGATTAATATTTGTTTTTCTTCTGTGCAATTGACTGTACCTGCTCCAAATTTGTTTTTTTTTCTATTTCAGTGCTTTTGTATGTGAGGAAGGAGACAGATGAGGTGTTTGATGCTTTGATGCTGAAATCACCCACAGTAAAGGGGCTAATGGAAGCTGTAAGTATCTGATTTCCTCATAATGTTTGTCTTTCTTGGCAAGGAAATCTTGAGGCTTTCCATGTGTTATGGAGATAAATAATAATAATGATGCCTTAGGATTTAGCTTTTGTATTTTTCAGATCCCGTACTGCTTTAATGTGTAACTCTAAAACCCCATAGCCTATCAGCTACTGTTCTCCCATTTTAGTCAGACAAAACAATTCCTCTCTAGGCCTGAAACTCAAGGACACCTTATTGTCTCAGGCCCCGAGAGATGTAAACAACAGTAAATTGGGGGAGGGGGCAAACTTGGAGTAAATTACTTCATTACCTGAAGTTGTAATTGGAGGATTAACCCCTGATATGTAAATGGCCCAAACTTATAACTGTATGAAAAACTCGTGACCAATGTCCATCTTGGGTGTAGCCCCTTGGAGGCTTCTGGCTGTCCAAGTTGTACCTAATGAAGGTTTTTAATAAATGCCCACTTTTATTCTCTTGACTTTATCTAACCTCTGTTTTAGGTTGTCACTCCAAGGCATCAATATAAAGATGAAGTTATTCTTAAGTGCATTAAAGCATTCCCTAAAGGCTTTCTGGAGCACAGCTCTGAAATGCTGACATTTTCCTGTTTCAAACCCAGCAGGTTGCTGGGTTTAAACAGCATCACAGAGCTGATTATTGGAGACCTGAGCCTTGAGGAGTAACAGTAGTTCACCAGTGTCAGGGAAGAAGAGAGGTGCAAGCTTCATTTTCTGAAATACTTCTTTCTGAGCTGATGGTTCAGAGCCTGTTGAATCTTTCCCTGTAATGCTTATCAGTACATTCCCAGTTTCCAAGAAGAGGCCCAAGGATGCACCATTTCTGTGGGAATTTCATATGGCCTTTGTTCAACTGCTCTTCAACATGTAAGAAGCAGGTGCTGAGCCAGTGCAGTCTTGTCATTCATACGTTGTCTCAAGTTCCTTCTCTAGCCCTCACTTAGACAGCATGACCTACCTACCAGTTGCCTCTTTGCTGCTTCTTTTGAGTGGGGTTTTTGCTTGTTACCCATTACCTGTAGTCATAAGTGTTGCTATTTCCATGTTTAATCCTTTTTATATGAGCTGATGGCTCGTGAAATTTGGTAAGGGAAGAGTTAAGAAATAATCACGTGTCTCACTGCTTCAGTGGGGGAATGTGAGATTAACATGTGAGATGCTGAGTTGATTTCCAGCCTTGTTTATGTGTAGGGAAGAAGATGGAAATGGATGAAAGTGCCCCTAGAGAACTCAGCCAAGTGCTAGAAGTGTGTATATTCATACTCTTAAACCCATCACAGTGTCTTGTTGCATGGACTGAGCACTTTTAATGCAGTAACAATTGAGTTATTTGGCCAATATTTGGCTAGTAGCAGAAGGCAGAAAAAGATTTGTTTAAAGCCCCTCTTTAGTTGAGGGTATCTCTGAGGAGAGTCAGTGGCACGCTAAGGATGTCCTAACTGGGCTTCTGCTGATGCTGTTTGTTAGCTGTGACTGCAGCTCAGCTGTCAGGCAGAGCACATGTATAACAAAACCCAGGCTTTGCTTGAGAGGCTGCAGTCTGATTCAGGGTAAGCTGCAACACGATTTCATCTTGTCTTTGTATGGAAGTTAAAAGTATGTTATAGTCCTTCTATAACTGTTCAAGCTAGCATGAATATTTTATCCCCAGTAGTCTGTGCCTCTCTATGCCTGTTCTCCACCCACCATGTAACAAAAACAAAGCTGCAGAAGCAGGGAAGGTTTCTGCATACCTCAGTCAATGCAGCTGCTGACCTCACTGGCATGTGTTCGGCACCAGAGAAATCTAATCTGTTGTAAAATGTCCCAGTTCACTGGAAGGAACACATTCAGAAAATTTTAATTCTCTTTGGTAGGATATTGTGGATAAAACAATGCCAAAAAGCTGTCAAACTGCATATTCTTAAATATTGTCTCTACAGTCATTGCAGCAAATGATGTAATTTTGTAATTGTGTATATCCTAAATGCTCCGTTCTAGTCTCAGTATTAAGAATTTAGGAACTGAGCCTCTGAGTATTAGAGTCCCAGATCTGAAAGAGAGCTTCAGTGATCCTCAGTCATACCCTCCTTCTCTGTTTATGGATTTTACTTTTTTTTTCCTTTTTGTTAGTCACTGTTCCTGATCTTTGACTTTTTCCTAACTTTTGGTTATTAATGATACGGTATTATCGGAGCCTATATTTATTTCATTCTTGCATATGCCCCCATTCCAAATTAGCAGTTAGATTCCTTCTCAGATATCTTTCTGGCAAATATCTAGAGGTCTTGGGTTTCAGAAATACAGCACGTCTCAGGAAGCAATGCAGATGTTTGGTTTTCACTAGTCAATCTTGATCAACAGGAAATAACAAAACAATTGTCCATCACAAAGCATCACACATATGTGGTGACTGACCAGCTCTACATCCTGCTTTCAGCCTGATCCAAAGTCAGGATAACTGTGGATCTCAGTAGGTACCTCAGTCTTACATTGTGCAAAATTACATATTTATTCAAATTACAGAAGGCAGTTAAAATTGTGAAATTAAAGAATCTCCCAAAGTCTTTCTATAATTAAAAACTAACAGCTGAGTTCAACAGACCTAGCTTAGACTATCAGATACCTGCCTATGTATGTGATCTTCCAGCCAGTGCATGGCAACAGACTAGACCATTTCACAGAAATAAGTTGACAAATGTGTTTCCTTATACACCTTGACCTGCCCAGATATTGTCCTTTCTGGCTTCCTGACTGCAGCAGAGAACATTTCTGGTGGCTTGTGCAATCAGACAGACTTGCCATGCCAGGGGACTGCAGCCCAAAGGGACACCCACACAGCTATTTCAGTGCCACTCAGAAGTTGTCACACTACTTCGGGCAGCCTAACAGAAAGAAATCTGCTCAGAAGATTGACAAATGGACAGTGGAGATGATAAGGGAAAATACTCCTCCACATAAAGGTGTCTTTTTAAAATTTAATGTGGCCTGCTTGGGTTCAGGTGAGAAATCCTGTTGTTTTGTATAGAAGTTGGCAGAAAGTGGTGTTCCCCCTGTGCTGGCAGCAAACACCCTGAGAAGAGGGTGTTGAGTGAGATGCCCTAGCAGATGCTCAGTCTCTGTTTTCTCCAATTCTGCAGCAGGACTTAGTACATTTGTACTGGAGACTGTGAGGGGGAGGCTCTCCCATACCCCCACTTGGAGCCTTGCTTCCACAGCTTGCTGTTTGGTATAATTGGGTGAATTGCAGGGGTTCCTGAGAAATGTGCTTATTCAGTCAGCTGCAAGTCTTTTGCGAAGCTCACTAATCCCTGCATGTTACATAAATCCTACACCTGTCATAGGCAGTGTGACAGGCAAGACTTTCCCAGCCCAACCTCTCGTAGTTTATGTAGGAAGTGATGTCCCAGAGGCCCAAACTGCTTTGAGCAACATTTGAAATGCATGAGTGTTAGGTATGCCAAATATCCTAGGGAAGATTTATGCTGGAATGTGCAGAATGCTGTATATTAGCTGCTATTAAGCCTCCTTGGCAAGAAATGTTTTGCTCAGCTTGTTTATTTGCATGGAGTCAGTGAAAAGTGTCTTCAAGTGCTGATCTTTACAATATCACGAGGCTTCAGAGTTTACAACCTAGAGAGGAAGATTGTTTCCTCAAGTTCACACAGTTGTGATGCTGTTTGAAATTTCAGGTTACCGGTTTTTCTCCAATGACTGTTAAAAAGGATTTTTTTCAACTGTCTGATGAAATTGAGCCATTTTTATTATTGCTTTACATGAAAAATTTAGGAGTACAACAGAAGCACAGATACAAATATTCAATACCAGATTGTTTATTGGATATCATTCTGTTCATGATAACCAAAGCCAGAGGACAGTAAATAGTAAAAGAGCAGTGAAACTGAAGTAGCAAATACCACCCAAATTCATTTTGTATTTTGTTCTCTGCTAAGTAGAAAACTTAGGGAGTGGATGGGTATATTGTACCTCATCAGTTATTCCCCTTTCTGTTAGCCATAGATGTATGCTAAGAGTCAGGGGAAACTGTTTTCAGTGTAAAAGCACTTTTATTGGTTCTTCAGAATCTTGGAGTTATGCTATAAATGCCTGTCAAGCTGATACCCTCGTGCATTATTAAGGATAGTTTTTAAGTACAAAATTGCATCTAGGCTAAGATGACAATTACGCTATTATAAGTGATGTAGACAAGTATAGGCCAATTAATTTTCTCTTTCAGAGAATCTTGGCTGTTTGCATGGGAGCCATGCTTGGTGTTCAACCTGTGGCTCTTTGAATCTGTCCTCAGTCTGAGTTTATCCATTCCATTTTCTTTTCCATGATAATTGCTTTAATGTACTTCTCTAAAATACCTTTTCTCAACAGAACTCTAAATGCGAACACAAAGGAAGGATTTTACCATGACTGATGTTTGCTAGTCTTTAAATGGGTTTTTATCGTGCATTTCAGTTCTCTAATGCAGAAGATGAACAGTGAGCTATTTAGCTGCCACTTCATTTCGCTTGGGAAGAGCTGGAAACTTACTTTGCTTGGCAGTAGAGCACCACAGAACAGTAATCACTGGGAAAAAAGAAAGTCATTTTTTCTGTAACTATTTTGCATTTGGGAAAATCCTCTTCTAAAGCATGAACTGTGAGACGTGTTCCCTCAAACAGCCATGATTTGGAAAGCAAACCTGGCTCAGAGGAAGGGCCCAGGGACACCACCTTCATAAGCACACCACAGACTCACTGCAGAATAGATACCCAAGAAATTACTAAATCACTGCAGCAAAGCAATGCCAAAGCATCCCAGTGAAGTACTTGTTGGCATGGGTAATTTGTCAGCTAAGGGGTTCTTCCTTTCTAAAGTTTTACTGTCTGTTCTGCTTTGTTTTAGTAGCTGGCACGAAGTTTATTTTACAAGTCCTTTACCTTGATAACACACTTCTGTGACATCTCATCTCATTATCTATACAGTCAGATGATGTTTTGTGAGGCAAATAGGGTTTTCATTTTGCTCCTGTAGTAACTAGACTGAGTCACCTTCCCAACCATACAGAAGCTTCTTAGTCCTGTGTGTAGGATGTCAGTAGCCCTCCCACATTAAAAGGTACCTTGAAGGTTCTTTTTAGACAGAAGTACCACCATGGAGTGTCCTTTTAGCTTAACAAATCCCTTGAAATGTCTTTGAGAAATAGAAATGTGTATGTTTTTGTTGTTCCATTGGTCCATCAGCTCCTGTTGGGTTGCCATGTGTCCGCCTTCTGCTGGGTGGGAGAAGCCTTTGCTTCCATTAAAATCAGATTAAGAAACAACAGAAAGATCAGACTGAAATTCCCTGCTAAAATCTGAAGCTCAGAAAAGCATTGACTCCTTGAGGAGAGCACTAAGGAGATGCTGGGGCAGTTGTGATGACTCACATCCTATAAAAACTATAGTATCTGAGTTTCTGGATGGAGACAATTGTGGGTTTTGATTAAGCTGTTCAGGATTATTGGTCCCCAAGTCATCCTTAAATGAAAGCATGATATGGTTGTGATGGACTTTCTTGTATAGCTATCCTGTTAAAGTTTCCAGAGGTTTTAATGTCTTATGTAAAGTAAGAGGTGATAATTTTATATTTCTCATTCATCTTTAGTGATATTTCTTTTATTTTTATTATTTCAGATCTCTGAGAAATATGGGCTGCCAGTTGAAAAGATTGCAAAACTTTATAAGAAGAGCAAAAAGGGGTAAGTGAGTTACCTACCTACCTAAGGATCTACTGCAGGATCCCTTAGAAGTACTCAGAGATCCCAATTATACTTGGGGCTCATGGTGCTGGGCAGCACAAACTCTGTCAGGAGACATACCCATGTGCTGAAATCTTCATGTCTGTGGAGACTGTAAGGGATGGCAGAGGAGGAAACATGGATCCCCAATCTGTGTCTGACTATTGTTCCTAAATTTACTGTGAAGAGTTTGTGGATAAGATATGTGGATAAAGTCTGTTTTGTAGACAATATGCTTAATAACATCATGGAGGGCCAGCATGGGAGATGCTGCCTTTGCTGTGAATGCAGTGTGGAGTTTTCCTGGAGTGTTAGGAAGAAGTAGGCTACTGTCCTACTCTGAAAGACAGGCAGGCAATGTCTGCTGCAGGGGTTTCAGCTGAGTAAATTTAGACATAAACATCATAGCTGGACTTTTAGAATAGCTAGGCTTCTGCTCCTTGCCATAAAACTAAATCTCTTCACTTCAACTTTTTTTTTTAATTCTGTTTAATCACAATATTGAAGTGGTATAATTTTAAACCAATCATTTATTTTCCATTGTAACTTGAGCTTAGGGCATTGTTGTGTTTGGGGTTTTCTTTACCTTTTGAGAAGACAGGTGAAACTTCTCATGTTTTGCTTCTTTCTAAGTGACAGAAGAAACACTTGGAGGTGAAGAGTGAGGGAAAACACTCATATACATTTCTAATAGTCACTGTCAATAGTTTCACATCCAAGCTGAGTTCTGTGTCTGTGAGCTGTGTGCAAAGCACAAATGACACTGCTTTCCTGTGGCAGCAGCTCACACCACAGAGGCCTGGCAGCTCCCATGGCATGGCTGAGGAGTAGCATGGACATGTCCCTGTGGGAGCCAATGCCAGGCACGGGAAGCACCAGCCTGCTGGGTCTGCCAGGGATCTGAGGTGCAGCTCATCTGTAGCCTGTGTGTTAACATCCCAGCACGTGTCTTTTACCTCAACTACTCTGGCAAGGAGCAGCCTGTAATCCAAAGACTATAAGGGACAACATATCTTGATGATAATTCCCACTAGTGATCCTGTACTGGCATGTGCTGGAGTCTTGTTTTGTGTTGTAGAGAAGCAAGCACATGTGGCAGAGTGCAGAGTTTTCCCTTTCAGTGTCCTGGTACATAAAAACATTGATTTCTGCCTTTGTCACAGTATCCTGGTAAACATGGATGACAACATTATTGAGCACTACTCCAACGAGGACACGTTCATCCTGCACATGGAGAGCATGGTTGAAGGCTTCAAGATCACACTGACTGAGATCTAGCCTCAGGCAGAGCCTATTTTTAAGGAACCACAGCATTTCATCCTTCTTGGAAAGCAGAAGATTCCCCGTGAACTTGACAGACATTGATCAGAGAAACTGTTACAAGACTGCATTGAAAATACTGTCCATTCTGCACATGTGCACCCACTGCACATAGACTTGGGTTTGTCAAGCACAAGGCCACTCATGTTAACCTGGTCCCTTATTTATTGTTCCCCACTCTCTAGTGTACAAGCAGTTACCAGCCCCCAGATTTGTAAACAGATGACCCACTGCAAATGTGAAATGCAGCATTTTAATCCATACTTCAGTGTGGATAAGCTCATTCTAAAAAATGTTCAGTAACTATGTTGGTTTAGTTTCAGAAATCTGGTATAAATCACTTTACCAGTAGTTGTCTCCATCATTGCTAAAAATCTGTTGCAGTGCTAAAGATGGGGAAAGTGGCTGACAGTTCACTTGCTCTATACTGTATAGTCTTGCCAAATACCTCTGGTAGTTCTCAGCATGTAGCAATGAGGACTTGTAAGTAAGGCATTCAGCTACAAATGTCACTTGTAAGTAAATGGTAAAGAAACCATTTTAACCTTGTATATAATGTTTATAATATGCAATAATATATTTTAACTACTGTATGTGGGCATGTTTACTGCCACTATGTTTTTGTATGTATTTGGTTTAGGGTTTAATAGAATCTTTCCTAGAGGATTAAATTGCTGCAATCTGTTAAGGAGTGTGTACTGAGAAGCTGATAACTGAATTTGTACTCATATCACACAAGGATGTACATTGAAATATTAGAGCAGACTCTCCCACTGGGCCTTGGATGCTCTGGCACAGTGGGGCCCACCTTAGGTGCCCAAATCCCAGCTGTAGATACCTGAGTCTCCCATCCAGCTGTAACAAAGTCCAAGAGACACCATGTGTCTGCTGCCTGGTTTGGCTAGAGGGGACTTCTTCCTGGTTGTCTTCCTTTGATGAAGTGGAGGCTCCTAAAGTGGCCTTTTCTCAAAGCTGTGGTGGGAAGGTTCTCTCTGCAGCAGCCTGTGCATCAAAGCATTCCTCTAGACTGTAAGATACAGGACTTCAAACTTTTCCTTTTAAGTGTACTTGCTCTTGTATTTCCATTGAATGATTCTGTGGTGACTCCTAGGGCACTTGGGTGGTGTATAAGCCTGGGCTTGATGGAAATATTTATCAAAACTGGGACAATTTTTCCAGTGGCGACTGAGTATCCCACAACTGTGGAGATTGGTCTCTCTCAAGGACTGCATCTGAACCCAAGTTGAACTACATGCTTATTCCATCAAATTCCATGCCTGTCTTACAAATTCTGTGAAGAGATAAAGTTGTGCAGGCTAAAAGCATAACAGGAAAGGGTTAGAGGCCTGAATGTCCCTGTGACATCCAAACCCAGCATCTCTATCTCTGCATTCCAGCTCCTCTGGCTTTTGTAAAGAGCTCCTCATATAATTCCATGAGTTTCAGTTGCATTTTATTCTCTATGCACTGTACATGGATCCTGTGTGACTGACAGAAGTGTGGGTCCTTTCCTACATGCAGTTTTTAGAGTTTATTCTTTCCCTTCTAAAACTTTTTCTCCTTTAGTAGCACAACCTTTATTATGTGGTGGTTAATGCAGAAAGAAACACTGCCTAGTTCAACAGGACTCAGTGTTTTGAACTGTGTGGAGCTATTTACATTCAAGCAAAGTAACTGGGATAGCTGACCAGTCTGATTTGGCCACATCTGCATGAATTGTCCTGCAAGTTCTTGTACACTCTCTTAACTTCATTAGAAGTAGCATCCAATTAAAATCTCTACTTGTAATAGAAATGTTAGGTACATGCCAAGGTTTCTGTGGGACCAGAAATTATAAAAGGTTCAGGCTGGTGGCATCAGGGCTAACATACCCAGAATCCACATATGCCTGTAAAGCAAAGTGTGTATTCTGTCTTTCTTCTGCCCTTTTCTTTTGTCATATACTCTTTCCCCTTCTGATGCAGAGTTCTGTAGTAATTCCTTAACTTTATATAAAAATGCACTCCAGCAAAGATGCTCTTGCTACCTTTCTCAAAATCCTAGCAAAAATCCTGGGAATACAAGAGATTTATTATGGTTCAGTTTGTTTCTATTTGGCTCAGAGAGATAAAAATCCTATGCTGACTTATCCCAGATGCTTTTTTCCTAAAGAAAAAAGGGGACAGTTTGGACAGGAGGCATTATGAACTGGGACCAGCTCACAGGACTGGTGAACATTATTGTTAGCTCTTGTATTTCTCTATTGGTGTTTGGAATCCTCAGAATATCAGCTGGGACCTCTCAGATGGTCAAGATGTCTGGGCAGAAGCTGCAGGTGGAGCTCAGTAAATGCATGCAGGGGTTGAGCCCTGGTTCTGCCCCCAACAAACCTGCTTCCAAGGGAATGCCTTGGGGCTGGCCTGCGTTGGAATGTGCTGCATCAAGAAAGGCCAGTGAGAATTTAGGGATCACAGAGAAGGACAGGCTGTCCTGGCAGCACCAGCACTCCGGTTAATGGGATGGTTTTGTCTTACATTTGGGTTGAGATGAGCTGAGATCTGTTGGGTGCTGCAGCATCCTGTGATGAGGAGCAGTGTAGGATCAATGAGAAGTGCAGTGCTCCAGGAATACTGGGGCTTAAGGCTTTCCCTTGTTATTTTAGGAGCTTTCAGTCAGCCAATGTCCAGAAAAGGAAAGTTGCTTCCAAGATTAACTGAAGCTATTCTAAATACATCTTAAAGTGTGCCAATTCCTGCTAGCAATAGCTGATACTCCTGCCTTTATTTCCTTCCTACAGTCTCAATGAAGTTATCAGGAAGGTGACTAGATTGGTGGTAAGATTATTTTAAAACAACAGCTAGAGCTAGGTAAGGATGATGCTCTTAACTTTATCTGCAGGGTCTGAGGGCTTTGTTTCTCTGCTCCAGATGCAAGTGTATCACAAGCACTAAGACATTAGAAAGAGTATCCATGCTGCACTCCTTCAGTTGTAGTTACAGCATCAGCTGCTGGAGGAGCACTGAACCTTGGATGCTGGATGTGGCAAGCTGTAAGCTCTCAGGGTTCACCTTTTTGGAACAAATCAGCCCATCAGAGTGGTGGGAAAGGGGCAGGAGGACAAATGCAAACTTCTGAAGCAGTGGCTGCTTGTGCCCTGCTTGACTCAGATGTCCTGAGGAGTACATAGTGCTTACATGTATATTGTTAAAAATATGCATGTTGCTTTTGTTTGATAAAAAGTACTGATTAATGCTGGATCTTCCAAATACTATGAGTTAAATTGAAGTAAGATTTGGCTCCTGTTCAGCAGGGGACAGGAATATCTGCCTTGCCTCCTTTTGTCTCTTTGTGGCACTGCTGTGGTTGTTTATTTAAAGGAACAAAATTCTCATTCCCTTTTCTTCTTCAAGGCAGCAGTCTTGAATCTTAACTAGTGCCACCTGAAGAGTGGCTTGCTGCTCAGTGCATTTTCCCTGTGAAGAGTTACAACAGTCTGTAGATGGGTTTTGAAAGACTCTGATAGAGATGTACAAAAGGAGAACAGTCTTCTAATTGGTTCCTGCTGCAGATTTGGCACTTTGTCCGTCCATTTGATGTTTTGTTATGAAACCCCATTAAAATTCTCAAATATTACCTATTTCTCACAGTCAGGTGCTGATATCCCCAAAATAAAATGCATCCTTTGAGTGAAGCTTTGTGGATGTATGGTGATACTCCCATTGAGACATTTTGGAGGATTTCTACACTGAGTATGAACTAAAAAGAAAATAATGGTTTTTTCCTGTGTGTCCTCTCTCGCCAAGTTTTTGGTCAATGGAATTCAGAGATCAAATGTCTTTCTTACATCTTTTTCTCTTTCATTCTATGAATTGTTTAAATGTAAATTAATTCAAACTATTAGTACAATCTAAACTCTCTAGCTGACAGAGATGCTGTATATTGATTGAAGTGGAACTGGAAAGGAGTATCTTATGACTTATAAAATGTAAAGCTTATTAAATGTTTATATGCTCTTCCATTTCCTATTAATTGAGACAAGATACAAACAAGAATGTTTGTGCCAAAGATTGTGACAAGCCGTCTTTCTGGCAAACAAGGAAACTTTATGTATAAATAGTGTGCTTTTATATTAAGAGTATAGCTCATGTAACTTAATAGTGTTGCAACTGGGAGAGGGGTTTGATAAGCTGTAAATACAGTTATTTTATTTTTTGTACATTTTTAAGAAGGAAAAAAATAAATATTCCTATGTATGAGATAATATTGCTTTTGCTGTGGTGTGTATTACTGCATCTCTCCAGGAGAGATAATATCAGTGTGTACAAATACCTGAAGGAGTGCAGAGAGGATGGAGTCAGGCTCTTCTAAATGGTACCCAGTGACAGAACCAGAGGCAAGTGGACACTAAAACAAGGATTTCTCTCTGAAATCAGGGAATGTGATTGAGCACTGGAGTAGGTTGCTCAGAGAGGTTGTGGAGTCTCTGTCCCTGTAGATATTTAAAAGCTGCCTTGACATGGTCCTGGACAACCAACCCTTAACCTACTTGAGCAGGGGGATTGGACCAGATGAACGACAGAAATCCTTTCCAACCCCAACTATTCTGATCCTGGGACTTGTTGTAGTGTTCTGGGAGCCTGGCTGGAAGCACTGACACCAACATCTTTGTGTTTCTGGGCACCTGGGAGATAAGATCCTTATCTACAACTGCACCGAAGGCACTGAAGCATGCCTGGCCACACATCTTGCAATAGAACATTTTCATAAAACATTTTATTCTCCACCGGTTGAGTTTGGCTTTTCAAACAAGATTCAGGAGGTGAGAACATCTTAGTAGGTGGGAAAATGGCCTGGGAAAGTATTTACCTCAGCAAAGGGTGATTCCCCAAGCAGCAGCAGGGCAGCCCTGTCTTACGGTGGGGTGGAGTTCAGTGCTCTGGATGAGCAGTACAGAGTGAGCCAGGATCAGCTCCCATGGAGCTCTTTAAGGTAATCACATTTCCTGGGCACTGCCTGTGATAGATGTTTAATTATGTTTTATAGGAAGTAGTTTTACTGAGTGACTCTTAAAATGCAAATGCTTTAAAGCTGCGTGGTTGGCAGAGCTCCATCTGCGAGGCCATGGAGGGCTGAGGAGAAGTGTGTGATGGGAATCCCTGTGTGATTGTGTCCGGCATGGCTGAGCCAGGCTTTAGCAAGGTGACTCGGGGCACCTTGACTAAAGGTCTTTAAGAAGAACTGACCCTCTCTTAGGAGCAGAGAGCAAAACACTCCACCTCTAGCTCCTGACTGAAACTTTAGGGGACTCACTGGAGCAGCAAAACTGGTTTTCGGCACCTTCCCAATCTCCTGGCTCAGTTTGTGCTGCAGAAAACAGCGATAGATTCTGGAGCACGCTATTCCCAAACAGCGCGATGAGCGGCAGAACCGTGGGTTCCCTCCTCCCGGAGGTGGTGGCAGGTCCTCTCCAGGATTGTGGGAGCACAACGTGCTCCAGTGCCTGGGGCAGGAGCCTTGCCCTCTGCACAGCGAGGTGCGGGGACAGCAAGGGTGGGAAGTGGAGGATTTTAGCACTCCTGTAAAATAAATGCCTCCTTACACTCCTGTCTTTTTATGCTAAATCGTAAAATGGGTCTAAGGGGGAGGGTGAGGAGAACCGACATCACAGGGAGTCTGGCACACTGGAAGCTTGTGGAACAAAGTCAATTTGAAATTGCACTGAGCGCAGGAGATACCTGGATAGTGTAACTGATGCTGCATTCAGGCTCCAGCCTGTCTCAAGCTCATATTAATGTGCAGCTCCACAAATAGGTGGGGTTTTTGGGCTGGGGTTTTTGTTTGTTTGGTTGGGGTTTTTTTGTCTCAAAAGGAAATAGGCACTGATTTCTGTTACCTTCAGACACTTTTTGCACTCGGCTAATTCCAGCTCCAAATTTAACCCAGGTAAAAATTTGAGGGGTTCAAGGGGCATGCACAGAAGCATCAGCCAGCCCCCTCCAGAGCGTGGCAGAGGCTGGCAGGAGTCCCTGCAGTGACAAGCTCTGTGGCAGGAGTCCCTGCAGTGACAAGCTCTGCTGCCGCCTCCTCAGCCACATCTCAGAGCAAGTAACCACAGCTACCACCCTGCCAGCCCAGGCTCCCTTGCCACATCCTGCTCCCTGATGGCGTGGTAGTCATTAGGGGATAAAACGCCCCCTAAGCCTGGAGAGGGATTTATCTATAGCAGGGAAAGTTGCTGTCAGTCAGCTAAGCTGCTCTTTCCAGCTTCAGAGGACCAGGGCTCTCAGCCCTGTGCTGTCCTTTTGCTTTTATAACCCACTCCCTGATATCCTACTCCTTGCCCAGCTGCTGGCTTTAGCTGCTGGAGGAAAAGCTGTGTTAGCAGTGGAGCTCCCAGCTGGCTGCAATGTGCTGTGCACAGCTTAAGCCCTGGCTGAGCCCTCCAAATTGGCTTTCACGGCTGCTGGCTGGACAGGAGCTGTAAAAACAGCAGGCAAAGGCTTTTCTGGGGTTTTCTCCCCAGACCATGGGGCTACGAGAGGCTTTAAGGTTCTGCCGTGAAGGGAGGAAAGCACATGGCACACCATCACTAGCTGCAGCAGAATGTTTATTAGTAGGAAAGAACATTTAGGGGATTTCAGTAGGTGAATTTTTTTGAACTGTTGGTATCCACCATACATTGGTTTTCATCAAGATTGTTCAAGGTCACATATTTATATAAGAAAGCAATAATTCATATTTAGGTGCAATCAGTAATTCCAGTATGAAAAAGCACCGTGTCACAAAACAATTTACAATACAAAAGTCTTCAAAATCTAACATTTAAAAACAATATATTTGTTCAACAGTAATAACAATACAGTAAAAAAATTCTATTTCCCTTCAAACAATACTGCTTATATATTTTGGCACTCAAAAAGAAACTGTCACAAATGTGCCTTTTTAGCCACACAGTGCTGTTTTGTGAGTGTCTATATAACAAGGAAAAACATGCTTTTGAAGTCAGTCATTTTGCCAGGTGCAGTTTGAACTGCTTTTTCCATTAAAAAGGAAAAAGAAACCTGAAAGAAAAAGAACTCCTAAGTTGCAGCATGTCTTGTCTTTTGGCCCACAACACAATCTGGAGAAACATCTCAGATTCAGTCCATCTAGTAAGTCAACCCTGCCTGAAAGGCTGGATCTGACCCTCACTTCATTCTCCAAACCTGACAAGAATTGTAGACCTAAGCCATCCAAATGCTCCTGTCTTTTAGGGGCTGACCCCAAGTTCTTTCTATATTAAGCACCCCAATAAGATTCTGACCCTAAAATTGCTGCTCAGGCTCTTCTTTTCCTTAATTCCCCTCAATTTTAGTTAATGCATTTTAAACTCACTTGCACAAATGGTCTTGCAATGTGAGCCCACCTTTTTTGTCCTGGCAGAGCCAGCAGTTCCAAGGAAAGCCAAGTTCCAAGGAGCATGCATTGGGTGAGCTATGGGCTGAGGGAGCCTGATGCCAGCGGGGTGCCCTGGCTCAGGACACATTCCTCTCAGGTCTCCTCCTGGGGCCAGGGCTGGCACACAGAATTGGGAGGGGGAAGCTTGAATCTGAGGGAGGGAAAGACAAAACTAGACTTTTCAGGAAGAATTAGTTTCCACTCAAAACTGACCCCTAAGAAAAGGACGCAGGTGCTACGTGCCGGGTGAAACACTGGTGCCTGCGTGCAGCTATGGCAGCCCCTGAAAAAGGCTGGTTCTAGTGAACATGCAGTCCTTGGTGCTATCTCTAAAAGCTGAACAATAACAAAAAAAAAAATTAAATAGTTTTTACATCTTACATCAAAGATGCCACTACAAAAACACAATAGTATCACACGTTAATTAGTACAGTCTTAAAAATGCAAACCAACGCTGGTAAGACTCCCATACATTCTGCATATCATATGTACAGAGGAGAACAGCTTCTCGAGAGGAGAGGACAGTCATAGAGAGATAATCTTCTGTTTTCTGAGTACGTTGCATAATACATATACATTATCAGCATAAGAAAACTTTATTCTAACACTTAGAGCTCAGGAAAGGTCCTAACTGGAAGTTAATATCTGGGGGAACCGTGCACGTGCTGGGGGGCACAAAACATACACAACCCTCCACCAAATTCTCCATCTCCTCCGGTGGCCTGATCTTCTACTCTCATTTTACCAGGTAGGTTTAACATGTTTCTCTGCAGGTACAGACTCCCAAAGCGTGGAACAGCCCAGGGCCACATCCCCAAAAGCTGCCCCTGGTGTGCCTGAAAGCCTCTCCATGTCCTTCTCATGGGCTTTGCCTGGCAGAGAACCAGCTGGAGACTCAGGATACCACCAGATGAGCTTACAACAGAACCAGGGGGGGAAATCAACACTTCACAACAGCTACAGGCAACAACACACAGGACACTTGCAATTCTAGACAGCCATAAGAAAAATATGTGGACCAAATTAATTTAATTCATAGTTGTCTCTCTCCTTTCTGAATAGTAAAAGTCTTCCTTAGGATATGTAGGTTTGCTTACAAAGCATTCATCTAGAGAGGTATCTAAGTTTGCCAAGACACAGGATATGCTGAACTCCATGCTGCTGCAGTGAGTCTGCTCGTAATACATCATTAAAAGTTTGATTTTTATGTCTGCTCTATGCTTTAATGAGGCAACAGCCTGAGGGAACAGAGAAAGCTCTCCCTGTGGAATGGTCATGGACTTAAATAGGAACTGTATACTTTGATCCATTCAGCTCTTGGCTATGTTTTATCTCAATTTGTTCATTTCTACAGCATCAAAAATATCTGCCCAAATTTAAACAAATTGTTGTGATTTAAACCCAGTCAGCAACTAAGTCCCACAAAGCCACTCATTCACTCCCTTCTTGTGGGATGGAGAAGAGAACTGGAAGGGTGAAAACGAGAAAACTGTGGGTTGAGATAAAGCCAGTTTAGTGGGGAACACAAAAGCCTCATGTAAAAGCAAGGCAAGGCATTCATTCTCCAGCTCCCAGGGCCAGGCTGGTGTTCAGCCATCCCAGAAAAACAGGGCTCCATCACAGGTAATGGTGACTTGGGAAGACAAATGGCATCACTCTGAACGTGTTGCTCTCTTCCTCCCTCTTCCCCCCACCTCTTTATATGCTGAGCATGACACCATAGTCAGGGGTATCCCTGAGGTCAGTTGGGGTCCTGGCTGTGTCCCATCCCATCTCCTTGAGCACCCCAAGCTCCTTTGCTGACAGGGTGGGGTGGGAAGCAGAAAAGTCCTTGACACCATGTAAGAACTGCTCAGCAATAATGAAAACATCCCTCTGCTTTCAACACTATTTCCAGCACAAATCCAAAACTGACCCTCAGACAAGCTACTGTGAGGAAAATTAACTCTATCACAGCCAAAGACAGCACACAAATGTGTAACTACTTTTCCATCACATCACTCACTTGGCAGTATTTAAAAATCAAAAGGTATTAAGTACTCCTGTCAGAGAGGACATTATTGGTCACTTCAGCTTCAAGGGTAAAACAAGGCTGAATATACAAATGTTAAATACAAGACTGCTTGGACAGAATTGAACTGAGCAAGGGAAGAGATAAACATATTGAAATGCAGCTCAATTTATTTCCTTGAAGCAAGTGTGCAGACAAAAATAATCCCTAAGGTAATTAAGCTCTTCATTTTTACCAGGCACAGTGTGCCCACCTTGCTAGTAATTGCTCAGTCTGTTCTGCTCTTGGATCACTGAGGTTTCTGCATAAGAGCTAAAGGACCAGCATGGGTGAATCTAAGAGGATCCAAAGTAATGAAATAAATCACAAACTCACCTAAAACATGAATAAGAAAATGAAACACGAAATACCAAAGAAACATGATTTTGTGGAGCATTCGTATGACTAACATCGAGCATGATGTCTTCAGTAACCTTCCTAAAATCCTTATTGGATTAAAACCTGGGATTTGTTTTTTCTTTTTCTTCCAGATAATAATAAAAAACTATTTGGTTGCCCTGGAAATGGGAACAATGACAAGAAATAAAAAGTTGGTGGTGGCAAAAAACTGCAAGTTCTCCCCCAAACCAGCACACTGGACCCATTAATCTTCCCTCTGAGTGCAGTCAATGAGCAGCACAAATAAAGTTTAGAATCTAAGAGGATTTTCTCAGGTGGGTTTACTAATCATCTTTATCCCCTCATCCCACTTGGTGGGGAAACGTGAGGCCAGCCTTGAGTACTGTCCTCAGGAAGGAGAAAACCAGAGGTCACATGCTCAACACTTGTTTTGGACAGAGAGCAGGAGGAGTTTCTGCCTGATACTACTGTGTCAGAATTACCCCTTGGTCCCCAGCACCTGGGTGCTCCTCAGGACTGGGGCACTGCACTCTGCATGAGGGTGCAAGGGAGGAGCTGCACAGGTGCTCCACAGCTCTCTGTGGATAAACCAGGGCAGTGCAGAGCGAGCCCCAGGCAGATCAGCCTGCAGTGCCCCAACAAACACCCACATCATAGTGAAAACCATCCTGTTTTAGAGGTTCAGCGTGCCCTTAAATGTTTAATACTGCCATTACTTTAGAACAGGAAATAAACAGTGTGGTGCACACAGGTGGGTCAAAGATAGGAAACCAGGTCAGAAGCTGTTCCATTTAAGTCCATCAAGCTGGCTCCTCCTCAAGTCAAAGGCTGGTGTTTGTTATTTGTTCACACAGAGGCCAGGGATGGCAACTGGGAGGTGGCTGCAAGGACCCTGAGCACATGCCCTGGGAAGGTGAGAACGTCTTTGGTATAAGGTCAGGGCAAGAGGGGAAGATCTGAAAAATCTCAAGTGCAGAGTAAGTGAGTACTATGCAGAGGGTGGGTGGCTGTGGTGTGCCTGGAGATTTAGGAAGCCCTCAGCCTGCCTGTCAATCTCAGGTGAACGTGTCAGTGGTAGGGCTCAGAGTCCCCAGCCTCGCCACTCGGGGCTGAAGCAGCCCAGGAGGTACCATGGACTGGGCTGGCGTAGAGGAGCTGTTCTGTGGTGGCCACTGCCAAGAGGGTTTCACCGTGCAAATTCAGACCCTGGGCTACAGGCAGAGATGTCTTTACAGTTTTTCATTTCTCTGTCTTTTCACATCGTTCACTTCAATTCAGGCTCTTTTTTTTTTTTTTTTTTTTTTGCTTTGCTTATTAGTCAGCATTTTACAGCTTACTCTCAATTATACACTAAAATAACACAACCTGTGGGAAACAATGAGAAGTCGCTTGCATCTGGCCTTGCCAGCTTGTTAAGATATGGACAATACATCTGGAAAGCTTTATACCTGGTCCTGTGAAAATTATCACCCCTGAAACAACTCTTCAGTATGGATAATTTGGAAGCAACAGCAGCAAAAGCCAGGATGGAATAAGGGATGCTGTTGAGGTACCCATAGTAGACAGGGATGGTTTCTGCAAGGGGCAAGGAGATTGACTGAACATCCAGCTGATGGTTCCACTGCTCTGAAGGCCAGAGGCACCTAATGCCTTCTGCAGTCCCTCACCAGTGGTCCTGGTTTCTAATATTACTGATTTCCATGCCAATTTCCTGCTGTCTTTCCTATGTGCTTAAAACACAGATGTTCTTTCCACCTTCCCCAGCCTGCAGAATGGCACCTGGGCTTTGAGAGTCAACGGAGCTTTCCCTTCTTTTCTACCATGACTGGGAATGGACTCCTACAGGCAATGTTTTGTCCTCAGCTGCACTTAGGGAAAGCCTTATGCTCACTGGGGTACCTACTGGGTTCAGTGCCTACTGGGGTACAGTGAGCAGCTCTGCTGCTTAATTTTAGAGTGTATTTTGTCAGCACCTCTGACAGAATATGCAGCAGACAGAGCTGCTCACAGGGAAGGTGCCATTTCTAGTCAGGCCCTATCTCGAAACACATCGCAGCACGTGTCTGATGTATCACTGCTGTTTATCTTATCTGCTTGCTGCACAATCAGTGGAAAACTCTGCATGCAGCTCTGAGCACTTATCTGGCACTTGCCAGGTTTCTCTGCATTTTTAAGCTCAGGCTCTGCCTGCCATGCCAAGAAAAACAACTTCCCCCATTTTAAGACTCCCACATGAGATCCTGCTTAGTAAGACAGAGAGCAAAGGATGCATCCAAATACTTTTGCAAAGGGCAGATGAGATATCCTTCTTGCACCAGGTGCTCGACACTGAACTGCTGATTCCAAGGACTGCCATGGCAGCACCATGAGAGAGACGGGAGGAGGTGCTGGTGTTCTGGGTGTTCAGGAAGACTTGTCCAGCCAACAGTCACACTTGTCGGGTTGTTTCACTTGGCACTTGTAGGCTAAACTGCAAAAGGAGACTCTTGAAATTGCCTCCTTGATCCTGCCCTGCTGTATTGCTATTGTGTTGCATCTACACCAGCGGTGCTAAAAAAAGAGAGTGTTTTCAAAGAAGGAGGCAGCTCAGCTCAGGGCATTTGTTCTGAGGCAGGAGATTCCCTTCTCCCTGCCACATGTCCCCAGGGACCTCCCAGCTGTTCTCTGGTTCTGGTTCACATGTACTGAGATGTATGGCCAAGGCCATCTTCTCATCTTAGCTTAGTCTGCAGATTAGGGCTCAACATCAAGTTACCACAGCTCACCAAAGTTTCCATGACTCAGCTGAGACAAAGCTCTGCCCACAGCAAATGCAAGGAAATGTGACTTAACCTGATCTGCAGTGAGAGAGAATCAAGCTAAGCTGCATTATTGCACTTTTGCATCAGTGAAGAGAGAAATCCTGGCGCTCATCCCCCAGGAGCAGTGTTCAAACCATGACTATGCTGGTGCGCAATATGAAATGCACACAGACCTCATCCAGCTATGAAATTTACACACTTCTGGCTTACTGTTTTAAGCAGCAGAAAATGTGGAGATCATGCCTTATAACACAGAACAGCAAAGGACAAAGTGCCCAGGAAGAAGATAAAAATCCTACAAGTTCCTACGAACTGCCAAGGAATGGTATAGCTCTGGGTACCTGTGGAACATCATTGCTGTGAACTGACAGGGCTTCAAATAATGTTGAAACATTAATATTAACTCATTCTATCTCCAACTCTAAGTGCTCACAAGAACAAGTGTTGGTTTTACAAGATTGTGTTCCCTTTTCCCTTCCCAAAGCACCCTAAAACAAAGAGACACAACTGCAAAACTCACAAGTCATAGTCCTCGCTTCACATCTTCTGTCCAAGAGTTTGACAAGCTGGCTGGGAACATCAAATAAATGGGACTGGCATTTTCCATGAGATCAGTCTACATGTGGGATATACTCATTAATTCCTTTGGACAACACATGAGTGCGGGCTGCCTCTTGCACAGGCAACTAAAACTAGAGAACCCATCTACAAAATTGAGAAGTGATACGAAATAGTGTGTGCTGTCTGCCATCCTTCCTGTATGGAGATATTGCTAAGGAATCACTCAAAAGCATCTGACTTGCTGTGCTATTTTATACAGGATACACCACTTTGCCTTCAAAAGCTTGATGAAGGCAGTTATGATTGCAAATGCAAATGACAGCAAAGCAGAAAATTTCAATCTGAACACAGCACACCACTGCTGTCCTGCTGATCTGAGGTCTGCAGATGTTCCTATCACAATTCCAGCTATGAATCACTCTTTAAGTACATGCAGAAACAGAGAAAGAACGGGTAGTTAATAATTTAAAATAATACCAATCATCAGTAGCAGTCAGGTAAAAGAATAACCTTAGTTCACTCTGTAAATGTTTATACAATAGCCTTATCTGCAGCTGTGTCCTCTGGAGCTGTAAGCTAATTCTTATTATTCCAAATTTTGTGAACTGTGGGAAGCATTACACCTCTGCTGGCCTGGGGTCACAGCACAGGTTGTGCTTTCAAACACCTGTTGTATGGGAGTAACATGGGAGGCAAGCCTGGCCCCAACACCCCAAAACTACTGAGCAAAAACAGAGAGATTAGGTTCTGACCCAGAATTATCTTGTAAAATGGAAAATAGGTGAATGCAGTCACTTAAACAAAAGGCAACATTCAAAAAGCTTCTGTCACGTGCAAGTGCTTTCACAGCATTAGGAAGAAGTTGGAACCGTAGAAGGTATCCGAGTTCACCTTCAGGAAATGCCAGCTTCCACAGGTCTGGGCTGCTTTGGACGTGGTGTCTGCACTGAGCTGGCACGTTGGAAGTTCAGCAGGGATCCTCTGGTGTCACCTTGTCCTGCCCACACGGGGGTGGTGATGGAGCACCCCTGGAGTGGCCGGGGCAGTGGCACTGGGCATTCCCATCTGGCTGAGGGGTTTGATCAGTGCATGCCCACTGGCCCTCCTTCAGAAATCCCCAGCAGTCTGGCCAGGCTTCTCCTGCTGAAAAACAACCCTAAACCACATGACTTTCAAAATCCATGAGGTGATGGATATGGGAGAGGGCCAGTACCTCTCCAGGTAAAGCAGAAAATTACCTTGAAGAAGGCAGGCACAGACTCTCCTTTGAAGGCTTGGATTCGTGCACATGGTGTCTAATGAAGATTTGGGAGAAGGAGGTAAGGAACATTTTCACCAGCCAGAAGAATTGGTGTAAAACTTGCCAGTGTTGCTCATAACACCTGAAAGTGCTGGTAATTAAAATCTGTTTGTGTCTGTGGTTAGGCCCCCTTTGCTTTCTTATTTTCCCACCCTCATCTTGGCTCAGTATTTTGATGAACATAATGGAAATACATCATCAATTGGATTTTTGTGATTGTTTGATACAAAGGTGTTTGCTTGAAGACATTTACTGAGTGTCATTAGCCACTCATAAAAATTTTAGTACAACTGATTAAAAATGTTATTTTCAATTTACTTTTATTTTCTCTTAACGTGCTTTGCCCTTCACACCTGGCAAAGCAAATGGTATGGAAAAAATAAGTATAGGATTGTTTCTGTCAGTTATTGTACGTGCTAGCTAGTGCTCCACAGAGATTATTTATACTCAACTACTCATTCATGACTTCTAATTAGTACTTAGCTAATCATCATCTGCAAAGCAGACTTATTTTACTTGGTTTATTTTAAATTAAGGCTACTGGGGATTAGCATCTACAAGGTCACTTGACAAAATGCCAACTTTGCCTGTCAGACAAAGGTTACTCTAACGAGCTCATGAATTCCCAGCACCCTGCACTGCCTGCATGGGTACCTCTCCAACAGGATCACAAAGCAGACCTCAGCTAATGACTGATTAATGCCAATTTAGTCAGCATAATGCCTCCTGTTGCTAAAGCTTTTCCAGCTTTTCTTTTGCAACAGTGCTTGTAAAGTCCCTAAGAAATCCCTCATGTGTGTACTGGCTTTGCATACAGCAACTTCGACCAAAGGATAAAATTTTGCAGCAGCAAATTTCAGAACTCCTGCATCTAGGCGAAAAGATAAACATTCAACATTTCTCTCAAGAGCTGATCTTTTTCTGTTTTAATTTTTATATATATAAATATATCATAAAGCGTACCATTTCCTCATTTCAGTACAGATTTTTTGAACTTTACTAAAATAAATGAAATATAAATGCTACAAATTTATGTTTAAAACAAGTTTTGATGACAGCCTTCCCCTAAGAGCAGGCCCAGAAACTCTCTTAGCTACACGGAGAGACACAAAAACACCCCCAAAACTTCCTGCTGTGCAAGAGCATTCAGAACAGCAGATGTGCCTTAGCTGGAGCTGCTTGCAGGTGTCCGTGAGTTCCTCATGTGAATGCCCACTCTCCTTTAGTAGCCACTGCTTTATTACTAACCTGAAAATTTCACATTCAACATGTATCTCCCCTAAATTCATTGTCAAGACCCAGCTTTTCATATCTGTGTCTGCTTTTGCTGATCCCAAAACGGCAAGAGGTATGGTCAGTTGTGGATTTGGAGATCAGGATTGCAAATTTTTGAATTTTCAGATAAAGCCATATGACTTCAACCACTGTAAACCTAGTAAAAAAACATCAACCTTCATTTTGTCCCTTCTCCTTCACAACCTGGAAAGTGTTCACAGCATTGAAACAACGAGGCAGAGGAGTGGATGATCCACCCTACAGACGTTTTGCACTTTCATACTTCTTCCTAGTCCTTTCTTTGACCTTAACTGGTGCCTCCTGGACAGGAGAGGAGGTTCCAGGTGAATCGTACCCCACCCATCACAACCCCTTTGGTTCAGCCTTACTACACTTTCAGGTCCTGCAGGTGAATACTTCATAACTAAAGCAGCAATCTAAAATCTGTCAGTGTGTCTTGCTGCCAAGGGGTTTGTTGTCGGTTTACTCGTCCTCAACACATACTTTCCAAAACATATACAAACAAACAAACAAACAAACAAAATGAAATTTAAAAAAACAATGATAACACCACAATATCTGTTTAAAACAGTACTGCCCGTGCTCTGGACAAATTGTTAAGAGCAATTCAGCATTCTTATAATTAATCCACAACAAAATAAGCTATAAGATGCCACAAATGAAGGCATAATTGGCCATACAGAGGCAACACTACCATGAATGTTGTTTGGCAAGGAAAAAAAAAAAAGCAGGTACATAATTCATCCAAAGGACAGGCTCAGAACTGGCCGGCACTGCTGGGATCACACTGCAGGAGGCGGACTATGGATGGATCACTCTTGGCGCCACGGATGAACTCTTCCAGAGAGAGCTTTCCTAGAAAAGAAACACGTTCCCTTAGAGCACGTGGTGAGCTGCAGCAGACCTGTCCAGCCTCTGGACAAGCATGATGGAAGGAGGCTGGGGAAGCCAGGAAATCCCCTGGGAGAGCAGCCCTGCAGACCTGCAAGGTGAAGTCCTGCCTGCCCTTGCAGATGGTCCCACACGTGGACACCCCACCACCCCCGCAGGTCCCTACCGTCGCGGTTGGTGTCCATCTGGCGGAAGATCTTCTCCGTCCTCTTCTCTGGTGTTGACTCATCTTCTGGCATCTTCATTACAGAAGAAACCATCTTATAGATTGCCTGTGTGATAGACAGGAGCAAGGAGGTGGTAAGAAACGCTGTATCTTAATGCAATGAGGTGTGATGATCTTCTCGTGACAGGAACAGGCAAAAAATATCCTGGGAGCACCAGCAAGACCTGCTCTGTGGATGCTGAAGGGTGTGGGGTGGCACCAGGACATGCAGCTCCCCTCTTCAGTGGGACACTCGTTTATGAAATAGTGTTTCTTTATATAGCCATGGTCAAACGCCATCTGGGTTTGGACTAAAGTTACATTTTTCCATTAAAATACAAATTTATCATTTTGTCACAACACATTAGGCAATAGCAGCTCCCAGAGCCTGGAGGAACAGCCAGACCACCAAGGTCTTGTACCATGCTGTGATCACTCTCCATGCTTTGGCCACACAGGCTTTATCCTCACCACACCTGTCTCCTCACCCTGCCTTTGCTTCTCCCCATCTCCTTGTTGTCCCTCCTTGCCAGCATCCTGTCCCTGGGGAGAGCAGTGACTTGCTCCTTCATTTGCTGCATCTCACAGATAACAAAGGTTGGACCTCCAAAAGGTGACTTTTTCACTGGGGGTTGGTGTGTGCACAGCTCAAAATCCATTTCACAATGTGCTCCACAGAGACCAGATGCTTTGGACCCACAGAGCACCACCACCCATAGCTAATCTCTGCACAGACAAATGCATTGGACACCTTTGGTAGTAGCTGCCCCTGAAAGAGGGGTAATGTTAATTTTAAAACAAAGACGAGGCTCTGTCTCTGCACTGGTTACCAAACCTTGCTGGCAAACATAAGCATGCAGCACCAGTAAACACCAGGGCTTTGTGCTGGGCATCTCTGTGGTGCCACAGTTGGGAGAGCAGCAGCACCCAGATGGCTGCAGGGTGGTGGCCTTGGGGGCTCCTCCCAGCCATGTGGAGGGGCAGCACATCCCGGCCCCAGGCAGCATTGTCCTGGTCCAACTGGCCCCTTCTGCTGCCCACTGCAACCCCTTGGCTGTCACCTGACTGCCTTAGTGATTTGTTCTTCCTTTCCTTCTGCTTTGGGAGGGGGCTCCTCAGTGCAAGCCAAGATTTCTCACTGGGTCACCCCTTTCTCCTCTTCCCCTTCAGGAAGGCACTCTGCCTAACAGCTCAGATCATCTGCCTCAGGATCCCCAAGGACTGGCTCCAGGAATGTAACAGTGCAGAGGGAGAATGCCACTAAGCAGAACAGACATTTTACACTCAGATTAGGGAGCATCTGCTTCCCTGGTCACCTTGCTGGCTTCTCCTCTGCCAACAGCTCACCTTTCACATCTCCTGGGCTTTAAAGAACTTAAAGACTTACACCCTAAGAAAGACATTTGCTGTTTAATGAGTTATCCTCACTTATGCTCAGCATAATCAAACATCTGCTCCCAGTTATGTCACCAAGAGGGGGCTGTGGTTTTCAGGTCTACCCTCTGGTAAGTGTAACAGGCTATGAGCAGGGGTACAGAGGTGAACATTTCAGCATGAACAGCTGCTGGCTGCATAGAAAAGTGGTGGACACCCTAATCATCATCATCATCATTTGCACTGCATGAGTGTCCAAAGGCTCCCAAGAGAATTGGTGTTCCAGAGTACTGGGCAGAGCCTCAGCAGGGATGCTGTCCACACAAGCATGATACTCTGATACCAGGGGCACAGAAGAAAGGATGAACATAAACACAGGGATCAGGGAGCTTGGGGAAGGAGGCAGTAGGGAAGGAAAAAAATGGAGACAGTGCACTACTAGTAAAAATTTAGATCTTGCTCATCCTCATCAGCATGCAAGGCTCGCAAGGGTCAGAGCAGAGATGAGGCTTATAAATCTGGCAGTGTTAAAGCATCTGAAGCTGTCTGGCTTTTGTCTGGGGTAGGAAGAGAGGTGGAGGGGTCACTCCCTCTCTCTGGGTGAGAGGACAGCAAAGCAGAGAATCTGCATTGAAAGTGTGGGAGGAATGCCCCAGACCGGGAGCGAGGGCGTGTTTACCCTGATCAAAGTAACCATAGTAAGAATATGCAGATTTTTAGGACAAAAAAAGCACTTCAGGATGACTTCATCCTACAGGGTCCTTTTCACAGAGGCGTGTGAAGGGAATAACAGATGAGATATTCTAGGAAAGCCAGATGGGAATAACATAGTGAGCGTTCCTTTCATGCTGAAAATGGTTACTCTGGACAAATTCTTATGTCCTTACTCAGAAGTTCATTGGGAAGTTTTCCCAAAGTAAAAGCCAGCTAAAGCTGATTAAGAATCTTGAGACTTGCCCCATATTAATTCAGTGCATCTACACAAAACTCTTTATTGTATGTTTGAAAGAGCAAGCTCTGAAAGGAATTTGGTTTCATGCGACAATCACAGAGAGCTGGGCTGCACTAACCCTGGGCTAGGAGCTGGGACTGAAAGGCTGCAGGGGCTCCACTCCATATGGAGTGTGGCTCCTCAGCCTCCCAGAACCTGCTCAGAAAACCATCAGTGGCATCCAGCACTGGAAGTTGATACCTGTCAGCAGTCTCCTGAGTCAGGGCAGCTTTGATAGGTGAAGTTCTGTCAGGAGTGCTCCTTACAGCCCCTGGCACCCCTGAATGCCACCAGGGAGTTGTGCTTCCAGAGCGCTGTGCACTCACTGGAGCAAGCAGGGCTCCAGTTCATCTGCTGCCCTGCTGAAATGCCTCCTTGGATTTTCCAGCTGCATGTGAGTGAGCAGCAATGGGTGATTTTAGGGCAAATCTCATCCCTTTGCCCATTCACAAGGTTTTGCTCCCTGATGCTGACTGCCACTGCTGCTCTCAGGCCAGAAGCTTGGGTGAGGGCTGCATTTTCCTGGTAAACTTGGGAATCTGTCAAAAAGTGATGGCAGCAGCAACGACAGCACAAATTTTCAGTCCATCCTTTGCACTCCGTTGAAATAAATTCTGATGGCTAAAAGTCTCATGAAGTGAATGACTGGCCTGAAAAAAGTTGTTTTTCTCTCAGTCTCCTGAAGATTTTCAATACTGTCTTTACAGAGCCATATCAGCTTTTGCTTCTTCCCATACCAGCTTCTGTTTCTTCCTGGCTTGCAAATCAGCTATCCCAGCACGTGAAACATGTGTCCTCTGTTTTTATTAAACTGAAAGTGTTATTCCTGTCTCTTCTCAGTATTCTTAAAATGACTTTGAGTCCATACAGTGAAAAAATGTATCCTTAGAACAAGGTTTCCATCTCTCATTTGAACTCTTATTTTAAGAGAATAGCCAAATATGTCCTGTTGCAGCAAGGGGAACAAATCTTCTAAACTGATTTGCAGCTATTTTTGAGTGGACTGGGCTATTTAGATTATAGGTAAACATATGGGAGACATGAAAAGCCTGAGACATGAATCTGAGAGGAACTGTGACAAGGTCTGTCAAGAGGGCAGGCTATGAAGCCTCTTCCCACAGCAGTCTGCAGATGTGCTATGCCTGATAAGTGTAGCAGTATCCCATGGACCTTCTTTTTTTGAGCCTCTACAATTGTCAGCCCACCACTAAAGTCCTTCAATTTCCAAAATGTGCAGTTGGCTCCATGGCTCCATCAGTGTAACAGTGAAAATCACTGCAGAAAGAGGACTTTCAAAGCATGAAGAAAAGCAGACTGAAAAAGAAGAAAAGTGTGTCTTGCTCCTATGCTGTTTAAAATACAGTAATCCCACAGTAACAGGGACAGTGTTTTTCTGTGAAACGAAGACTTTTAGACTAAAGGTATTTCTTTTAGCATTCATTTTGATGTATCTGTCTCAGGCAAAAATCCCAATGAGAACATAATCCTGCTCTATCAATTTGCAAATGTATGCTAGATAAGGGAATTGCAACAGGTTCCTTTGAGACATATATCAGAGATATGTCAGAGTCCTGATTTTCACTCTCAGAAAAATTGTGACGGCTGAGGGCCCCCAGGAAGACATTTGATACGGAATCCTGTCATTCCATATGAAAAAATAATCATCTTTCATAAATGAAAGTGATAGTTGTTTGCTGGCTTTTTGTATCTAATCACTCTACATCAAAGGAACCTTTCAACAAAGCAAAAAAATATGGTCATCTACTTCGGTTTCAGGTATCAGCAGAACACGTTTCCAGAAGCTACACAGCAAATCCCATCCCAGTGGGAGGATCTACAGGGGACCACTGCAATACAGGGAGACCACTGCATCCAAAACAACCTGGAAGGTGAGATCTACAAGCACATTGCCTAATGGGAAGCTCCATCACAGAAAGGGCAGCTTTCCTGATTTAAAACTTGCTGATAGTCCACGGTACAGAAAAAACTGTTTTTCAGACTGTTCATTTCCATAATTGCTTTTTGTGTGGTCCCTCAAAACCGGGTCCCTCAAAACCGGGTCCCTCAGAACGAGGTGAGATTATACTCATCATGCAGCTGAGTTTCACATTCAGTCTGAAAGGAGGAGAGAGCCAAACCTCTCAAGAAGTGCAGGGGGATGGCAGGAGTGCCAGGCTGAGGGCTGTGCACAGTCAGCGTGCTGCTCAGGGTTGGATACACACGTTGACAGAACTTCGCCCTACACTGGTCCCTCAGCTGCAATTTTATTTGATTGTGGCATCATGGCTGTAAAGGACAATGTCATGATTTGGTACTGACATGAATATGAAGAGGAGGCAGGGCATTCCAGCCTCTAGACTTGCTGGCAAGCAGATCTGGGGTAACTGGGAAAAGATGCTGGCTTTGCTGGTCCTCGTTTGGCTTGCTACAGATAATCCGGCCACAGATATTTTGATTTCATTTGACATGAACAAATCAGTGGCCTGTTGTGTCTGTTGGTGGATCTCCTTGCCTGGAGGGTTTGTGCCTTCCTTGAGAGCAGCAAGGGGTCCTGAAGCCCCTGGGGAATCTCCTCCTCCAGAGGAGCGGGCGGTCACCCAGATTTGGCTCCTGTGCTTTCCATGTACTGTGTTAGTTCTTTCAGGATTCTTTTTGTTTTTTTCATGAGGAGAAATACAGCCAGAAAAACAATAATTGACAGGCTGTTTACCCTGTCTGGGGGACAGGAAGATTTGTAAGGAACAGAGGATCTTCTAATGCAAATATTCCATGGGGTTAGTCACAGCACAGACAGGGAGGTCCTGCTCCTCAACTCAGACACAGGAACACAAAACAGACTAGTGAAAGATGACACAAAGTCTAGATTTGCAGCTGAGCTTTGGATCTGGTCTTGCTGAAGCAGCCTAAGTGCTGATATTGGCCACTGTTTGAAGGCTGTGAGAAGGGCCCTGGTAGAAAGACAGGATCACCTCACTTTGGGCTGACTCCCTGCTTGCAGTTTGCCATCTCAGCCTGTGATTTGTGTGCATTACTTTCCCTTGGTTTTCAGCACAAATATAACTCTGTATAATACAGTACATTGTTAGCACTTCAGAATTTCCAGGGAAAGGAAAGGATCTTGATAACAGCCTTTGTTTTTTTTTTTTTTTTTTTTGAACAGTGCTGCATTATACAGATTCAAGCTGTGTAAATACACTGCCACATAAAAAATGTTTTAAATCTTTCAGTAGAGTGATGTGCCTCAAGGGCAAAAACATGCTGGAGAAAGCCAGTGACGTGGGACTCTCACTAACACCACAAGAAAACACAACCAAAGAAGCTATATATGGAATTATCATCTACCCAGATAAGGTTTATCTATACTGTCAATTTAGTATGAAGACAGCTCATATGATTCTAATAATGCAAACCTCACTGGAATTAGGCAGACAAAACACCTTCATAATATGTGAGCTGGTTCTTCATAATAACATGATTTCAAAGTAGATTTGCTTTTTATTGTGGAGGGAGCCTGCCTTCCTTAAAAGTACACTGCCTGGTTGTTCTAATATACCTACTTGTAACCGCATTTAATTATAATTAATTAACAGGGTTAGAGAATCACATTTATCAGCAGGTGAGTTGCTGTGCTCGAGCCCAACAGATTTGAACTGTGACATGATCTTTGCTAAATGAAATAGCATTTTATATCCAAGCAGTAATACACAATTATAAACCAGTGCTGCCAGTTTTTCATTCAGCACCTCAGTGCAAGGCTGCTTCACAATTTGCTGTGGAGGAGGGAGCCCAGGGGTGCCTCTGAGCAGCACATACCTGCACGATTTCCAGCATCTCTGACTTACTGATGTAGCCATTCCCATCCAGGTCGTACATACTGAAGGCCCACTTCAGCTTTTGCTCCAGTTTTCCTCTCGACGTCACGCTCAGGGCTATGATGAATTCTCTGAAATCTATTGTTCCGTCTCCGTTGGCGTCGAAAGTGCGGAATACGTGTTCTGCAAACTTAGAAGCGTCCCCGTAAGGAAAAAAGTTTCCATAAATTTTTTTAAACTCCTCCATAGATAAATGTCCACTTGGACAGTCTCTCAAGAAGCCTTTGTACCACTCCTGGATCTCATGTTCTGTAAAGTCTGTGCTTTCTAGCAAATCTTGCATGACTTCGGGGCGTAGTTTGCTGTTCTGCTTTCCCATATTGGAGTTAAAATATTATCTGCAGAGCAAAAACAAACACATATGAATTATTATTAATTACTGATACTGATTAGCTTGGAGGCTGTAGAAGAACAATATGCTGTATTCTGAGTTTTCTGATGATAATTCACTCTTGGATATCAACTGAAAGCTTGGACAATGTCCAGTACTCCATGTATACTCTGACAAAATTAATAAACTTAATCTACACGTTGATTATATTGTCTTTTGACAGTCTGGAGAACAGTAATTACACTGAATTTATTGCTATCCTATTTTGCCCTTGAAATCATGGGGTAAGCAATGGATGTTGCAAGGTAGAGCTAACCAATATCTGAGTGTTGCAGCACATCCTCCATCCCAGTCACCCAGCTGTCCTGAGGGCCTGGCCTCATGAGACAGAATTTTTGTTCCTCTGGTGGAAACCAGACTCATACAAAGGCCTATGTTCCCTTGGTCTTATTCAAAAAATGGGACCAATGTGCATCTCCAGTGTATGCTGAAACCAGCAGATCCAAAGCCCTTCTACATAAATCTTTACAACCAGAAATTGCTTGTTTTGTTTGGCATAAACCAATTCCCAATTTACTTCAAAATTAAGATAAAATCTGAAGAGATTTTATCAATGGTGAATTCCCCCACTCAAACTATTACTGTGTTTTTTAATCTTTCTTGTAGGCAAAAGCTAGATCTATTACTAATAGTAATCCGGGTAGTCATAGCTCTTTGAAAAACTAGAAGAAAGAGAGAAAGAGAGAAAGAAAGAGAGAAAGAGAGAAAGAAAG
>JAHLSL010000021.1:3231488-3286388 GCA_025920805.1 Petroica traversi | reverse complement strand
AAGAAAGAGAGAAAGAGAGAAAGAAAGAGAGAAAGAGAGAAAGAAAGAGAGAAAGAGAGAAAGAGAGAGAGAAAGAGAGAAAGAGAGAAAGAGAGTAAGAAAGAAAGAAAGAAAGAAAGAAAGAAAGAAAGAAAGAAAGAAAGAAAGAAAGAAAAAAAGTACCCAGACAATGAAATTGGAAATTGATGTCATTAATTAAATGTAATTAATTACTGAATTAAGAAGTATTATTGGATACAGTCTCTATTAAATCACTTTAATTATATTTCATTTGAGGCAAGTTGCTACATATCACATTGTGCAGCACAGTTACTAATGACTGATGCCTTTGGGTTTTAAATTTTGGAGCCTGAATGTGTTGGCTCCAAAAGGCAACATCAGTTTTACTGGAAGCTTAACATTACACTGATTTGTGGGAAGCCCTTCTCTATTGATAGAAACCGGCCTGAGAATTTGTCATGCAAATGACAGTCACAACTAAGATGTGATGTATGGATAATTAAAGTAGAATTGCAAAATAATTTAAACATGACTCACACTTGTCAGAATGGAGTCTCTGGCCCAGAGATGGATTTAATAATGATGACTGGAATGGCTAATGAGCATTCAATAAAATGTCCTTTCTTAACCAAGATATTACCTTTAAAAAACCAATAATAATACAGTATCAATACATGACAGAAGCAGCTACTGAGAAATGTCCCACCATTTGAAGCTAATCTACTGTCTCTTCTGTTTGGCATTGGAAAGAAGAAACTGAGGTTCCCCTAGGTTGATGCTATTTTTTTTTCCAAGGAATTTGAACTCCCCAAGGCAGCTAGAGCATTGATTCCTTAATTTCCTGTTCTTGGACTAGATTGACCAAGAGCTGTATTTCACAAGGGTAAATCTACGGGATCCACCCTAGATCCATCTGTGTCTCCAGGATCCACTAATGGCTGTCTGGTAAAACGTAGTTTGGTAAGTATATGTCCTGTCTAAACATGTTACCTGCACGGTTTAGGCTCCCCTGTCACAGACAGGAGGCTGGGAGGGGTGAAGAATCCTGCCCCATGGGCCCATCCATCTCCTGACAATTTCAGGGGCTAGGCTGACTATGTTGACCAAACATTATCTTTTCCTCCAAAGTGTCTCCAAAACTCTTGAAAAGTGGAAGATGCCACCTCAAAGGTGATTTTTTTCTACTGCCATTTGTCTTTTCATCCTGATCAAAACATGCTGTACAGTTTTTAAGTAATCCAAGCTCTTAATGCCCTGAAAACAGCTAAAAGTCCTTGTTTCATAGGCTTGGTCCAACAGCTGCCGAGGCAGCTGAGCCCTGTGTTGCCTTCCACGGGTGTTGGACAGGGCCCATAATAAATAACCTGGGAATTAGCTGAGGGAATGGATTACATTGGGGCAGCCAGAGGGCTTTGTGTCAGGCAAAACAACATGATCAGGGCCTGCCAGTGGGATGGAAGAGCAACTGGACAAGGGAAGTGGCCAGGCTCAGTTTATAGTGGCAGCCCCAGTAACATCCCCACAGCCAGGTCAGCAGCATCCCTGCAGTGCCAGGGGCACCTCACTTTCCAGACCATCGAGCAGGGAGGGGAGATTGCTGACTAAGGTGCAAGCCAGCTGAGCTAGGAATGAGCTAGAATTAGCCATAAAATCCCATCCTGCTTTTTAATAACTCAAACATTTGAAAATGGAAAACTCAGCTTGCACATTTCTAGTCCAGAGTCTTCATAAAAATGAAACAGTGAGGTAAGATGCAGGCAGCGTCCTTCACGAGGAAGCCAATAAGATTGTATTTCACTCTAAAAAGTAGTGCCTTTATAGCTGCGCAGTGTTGTAGTTGCAACATATTTTCACTGAATAATAAAAGCCACAGAGGAGTAGAGCACACTGCCATGCCACAACCAGAAAAATCTGTGTTTTCCAGGCAGAAAGGGAGAGCTCACCATATGTGACTTGCAGAACAAAGTTGAAATCCACAGCTGTTGTGATGCCAGGTGATGCAGTCAAAACTAGAGCATTACTCCTGAGTCCACTTGTGATGCATTTTTACCATGTTCTTTGCCTTCCAGACTGTTCCTTTTTAATAGGTGGTATTCTAGGAACTGTAACAATGGGATTTATTGTGCCTGTTCTATCTATCAAAACCAGATCAAAATGCTTTTGCAGTCGGAGAACAGAAAATCATTGAAGACATTGAAGATCCTCAAGGATCCTAGACTCATAGACTGCTGCCTGACTTTTCACAATAGATTAGATTATGGGCAGAGTGCAGTGAGCTAGGAGAATGTCAGCTAACAATGACAGCAATAAACACACAGAACAAAATTAAATTGAAACTGATTTTAGGCATCTTTTCACACTTTATCATTCCTGTAGATGTTTCAAATTTCTAATAAATGATTAAAAGTTCAAAATACAGCAAGTAGAGAATGAACAGCAATCACAATGCAAGGTAAAATACTGACAATGCTGAGCAATGGATGTTGTAGGTGTACAAAAAGGAAGACAAATTAAGTGGTTAAAGAATATGTTTAATTGCATACCTACAATTTCTTCCTCTGATACAATGGTGTTAGGTAGAATATATATGAATGACTTGCTACATTGAAAAACACATTCAAATATTAAGGTCTTAATTCCTAAGGCAATATTTTTTGGTGAAAGAGTGTGATGTGTTTATGGCTTGAAAGGTTGGCACCATTTCAGCCAAGAACTACAGAATATCAGGAAGTAAAGCATCTCTGCTGCACAGCTGCTGTGGAAAGGATCCCTGTTCACTGATTATTGGAGGAAATGTCACAGGTGATGCTCCTTAAAGGAAATACCTAAAGTTCCTCTCTATTCAGCTCCACGTGTGGTGACAGAGTTGTGTGACAGACAACTGGCCTGTGAAGATTCAGCATAAGCAGAGAGTGACACTGCCCTGATGCTTTGCCTGCAGTGCAGCCTTCTCCTCACACAGGGAGCTCTGGCTGGGCAGCAGGGCAATGAGCACTTGTGCTACCACGGGTGTCTCTGCCAGCAGCTTGCTGCTCCTCACACACATTTGCTACCTCAGTCTGAAACCTCAGAGTAAGGCAAACACTGCCTTACAATCCTTGCAGGAGCTGGAAAGCTGCAGCAGCAAGGAGCATGCAGCCAACCCACTGCAAGGAGTGCAGTGCAATGCAAACGTGCAATCTAAATGTGTTTCCTTAAAATAAATAAATGTTTTCTTTTTTTCTGCTGAAGGTTTGCTATAATAAGAAAGTTCTAGCAACACATTTCTAATGGTGCTTTTACTCTTCAATCTTGACACCCATCATATAAAGAAAATATGGCTTACTCAAAGACAACAAGACTGAGGGCAAGTCCAGTTCTGGGAAAAAGTATTATGAGAAAGGGGTATTTGTTGCAGGAAGCCTTGCTCTAAAAATGAAAATTTTAGGCTGTTGGGTACTTCATAGCTAACGGGGTACAAAGCACCTCAAAGGTCTAAAGGACCAGTTTGAAAACAAGTCCTGCCTGATCTGTTTCCACTGGGAACAGAAAGGTGAATCAGACCATAGGCTTGGCTACAGACACTGACTCTGTAAAAATGAAAGCAGAAAACTTTTCAGAAAGAAGCAATGAAAGTTCCATTTTGTGATTTTTGTCTTCAGAAACTTCTGTTTCTTGGTTGCCAACACACAGTTTGACCTGTTTCCAATAAATAATCCACTTGTGGGTGCAATGCTGTCTTTAATATATTTCTAACACGAAATTTGAGAATTTTCCTGAGACGAGTGATTGTGGGATTTCAATCTCTGCCAAGCAGCTGCACAAGCTCCTGATGACTTCTGGAATGCACCAAAGTCTAAGCAGGACAAGAGCATCTCTCTGAGCCAGCTCTGCTACCTGACAGTGGTGAGAAAGCAGAGCTCCAGCATGAATCAGTCCCTCTTGGCAATGCCACTCTGAGGTACCAGCGTGACTCTCCACTCATCATCACTGCTGTGGTTTTTCCTCCTGTCAGATCATTATTGAAAACTTGGATATGTGACAAGTGGATTCATATACACCATCTATCTCTCAAGCTGACTGCACATCTGGAAATGGCAGGGATCTCACCTTCTTTCATGTCCTACCACCAGCAGTCTTCTCCTGTCACTGCACACCAGCCTGTACAGCATGGCAGACAGGGCTCTGGAGAGCTAAATTCTTCTGCCATCACTTTTTGCCAGTTCTTTCTCTGCCTGCCACTGTGCAACTCAGCTCTGTCACAAGCTCAGAGAAGGCGTGCTCTGTCCTGGTTGACCAAACCTTGCAGTTCAGCATTCCCTTAGCCTGCAGTAAGTGGAGAGATGTCAAGGGGAGGCTTCAGTGCATCTCAGAGCATGAGACTGTTTGGGATGTGTCTCCAGGCCTTACCAAACTTCACTTTAGAACTACTGTCTTCCTTCCCCTCTGCCAGCTGCTCTCATTGCTTGGTAAAGCTTCAGACACCAAATACCAGTTCACTACAATGTGCTAGTCTCTGCAAACTCTGTTGTTATTGGTGATCGAGTGTACACAAGCTTCCAAATACAGCTCTGGTTCATTTGCTCTATGTCCATGCCCTTACAGAAAGGGGGAAGTTATGTGCATTTACAAAAGTCAAGGCTTGGTGAATACAATCTGGTATAAAAGTCCAGTTTCTTTGATAAGGTCAGTTGTTCCTTTGGGCTGTAGTACTGCTAACTGCTGCATGAGCCATGTACTGAGACAGCTCAAAGCAACAGCTCTCTCAAATGATGCGCTCCTTCCCCATCTGTGAATGCTGCTCCCCTGTGGCTGGAGTACCAATGCTGCCATGGCCTCACCATGAATGCAAATGTGGGCAAAGCCCTGTCCTGTGACCTTGGAGCTCTGCAGTGAGACTTGGTGAGAAAGGCATGGACACGCTCGTCTGGTGTACTCCAGCCCAGGAGATGAATCCCTGTGATCAATCCCTGAGCTCCCAATTCAGAGCTCCCAATTCAGACAGCCTCAGAGCCACCTCCAGCACTGGAAATTCCAGTGCCAGAGCAGGATCCTGCTGGTGGGACACAGTGCATAGTTACAGCAGCAGCAGCTGTGCAGGGAAGAACAACTTCTCTGGTTTTAGTCTCCTGCCATGAAGTCTAAGCACAACCTGGGCAAGAGATTTTTTTTTTTTTTAATTTCCATCCCACAGAAAACAACCCCCCAGGCTCTTGGAAGCAGCCACTTTGCTTCCTTCTGGCCATTTCTAGTTTGTTTTCACACGTTCATTTGAATAACCAGTGTGAAGATGCTTGCCAAGAAAGGCATTCGCTTAATTTTTTTTTCTAACAGTATTTTGGAACATATTTTTGAAAGAAAACCAAATTTATTAAAAACCTCACAGGGACTTAACAAAAAAATAAATACATGCAGAATAAAATTTTGAGCCTTGCCACCCTCCATTTATCTCTTTCTATTGACAAAGAGCAAAAATCAGATGAAATTCATGAGCAAGATTCATAAAAAAGTCTGACATTCTCTTATTAATATTCAGAAGGAACAGCAGTAAACAGATTTGCAGTGCAGTAAAACAAGTACGCAAATATGTCTGACTAAAACTATAGCTGACATCAAAGAAGAGGAATGAAGACTAATGAAGAAATTAAGAGGAAAAAACCCAAGGAAAAGATGTGGATGAGATTATAATTCAGTATTTATGCTCTGTTTGTCAGTAGAAGGAAGAGGGGTCATGTGCAATCCAGTTGCCCACTGGTACTTCCAAACCTGTTCATCACAATATTCACTCATTTTGTGTTGGGATCTTAGTTTGCTTCCAGGATCCTGACCTAGAGCTTTCACTGCCCTAAATTCCTGTTTTGTTTAGTGTCACCTTCCTGTTTCTCTAGCTCCTAACTGGGGGTCCTTCCCCTACCTAAGGTGACCCTAATTTCTCCTTTATCAATATTTGTTCTGTGCTTTCCTGCTACCCCAGGAGAAACTCAAAATAAGAAATAAAAGCAAATCCTTTATAGCTCTGTGTTTTGGTTGAGGCAGGCCATCCAAGCAGGAGCAGCTGCACAGAGTTCACACATTTCAAACTTGGAGGTGCTCATGGGTTACATCAAAAGCCCAGGCTCTTCTCCCTTCAGATCTGTCCTGGCAGAGAAATGCTACAGCTGCTCCATTTTGCCTCCTATTTCTCTTTATCACAATTCCTTTGTGCATTTTCGCACTGAGGGCTGGTGTGGGGGTGGGGAAGGGGGATGCAGCAGAAATGCAGTGCCCTGTCAATAAATGCTGCACACTGCTGCTGGGGCCCTCAGCACCAGTGGGCTGACTGGATACCAGTGCTGATCCTGTTACTCTCAGCAATGCCCACGGTCTTGGCTGGAGCTGTTTAGAGGCCAATACACAGTGCTTCAGTCTCAAGCAGTGAAAGGGTTGATGTGCACACCCTTTGCATTGCCATCACCATCACTAGGGCTTCTAGAAAAGGTGTCTGTTTCCAAAGCATTTCCTGTGAGGTGGAGTGTGTGGCACAAAAAGGATGACTAGGCATGAGCCTTTCTAATGTTGGGAGCTGGGGAAAAGAGCATGTTCTGTGCATTTGTACAGCGTGTCACACTGTGCAGTGACTCCTCTCTCATTCATGGCTGGTCGCTCTTTCCATTCTAAAGCCCTGCCTTTAGGACTCACAGCTTGTTTCTGAAGCTGCTCCTGACTGAAATTTGGTGTACATCTCTCCACCAAAGAGGAGTGTCTCCACCCACTAGATTTTGATTGCATGGGGCAATCAGATCTGTCCTTAACCTTCTGGCAATCAGGTACTTGGTGCTGCTGCATCCACAGCCTGGCTGTCACTGAGGGGAGATGAAGCTCTCTCACTCTACCCAAAATCTCTGCTGTTTCAGACAGAGCACACCTAGGCACCCTTAGGAAGTTAAGGTGTTACCTTAGGCAGGGCAGACAGGCAGTGAAGACACACAGAAAAGGGGCTCCTGGAGATAGATATAAAGCAATCCACTCTCCAAAGTGTAAGAGGGTGTAAATCTGTGGGGGCTCCTCTGTGCACGTGGTGGGGTACCTAGCCCTTCAGTCTTTCTCAGTGTTCTGGGCTTTGTCTGGAGTCCCTTTGGGAAGTGCTGACACCACCCTGTGAGCAGTGCAAAAAATGATGCAGTAAGTGTTGGACAGTCATTCCCTAGGGCAAGCAAAGGCTTCACCAATCCAGAACGGCTTGAAAGTAACCTTTTCTTCCTTAATGAGAAATTATTAAAAAAATAAAAAGGGGAAACTAGACAAAAGAGGAAGAACTCATACAGATTTGTTTATCCCTCCTTTTACACTCAGAAAAGGTCTTGCTATTTAATTTCATTTCTTCCTAATTATTTTAGAACTCACAACAATAAAAACCATGCCAATATTCACATGCTTTTTTGGTTCATAATCGTTCATTTGTGAAGTTGAGAAACAACACTTTACCACATGCTACATAAGAAAAAACCACAACGTTTTGTTCATTAAACCTAGGTAGATCGATCTAAGGTTTCTAAAATAACTAACTCTTTTCCTTGGCAGACTTCAGATTACTCTTTTGGGAACTAGATATATATTTATGTATTTGATTTCTTAAAACTCTATGGAAATAGTATTTTTGTAAAAGTATGTTTGCCTTTGCCTAATTTTGTATGGCAAAGGGCAAGAGAGACTTTGCTAACAGTACATTAGAACATCCATCCTCAGGAGGCTGCCTTTCCAGATTTTACTGCATTCAGCTGTTTCACTAAGCACAGGACATCTGCAGTATTTATAAACATGGGTGTTAAGCTGACAGCAGGGGAGCTGGCAAAATCTCACCTGTTCCATCTGGAGGTGACTTTATCTATCAACATTCTTTCAGAAGACCATCTATCAAGATCCAAATGATGGAAAGTTTCTGCAGTTACTGTGTCTCCTATTTAGCATCTTGTGAGCTTAAAGCCTCTTTGGTTAACAATACCTTTCCTAAAATGCTCAAGGTCACATTTTTCCAAGTGCCCAGCACCCGCAGTTAAACTCGGGCTTCTCAAACAAAACACTTCCTTCCCTCTGGGCACCTGTGCAATGGGTAGTTTCTCAAAAAGCATCTGTACCCAGTAAACTGAGACCTGCCAAAAAGTAGCACCACTGACTTTGGTACCTAACAAGGGCTTTAGAAAAGCCACCCTTCCTACACACCTGCGTCACTGCTGGCTGTGTTTATCCTGATACTCACATGTCCAGCCACGTCAGACCCGGTTTATTCTCCTTTCTTCCGTAGGGCGTCTCTCCTTTGTGCAAGGCACTCACCAGTAGTAACATGATCTTCCCCAGTGCACCTGAGCACACCAGCCATCAAACTCATCCAGCAGCGACTTCATCGGGTTTCTAATCTGTCCTACATCTTGTTTGGTCCTTTTATGTAATCTTATATGCAATACCTTGGTGGAGGGTAGTGGAAACTAAAGCAGAAAGCTACTGTTGCACAAAGTAAGATGAGAAGCTGATGTGAATTCATGATATTGATTTTTTTTTGTCTTTGTAAATAAATAGCATGTGACTCCAAAAGAGTGGCATTTGTGCTTAGACCACCCTTAAAAAAATTGTTAACAGATGGTCTCCTATCCCACAGCTGAGACTTGGTGTTGACAGAAAAAAAATGAAATCGTGATACTGGAAAAAAAATGGAGCCATTAGCTGGCAAACTAGATATTTTTAAAGATTTTCTTATGATAGGGAAAGGAATGACTGTGAAGGTTCCTACCTGGAGAGTGAGTTTTTGTTCCATATTGAAAAGTGTTATTGGAACTTTCTCCAGCAAAGTAGGCAACTGGAGATTGGGAGTGGGAGGTTCTGGCAGTCAGGACCAGAATTTTGCTAAGGAGATGGAAACAAGATGCACTAAGATAATGTCACAGTTTACAAGTTCATAAATATGAAGGTCCATGCCAGGGATGATTTGTCCAGCACTTAGCACTCTCGCATGTGCCTGAACAAAAGAGAGCTAATGTAAGAGACATCTAGATGACTAAAGGAATTTTGTGGGAGTTGTAGGAATTTTTAAAGCAATTTTCAAAGATGTTCCCAAACTGCAAATATTATATCAATTCTCTCTTTGTGTTTGTCTTATTTTCAGATTTTTTTTACATCCTTGAACTTTCAAGATGATCCTGTACATCTGGACAGGATCCCTTTGGATCCTCCCTTTTTACTGGCCCTGGTCGAACAGCACTGGATGAACATTTTTTCAGCAGAACCCATTTCCATTAGGTAATGCAGCTTGGCTGAAATCAAAATGTTTTGTCACATTCAAGGAAAAAAATTCTGTAAAAATGTCAGAATTTATAATCTCAATTTAATATTTTCCTTTTAACATGGCAAAAGAGTTTCAGTGTTACTTTATATGTTTATTAATCTCATTTTGGCATTTCCGTTTCGTTAATTTTAGAATTACACTGGTTTGATATTATTGAGAAAACAATTCAATGCCAATGAAGTGAAATAACTTGGTGTTTCCAGATAATTTTTAATATCCATCCCACTGGGAAATTTTGATGTTTTGTTCCAATATGCAGTGAAAATAAATACAAATGTCAAAATTTCCTTTGGAATGGGAATTTCAGATTCTAACCAACTCTAATCAACAACAAAGCCATCTGCTTTGTATTAATGACTTAGGGCGGTTTTTAATGCTGCAAGACAGGGTGATATTCTGCTGCTCAGCATTGCTCATGGAAGTCAATGACATATGGCAATTTTCTAGCTTCTAGTTGTCTAGGGGAGTTTGAGGCTAGCCACTTCTATTTTATTCCTCATGCTCTATTGCCAAGTTCACGGAATTCATCATTCAAATCCAAGATTTTCCTGTGAATATATGAGAAAACATCCTCCCAGTGACATATGGCACAGCCTACAGCTCCTACATTTGAAAGGAACTTGTAATTCCCAAATTGCAGAGCAGTAAGCAACTTCCATTTTACAGCGGTTTTTAAATGGATAATTTAAATTGAATATTTGCTCCATGATAGATGCCTATTTTTCAACATTAACAGTTAAACAAATCTATTTTATTTCAAAATTTAACTTCATCCACATGAGTTATAATATGAATTCCATTTGAGAATATATGCTGACATGAAGGATTTTAGCACAAATGAAATAAAGTAGTATTTTAATTTTAAGACAATGTCTTTGCTGTTTTTTCCTAAGATTTCTTCTCTGTCTTCCCACACAACCTTCGTGCTGCAGAAAAGGTACAGGAAAACCATATAATTGCCCCCAAGCAATGTAGTCAGCTTGTGGAGCTCAGCCATGGACCCCAGTTCAGGTGCTTTGCTGAGCCCCCTGAAAAGTTTCTGGGGATAAGGATGTGGTTGCCGCTGGTGAGGACAGTACCTCTTCTTTTTCCTAACAATCTGGTGATTACTCAAGGCACCTTATAGCACCTCCTGCTCCACACTCTACATGGACAGCTGACCTGGGAGGGCTGGGTCTGGGGGTCTACAACAGGCATTTAATGGAGATTCTGTTCCCTCTGAGCACCATTTGTGTACAAACCTGAAAAAACTTAGCTTGGGAAACTTAGCTTGGATATAGTCTAGAAAGTGACTGGAGGAAGATTTTGATTTGTATTCACTTTGAGAGTCAGAATGACATCCAGTCCTGACAGCCCGCCGTGAAAAACACAGACCCGTGTCTTACCCAACTGCTATTTCATGCATAACACAGTGTGCTGCCTGATTTTAGAAATTACTCAACAGGAATGAATTTGGGAGTTTGAACAACATGGTAAAGGTCGGTAGGCAAACTCCCTTAAGAGGCATAGAAAAACATTTGACAAATTAAGTGCAAAAATAATTTGCCGTGCTTCTCTGTCTCTCACACACGTGTAAATAAATGCTTGCATAATCTTAATGTTCTTACTATTGCTTGTTATCAATAAACAAAACCCCAGCAGTTCTCAATATTAAGTTAGGTAGTAGATACTCATAAACAATACTGGTTTACAAAGGAACTTTGGAAATGCCATGTATCATATAGTCATTTTACAGAGTGTAGTAAAAAATTGCATGAATTCAACAGAAATTTTTCACAAGTTTATAGCATTGCACAAATTGCAACAAGAAATACTGTATGAAACCAAGGTTGAAATCTAGACATAAAAATACGAATTATCAGATAGAAAACTTTTCTGCCATCACTGGAAATTTTCAGTAAATTGAACTAAGACTAACTCCTTCACAAAAAGAAAGAGTTAACAGCACTTCTTCCTTCACTACTAACATCCTCTGAGGAAGTAAACAAAGTCCATCAGATAACTGTCTTCAAACAAACGAACTGTTTTTTCTCATGTGAACAACAAACAATTGCTGTATTACTGTGGTAGAAAAGTAGAAGTGGCAGTACCAGAAAGCTTCTTTCCAAAGTTTACCTTTAGGAAAATCAGATTCTATCCAACATGGAATAAAATGTCACTATCCACCACTTCCTAGTGACTGTAAATAAACAGAAAAGCTGATCCTTTTACATTTTTAGGCCAGTTTACTTTTGCCTCTTTGCTGTTCTCAAGATGTCAGCTTCTCCAGGATTTCTTGTATGAGAGTTTTAGTGCCTCCCCCCATTTTTCATTTTCTAGGACTTTTGTTTATTGTGTTAGTATATAAAACTTTTTCCTTTCTTTCTTATACTTTATTTATTTTTCTCCCCTACCTCTTTTAGGGAGCTATTCCTTAGCTCCCTAAAACAAACACACTATTTCTTACTTTTCCTATTGTCTTTGAAAAAGTCTATGATATTATTTCTGTTAAGTTTTTCTGCATTTCCTATGCATGTCCACTCCTTCTATTAGCACCTGCAAATAAAGGTATTTTTGATGGCATGGACCATTAAAACAATATCTTAATAATGACCTATATCATCTCTGAAGCAGCAGGGTTTGGGAGCCTTGGAAGAAGACCATCTATGGCTTAATCCCTGTTCTCTCTAGTTAAATCATCCAAAAGAAATAGGTAGCAAAGATGTATTTGGTATCTAATTAATAGAAAACTATTACCGTTTCATCTGCCATGATTCATCTGCCTTGCTGCTTTAGCCTTACTGATAGAGTACCAGCCTTGCTGTTTCTAAGAGCAGTTTCTGATCTCTGAACAGCATCATCACCAATGTTCAATTAGAAATTCAGATTTTGATGATCTGATTCCTCTTCCTGGGAAGTGTTACTTTTCAGACATGGAAAGGAGTGGAAATGTATGTAAGCATGAGAGATGCTGACTCTAATGAGAATATTTTGCCTGTGGCTAATGAAAGATTTGCCAGTTACCTGATGGCCAATATTTCAGATCCTTTCAGTGACATATGTTCTTATGTAATCATAATCTCACTAATAGAGAGTTCTGTCTCTGACATTTGTTCTGTATGCCCTATGTATATGACCCATTTTTACTACAGTAATAACCTCTTGCAATCTCAGTATTATGCCTTATAAAAATAAAGGTCTTATATTTTAAATGTCTCTCTCTTCCTGCTTGCCAAATACAGCTTTTAAGATGTCCTTAAAATATCGTCGACTGACAATCTCCCTTCCACATCATCTTCACCATTAATTTCTGTCCCAACCCACTCCTCAGACATTTCATGCTTCCTCTCACTTCATGCATCAAGTATTTCCTAATTCTCTCCTCTGCTGCCGATGTTATGAAAACCAGTGAAGCTCCACTGCTCAGAAACAGGATGAACACTGAACAATCAGCCCACTGTTTGTGAAGTGCCACATAAAATCACCATACAGATCACTTATTCAATAATAAAAGCACATCCTGTTCCACCAAGTAAGTCTCAGATCTTCATCCTCTAATGAATTCACTGGAAAGTCACTTAAGTCAGTGAGCAACACAGGGATCCTCCTGTGAATTACCAAAGGAATCCTCCAAGAAAGATTAAGAAATGGATAACAATGCAAATATATATTGAAAACTTCTGATCCTCTGCTTTTTTTTTTCTTTATTAAAAGAAGGATGTACCCCATAAGGCTCACTCCTTTTTAATGAATGTTCTAGGAAAGGGAGCCATTTATGCAGCAACAGTATCTATTTCATTGCACGGTGCTTTAAAATCTATCACTCAGTTACATTAAAACAAGGATGTTTTCAAATTAGTCTCCACAGGATGATAAAACAGTGACTTATCAGCAGTTTACCACCCAGCACTTGGTAAATTCATTTGATCTCAATCTGAATGAAAGATGGAGCTATCATCATATCGTGTACAGCTCAAACCCACACATTGTTCATTCATGTGTGATCAGATGGGAACTGGTTTCAGTGATCTCATACTGATTTGTGAAACCTCCTATTAGCATATATTATCATTACTTCTTTTAAAAGGTTGCCAGTAAAGTTGGCTTTGGAGCTGGTTTTCAGGCACTCAAAAAAAAAAATCCCACACAACAACTTTGGAAGAAAGCCAGAATTTTCTTGGAAATTTCCTTGATGAAGGAGTATGAGTGGGATAGAGCAATATCCTTGGTTTTGGCAGCAAACCTTTCTTCTGGCAACTTCATTAAAAAGCCGTTCAACTATATGAGTTATCAGCAAAGAGCTGTTATTTTTGAGTGTGACTGATGGTCCTCCCTCTTCTGACAAAATTAGAAACATCAATAATTCTTAGATTAATTGCTTAGAAAATTTCCAAGAGGCAAACATCTCCTTATTTTTAGACCCTTGTTTTCTTCTGTAGTCAAAGCAGTGGAGGCCAAAGTTCGACTACACGTACTTCACTTAAAGGACAGGATCTCTCTACCCTGAGTTTTATAAGTGCACAGAAACAAGTTTGCCACCACTGCTGTGTTGGCAGGGGTGCCCCATGCTGAGCCCTTGATTCCCAGTCCCCAAATAAATCCTGATTTAGCTCACAGAGACCTGGAAGCAGTCTTCATGCCCTCATAACTATAGATCCTTCCAAAGGAGTTGGACATGGACACGCTAGGACGTCTAGCAGGGACTACTGGCTACCAGGAGGACAAGATGTGCCCCATGATGCTGGCTAGCCACAACAAAGTGTTACAAGTGGCCAGCAAGTGGTGACAAACCTGTATGGGCCAGGAGGTGAGGATATGTGCTGGCAGTGGCAGGGGCTGATGCAGTCCTGGCACAACAGTTGTTATTTCCTCAAGCACTAATTTGAAAGTTGGGGAGCTGCTGGGAAATAATGCACATCTCACCACTTAGATTTTTCCTGTTCCTTATGCAGGGGGAAAAAAAAAAAAAGGTCTTTCTAAACAAGTTTTGTGTACCCTTTTCCACTCACTACTCAGTTAGGCACCTGGGAATCCAACAATGGAGATGTCTTCTATATTAATGCTCCCAAGAGGCTGCACGTGCTGCTCCTTGGCAGAGTACCAGCAGGTAATCCTCACCAGCACAAAGCTTGGGTGTCCTCACCAACTTTTGCATGTGATATGGACAGAAAAGGCTAAATACTGCAGAACTGGATGAGATGGGTTAAATACTACTGCTAAGATGCTTTGTTTGTGAAGGAGGGTCATAACAAATCTTTTACTTGACCCCCTAATGAGGTAAAAATAAATGGACTCTCTCAAGTGCCTTAGCAGGTCAGACAAAGCAGTGAGCCCTGAGATAAACACAGGAGAGAAACAGGTGGCCTGTAAATTTATCATTGTTAATGCACTATAAGTGTGACAGAAAAGAGTAATTAGCACATTTGGAGCAGGGAGGGGTATTAGTGGAGAAGGAGGTCATCACAAACCTCTGTGGAGCCGTCTCACCTTCATTTTAAAGAAGGCAGATGGTGCATTAGAAGATCTGTATCATATCTGGTGACAAATACAACTCAAATCCACTGGTTTTGAAGACCATAGGGGTTTTGGCAAGGCCTAATTTCACCTGAATTCAGATGATGAACTGGGGTGGGGGGTGCTATTTGAAACCAAGTGGGAGACCTCAGGAAAAGACATATTTCCAGTTGTGATCTAATTCCAGTTCAGGCAAAAATTCTTCAATGAGCTCTTCATATAGATGCCAGCCTGCAACACTCAACAGGACACACCAAAGGTACATTCTGCTGTTTCACAGTGTATTAACTCATGTAATAAAAAGATATCATCCCCCTTAAAAGTCTCCTATACTGTTAAACCATCCTGGTGACAGCACGTGTTTCACACTATATGAGCATTATCCATGCACACATGTGATCACTTCTCTAATTCTTGACAGATGACAATGAAATACAGGACGAAGAAAAGGCAGAAGGCAGCCCTGAATGGGAACACACACCTTGCAGACAAGCAGATGCTCAGTTTTGCCATAATTTTATCAAGTAGGAGGTATAAGTCAGAGAATCACAGAAAAAGCTGAGTTGGAAGGGACCGACAATAAACTTCAAGTCCAACTCCTGGCCCTGCTCAGCACCATCCCCAAGAGTCACACCATGTGCCCAAGAGCATTGTCCAAACTCATCTTGAACTCCAAACTCATCTTGAACACAGCTGGTGCTGTGACCATTTCCCTGGGGAGCTGTTCCAGTGCCCAACCACCCTCTGGGTGAAGAACATTTTTCTGATATCCAACCTAAACCTTCCCTGACACAACTTCAGGCCATTTCCTCGGGTCCTGTCACTGGGACCACAGAGAAGAGATCAGTGTCTGCTCCTCCTCTCCCCCTCATGAGGAAGTTGAGGTCTCTCCTCAGTATCCTCTTCTCCAGGTTGAACAGAACAAGTGATCTCATCTGCTCCTCAAACAGCTTCCCCTCAAGGCCATCATTTGGCTGCCCTCTAATGCCTTTTTATCTTTCTTAGATTGTGGCACCCAAAACTTCCCCCAGCACTCGAGGTGAGGCTGCCCCAGTGCAGAGCAGGACAATCCCCTCCCTTGCCTTGCTGGCGATGCTGTGCCTGATGCTCCCCAGAACAGGGTTGGCCCTCCTGGCTGCCAGGGCACTGCTGAATTACAGAAAACTTTATGTTGTCCATCCTAAGCACACATGCAGAGGATTAATTTCCTTCTGCTTCAAGGCAGAAGGCAGAACTGGCCTGCCTAGTCCAAACACCTTTTAAAAACTTGGGGACATACCTCTGCAAGCCCTCCTTACCAGGCAGCACGTGGGCCTTACACTGAACTCTTACACTGTCCAGGTTCCCTTGGACGGTCACAAGCATGGACATCTCAGTGTTTTACACAGTTCACCTATAAACTAGTTTTACTCTACTAAATAAATACCAGATCTTTTAAACACAGCTTTGAATTGGCCCAATGTAAACAAGTGGGCTCAGGGAAGATCAGACAGCTCATGCTTATCATTAAAATATTCTTTTTTCAGAATATGTGTGAGATGCTCAAAGAAAGAAGCCTTTGTATGTAAACTTTGAAAGTAGTCACAAACAAAAAAGCATTATTCTGTTGATTTTTTTTTCCCTGCAGGAGTCTTTCTCAGCAGGTTATCACTCTTATATCTATTGAATGGCCATTTGAGACATCAACTTTTTCATCTGGGAGCTCTAAAGCTTTTATATATTCTGATCCCTTTCATTTACAAAACCAGCTCATAACAGAAGCACATTTAACTAAAATTTGACCAAAAATTCCCTAGAATAGCACATTCACAGAAGAAACCAAGGGTCCTTGATGAGATGATCTAGAAACACACTGAGACCTCATTGAAATGTGTGTTGTAATGGCCATGGAACATGGATGCATCTTCTTCATTCTGAGAAAGACACATGGATAGGACTGATTGAAATAGAAAGCTCTCCAGATACTTTTTGAGAGTGACAGGACTCGAGCAAATGGGCAAAGTTACACTTTCAGGGACAGTAATGCATGCAAGCCCCTTGTTCACTCAAACTGTTTGCAGGGAGAGCTGTGGTGTGATGCTGGGCAGATTCCACCGACGTGCAGCACCCTCTCTACTTGAGGAGGCACTGAATAAAAGACTTCGGGTGTGCAGTTTTTGAATTTTAAGTAAATTCCCCCTCTCTGAAGCTATCTTCCTTATTCACAAAGAGACCCCACTCCTAGATTTCTGCAACTGCTTTCCAAGGGGTGTCACAAAAAGAAGCATATTGGAGAGGCACAGCTGACTGCACAAATAGATCTGCTCCTATTATATGAAAGAGATGCATGCTAGAAGAGTTGAGAGAAAAGCACAGATCACCCAAATTTCAACTTTTCCAACTATTTGAATTTGAAGATTCACCTTTATCTTTTCATATATTATATGCATATGTCCATGTATGGACTATATATGTGACATATGTGAATGTACAGAGCATTAGCTAGATGGACCCACTTTCAAGAGGAGAAGGTTAGGTTACCACGTAGGTTAGTACAACCCAGAGTGGGGAGGAGGGTGCAGAGGTGGATGCCACACTGAACTGTGAGAGAACCAAATGGGTCCTTCAGAACTGAAGATGGGACAGCACAGCTGCTTTGCACAGAACTCACTGCACCTTCGCACGACCTTGGCACTGCAGCTCTGCAGGGATGCGGGCAGTCATGCATGGAGCGGGAAGCAGATGTTGTAAGCAAGGCACTTCTCCTCCATCACTGCAAACTAAGAACATGCCTTAAGTAAGGGATTGCCTCAAAACGTGCTGTCTCTGTCTGGATGCTCTCCCGCCTCCTTTCCTGCTCAAGGGACATTTTGCTTCTATGTAGGCAGAAGACTGTTTCTGTCCTACATTGACTCAGACACACTAGGTGGATTAATTAGGATAAGTCTGTAGCATCGTATTACTATTCTAGAAGGGATGAGTTCCTAAAGCTCAACCTTCTATTTGCTGAACTCACTGCCACCACTGTGGCAAATGACACTGACATTTCTGAGAAATAGGTGAATGGGAAAAGGGGTAAGGAACTGAGAGTTTTGGATAGTGCACAGAGTTCTGTAGGCATGATATGAGAGAGATCATATTTAATTACAGGCAAGAACAGCTTTTACAGCAACACAAGAGATTGCAACTTAGCAAAATAATTGCATAATCAAAAATAAAGGCAAAACATGACAGCCAAGCTTCACATGGTCAGAGGAGAAGGGACTGTTGGGCAGCCAGCACTCTCTCCACAGTGGCCGAGGGGCTCGTCCATTGCTGGCCAGCTCTTCCCCTGCTGCCCAGCAGCAGCTGTGTGTGGGCATTCTGTAAGCATCACAGAACAGGGATGCTGAGAAGCTTCTGGACACTGAACACATCTCTTATCATGGGATTTTCTGCAGCCATTGACCCTGAACTAAACTCCCTCTTTTGGCCTCTCTGTTTCCATTTGGGTTCCAGCCCCATGCTGGATCTCCCTCCATAGTGTGAGCTCTGCTTTTGAGAGGAAGACAGCACGGTCCTTTGCTCCAGTTTGCAACATCTTTAAATCAGTGTCCATGAGCATAATTGTTGATGAGATTATGGCTGTCTTAATACCATAATAGCTTCAAGTTAGTAGCAGTGCTAGCTAGAGCAAAGTCCACCACCAAGAGGAGCTGAGCAACAACAGCTAAAAAATCAAATCTCATAACTCATTAGGAAGCTGATATCTAGCAGCTCTGAGTCAAAAAAACTTAGGAGGGTGTTTAACAGCATTGGTCTAGAACACCTATCTGTAGAAGGAAATGGGAGAGGAGCCTGAAAATGGAGATATGAATTCATATCTCATGATCCACCTCTCTAGGGCATTCACCTTCCCAACACTGCAGGACATCAAGGAAAGTATTTGGTGAAAAGCTCAGGCACAGAGCATCAAGACACAGATCCAAATAAGTTTAGACACTGAAAGTAAGAGTGGGATGAGAAGTAGGGTTTCTCTATCCAAATGTGCTCAAGCCAAACACCCAAAAATCCCTGCTCAGCAGTCTTCTGTCCCTGGAAGTGGGCAAATATCAGAGGCTGCCTTCTTGTGACATTTCCCAGTATAAAACAATACCAGTCTCAGTAGGATCCAGGACCTACCTCATACTTGATCTTTCTTACAGTCAAGTTGTTCCTTTGGCCTGAGAAGAGTCTAGTGGTGAGGGGAGTGCACAGGGAGATAACAAAGTTTTCATCATGTACTGGAGTCACCACCATTACAGACAAAATGTTCAGCTTAGGCAACTCTGAGTCTAGGAAGCTTTAATGAACAAATCTTCTATACTGTGACACAAGTGGCAATATTGTCTAAGTAAAGAGGAGCACACCATGAACAGCCCATGAGAGATCTAGGGGACCATGTGCCTTGCAGTCCTGTTGGCTGAGCAATCTCCTGAGTAATTACTGTCTCTATTCACAAACCAGAAATGCCACAATGTGGTGGAGAAGAAGTTTCTGGTGAGATCTTGTGTTTTGATAACTCCCAGAGGATTGTACACACAGTGGGGATGCTGGCAGTCACAACACCTGGGCAGCAGGGCCTGGGCAGGACTCTGCTGGTGGTGTGCAAATATCTGGCTCTGGCTTAACAGTGCTTCTTTGGGTGGAAACCAGGGGCTCAAAGGACATTCTCAATCCTTTGGGGTTGTCAGTGACCAGTACAAGAACTGGCACGTTTTCTACAGCATGGTTTTCACCTACCTCTGATTACTGATAATACCAATTTAATACCCAGTCTTTAAGATGTCAAGGAACTACTTTTCTCAGCTCTACTTAGAATTTGTAGACAAAGTGCATATTGGCATATACTAATTAACTTCTACTATTTTTCCATAGGAAAATTCTAAACAATTAAAAAGGACTTATTTTTTTTTATACTGAGGACTTCTGAAATGTCAGCTGTACCTAGTGAATGAAATAAGAAGAATGTAATTAAACATCTGCTCTTTCACTCCTAGTAATGACTTTAAAATAGCCAGAAAACTCTGAAGGTTGTGGCCATGGTAACAGACACCAGCTTAGGAAAAAGGAAATATCTGCAGTTATAATTGAACCTAGCGATTGCTCATCTCCTTCTCTGAGCTGGAAGTTTACAATCAAAGCTTTGATGTGTGTGCTGGTTCCTCTAATACAATTTCATCCTATGCCATGTGGCACATTTGTTGTGAGAAACTACCAAGTATAAAAATACGTATATGTAGTTCAAATGCTACATTCACTCTTATTTGAAGGAAGAAAAACTGCTCTTTTTTGGCAAGGGGCTGCTTCCAACTGCTGGTAAATACTTTTGTGGAGAATGACAATGCAGCATGATGGAAATGGCCCAGACTTCCCCTAACATGCAGCTGTCTCCCTCCCTCAGATCAGCAGAGCAATTGCTGCTTACATCAGTGATGTCCAGCAGCTACAAGCAGCATTTCTGGAAGATCCTACAGGACTGAGCCTAGGGACCTCCTTGGCTTGGCTGGGAGAGAACTGACAGAGCTCATGAGATTCCTCAAAAACACCTGACTTTGTCACACCCTCCTACCTGGCCTACTGCCTCAGTGCCTCCCCAAACTCTGTCCTGCCTGGCCACAGTCCATTTCATCCTGCATCCCTCCTGGCACTGCAGTTCCTCACACACATGCAAGTGGGGAGCAACAAGGCCATTAAACAAACAAAGCCCAATAAAAAAAGCCATGGAGGATAAGCTGAGACAGAGGTGGAGAGGGGTAACATGGGTGTGCTGCGCACAGAGATGATAAGCAGCTCCTGGAGCTGTGCAGGATGACTGGAACTGCTTCCAGCAAGAACCAGCAGTGAAGGAAAGGACTTTTCAGAGTGTTTTACACATCTGTGTGACAACTGTTTTAAATGGGAACTTGTAAATAATGTGCCTATTGGCCAAAGAATCCAGGTAAAAAGCATTTGTCCACTTCAGTGCCTAATATCAACTTTGGTTCATAAAAAAATTGCAAACACTCCCCTTTGAAATGCAGATGGTAAAATACGATACGAAAATAAGCAGGCAAAGGAAGGCCCAGGGAGCTGGTGCTGATGAACTCTACTGAAACCACCAACTGTATTTTTGAAGGTATTTTTGAAGGCTTCCTGTGAACCTTGTCTGAGGTTCATATCTACAGCTAGGGTGAACCTCAGCTGCTGGCTGGAGGCCAGCTGTGAAGCCGTGCAAGTAAATAGGTTGTAGCAGTCTTCTGTACAGGCAATAATTATGGGCAGGATGTGAGTACCTGAAAATGTTACTTTTTATGGTGTGATTTCCCTTTGAGCTGCACTCTAAGCATTCAAACAGCACAAACAGTACTAATTTATTTGGATTTTGGTGATATAGAAGCTTTGAATACTTTTTCCCAGGATCTTCCAAGTGAACAAAATGCCATTGTCTCCTTATTGCAGATGCTTTTAGCACACTTCTCAGAGCATCAAACATCTTGGCCTTCATAAAGGAAGACAACACACCAATACAAGGATTTATTTTTGTCCTGATTAACAGCTTAAAATTATATTAAACTAGCACACACCAAGCTCATTGCTGGAGCCTGCAATGTAAATTCTGCCTTTTCAAATGTGAAGACAACCAAATTCTCAGAGAAGTCTGGTGGAGCTTGAGAACTCCTCTAGCAAGGCCAAGAGAAATAAAGCTACTGCCACCAGCATTACATGGGCTTCATGCCTGTGGTTTCTAACAATACCATCCTCGCAGCATGGCCAGATGAAAATTTAATTCAGTGAAGTTCCAAGTAACTTTGGTCTCGCTAGCAGTGCAAGGCAGCTCAATCATGAATGGAAATCAATGACCTGTTAAGACTTGCGGGTTGGACTAGATGACCTTTAAGGGTCCCTCCCAACCTCAACTATTCTCTGATTCTGACTTGTGATGCCTTGAGGGGCACCTGACTGCCTCTCTGCACAGCTGCCCATGCACACGCAGCCACCTCGTTCCCTGGGGCTTGACCCCACTGTGGCAAAGCCATTCCCATCTCTGAGGCTGCAGAGATGGACAGGGACAGCAGTTCAGCTTGCTGAGGTGCAAGCTTCCATCCAGCCTAAAATGCTCAGCTCTTGGGGTTTCCTTACTGGCTGCAATATCTTTCCCTCTGTTGCTGCCACAGGAGTCCTGTGGGGATTGAGCAATCCCCAGAAGCCATCTGACCTTGAGCGATGCCCCGTGCATTCAGCCCTTCCTGACCCCAAAACAGGAACAAAGGCCTGAGATGTCCCCCCAGCATCACTGTGCCACAGGTTGTTCTATCCCCTCTCCTCCTGCTGCTGCAATAGCCAGTGGGAATCAGCATCTCATGTGCCGCCAGTGCTCAGGAGCTACTCCAGTTTCCAGATCAAAGGTGCAGGGACTGGTGGTGCTTGTGTCCATCTGAAACTCATTGGAAGAGTAGGGTGCTCAGGAACTGCTGCAGAAGAGAAGAGGAAACAGACAAGGGGAGGAAGGTCTTCTCCTGGTACCAGACAGCATTCCTCCTCATTTTACTTGGGGAGCTTCTCAGAGCCCTGCCCCAAAGGACCCTTCACGTGAGCTGCGAAGAGTGACAGCAAATGCTGGTAGCCAGAGGGAGGGGAGGTTTAGTGCTGCTCTATTTCCTTCCCTGGAAAATTTGCTTTTGTAGGAGGTCAGAGTTGCAGAGCAGCAACCTGAGGGAGGGCATTCTCGCCTACTCTTTTGAAGGACTGGAAATTGAATGGAGTGTGCCATGAAGCCTCACTTCACTGGAGCTTTTATCTCTTAAAATTAGGTTAGGAAATTTATTGCTACAGTAGCTTAATCCCACAGTGCATTATCTGTACACATGATGGACTGGAATACGAACTAATTCTGTCAATAAAGTGACTGCCTGCATCTTGATTGTCAGATACAAGGAATTCAGTCTTCCTTTTGAGATGCTAAGCAGCTGAAGACTGGTACACTCCTCTGCCTATGCTTTTGGTTTGGATGCTTCCTACATTCAAGTTTCTCAGCAAGAGATGATGCTGGGAAGGGGGGAAAGGTGGGAGAAATTTGGTTCCAGGCACCTGGCTGCACACTGCGTCTCTGCACTGGCCTGCGCAGCCCCCAGGGACTCCTCTGACTGACACCATGAGCTCTGGACGTGCTGGGGACCCAGCTGCCTGGCTCTGCTCATCTTCAGTCCGTGCCGTGCATTGACAGGAGAGGCAGAGACCAGCAAAGGTGTTCCCTCTGAGGGTTCAGATCAGCAGGGAGCTTCCTTGGTGGAAGGGATCCACCGCTGGGCACTCACAGCCACGGCCCCCAGGTTTGCCTGAACAGAGCAAGTAGGCTGGGTTGGGTCAGAGTTTGTGTGCAGGTACACACTGAGTGCTTTGAATCTAGGATCAACCTTTAACAAGGCACATCCTTCAACAACAGCTCAGGAGGGGATTGTTTTAATATCAAACTCTCTGCATTACTTACCTATGGAAAACTCCAGATTCAGGAACCTAAATTTCACTGTCTCTATACAAGCTATGGAAATCTAGTCAATACCGTCTCTGGAATCTAGAGAGTGAGTGAGCAAATTCCAAATTTATAGGTTTGCAGAAACAGAAATATGGGAGGCTAGTTTCACTAACTTGCTTGAGCAGAGCACAGTCTCAGTTTGCTCAACATGAAGTGTCAGATGGAATTATATAACTCCTTCCTGATGTGAATTTGCTTGATTTTAGCAAAAATGGCTGGAAAATGAAACCTCATGACAAAATAAAGCCCTTTCTGCCTGATTGCTCAGCACACAAATCCTCAAGTCAATTATTCTTTGAGCAGCTTCTAGGATAACTGGTCCACCAAACAAGTAAGATGAAGTCTGGAGTGTCACAGGAGTATCTGGTCTTTGGCTTTACAACATCTCAGACGTAGGCACTAGGAGAAGGCTTTTCAGCCAGCCCTCAATAAAAAACGGTGAAAGGTTGTTCTTCAGATCAGAGAATGCTCTAATGTTCATATAAAAAAATAAATTATAAGGAGGGGACAAACTTAATTAGATTGACTTGATTTTTCTGAAGGCCCTTTCCTCTTTTTTTTTCCTCTTCTCTTTAAAGGAACTAGCTCTTAGTCAGGTCATTCAGTTCTCATTTACACAACGTATTCAGAAGTAGCTGATAACGCTGAAAGATACACAAAACCTGAACTACTCAAGAGAAGGAGGACAAGGACTGATTTTCCTGTCATCAAAAGGGCAGCTAAATATTCAGAAGTATCTCTTCTGTTGGTCTGTTTGAGCCCAAAGAGAAGTAGCTGTGTTATTTGGTTTGTGAGGTGTCACCATCAACTCCTCCAAAAGTCCCTAAGCCCTTTGGCACAAAGAAGACAGTCAGATATTTCTCAGATTTCACAGGGAGATGTTGGGGGAGAAATCTTACAGACTTAATTGAAGAACAACCAGGAATGTTTTAGGACTACAAGATATTTATAGTCTCACACATTTTGAATGTAAAGGGTACAAATATCATTTTTGCTATTCCTCTACAGGCCAAGATATGAGGGACACATGCCAGAACACAAAAGAATTTTCACCCCATTCCAAATTCCCATTTAAAAAAAAAGTGTACTAAAAAAATAAATAAGTGTAGTCATCTGAATCACGAATTTGGCTTCGCAACCCATTGGGAGACTGAAGCAGAGCAAAACACATCTGCTAACACCCCAAACTGAGCACCACAATTGGCAAGTGCTGCTGAAGAGAGATCTCAGACTGGAGTTGTAGAAATGTTAGAGGTTAAAACTGAAGTTTCTTGGCAGAACTGACCTTATATGGAAACTCTGTAGGAAGTCTGCCTGCACTGGCTTCCCAACCAATACATAAACATTCATTTCTAACAGATATACAGATCTATATAGAAAGGCTAATTCAAAATCACTTGGGTAAAATCAAAGCAAATAATTCCTCTGGTGCTGGACAGAGTCAGGCAGGTGTTTTCTCTTTCAGGATCATGAACTGAAATCAAAGGAGGAATCTCAGGTGGAAGGTGAGTACAGTACAATAGGGTTCTTCCAACCTGAATCTTGAATGGATGCAGTTGTACATTTCATTAATAACCAGGATGCAGAATCTCAAAGCAGTGCAGTTACAGATGACACCAAGGTGACAGGCACCATCAGGTGGACACCAGACTACTCCACAAGAAGAATGGGATGATCTTAGCACTGGAATGACACAAAGGCATGAAATTCCTTATTGTAAAATGCAGTATCTGAGGGTCCAGTAGGAAGAATTGATGCTCTTAGCTAGAAATGATGGAGCAGGAGGAGGAGCTGGAGGATTTATATAGCCATAAAATAACAGAAAAATACCAATACGATGTGTCCTGCAGGAGACAAGTGACGCTTTCTAATGAACCTGCTGAGACCAATCTGTTGAGTTCAATGAGGGTGAAATACCAATGCCATTAATGAGCAGATCTTGGAAATATGAGGGCTCACCTGGATTACTGTAGTACATGGCCTGGAAAACACACTGAGGAAAAGGGATTTTGGCCTGCAGTGGCTGCACAGCAGGGCTGTTAAGCCAAATAAGGGAATGGAAAGCCTGTGCTCTCAGAGGAGACCAGAGGCACTTGGCTGTTTAGCCTCGCTAAAGAAAGGCCAAGAGGGGATATGGTTGTAGTCTATAAATACATCAGAGGGGGTAAACACAAGGGAAGGAGAAAAGCTGTTTAAACTGAAGGACAATGCTGGCAAAAGAACAAATGGGTATAAACTAGCCATAATAAATTTTGGCTGGGAATGAGAAGCAAATCTCAAACCACTAGAGAAGCAAAGTCTGTGGAACAGTCTTCTTCAAAGATCACAAGACAAAGAGCCAAAGTCATGGGAAAATGCAATTTGAAAAACCCACAAATAGGGTCTATATGACATGGATACCTGCAATGGACTCAGGGAGTCACGAGGTCCCCTACTGTCCTGACTTCTGGAAGGGAAACAGCATCCAAGAAAACAAGCATGCTTCTTACAGTGGGCAGTTTTTCTGGCACAGAGGATCACCACGAGGAGAGCCAAAGGCAGTAATGTTAAGTAAACAAGTTTGCAATATCTCTGTCTTCCTCTGCACTATGTAATCACCCCCCAGCACACGTCAGTGATGGGGAGGGGCAGAAATGTGAAGGGAAGTTTATGCAAGCAGAGGAACAAGTGCCAGGATGCAACAGACAGGTCAGGAAACCTGGCCAGCTCTGTCACTCCAAGCATCAGACAGCTCTGAGAACACCAATACATTATTGCAAAAAATCTAGCTGAAAAAAAGATTTACAAGTAACCTCAATAAAATTCACAGCTGGTTGGGCTTAACCTTGGAGTCAAGAGGATTAGCAGACTGTTGTCCAAATCATGAAATAGTAAGTTTTGCATTTTCTTCGAAAGTGAATTACAGACGTGCCTGGTCTCTATTCAGTATTGAGTAATTCAAGCTTTCTACAAAATTTCACCTCTTTATTTTCATCCTTTTGTCCCCTCTAAGGAACACAATAATTTATTAATACCATTCTTTTCATCTGAAGATTTCTGATGACTTCACAAAATTTCTGGGTGACAGCTGCACTGCAATATTTTCTGAACGGATGCACTGGAAGAGTGAGAAAAGGATTTTTTCATCTGTATGGCTTTTTTATCAGCTGTCCTGTGCTCCTGGACTAGCTGGGGACAGTTTACAAGACTCCTGGGTTGGCAGAGACTCACAGGAGGTTGGCACAGAACAGAGTCTCATCAGGCACTTCTTGCCCCCACCCAGTCTCAGAGGCTGAAGGCACCTAAACATCCAGACAGCCATCCTCCTGCTCAGGGCATGCCCAGCACTGTCGTGGCTGTGACAGTAGGAAGGCACCCTGTTGCCTCATGCTCCCTCCCAAGCCACACCATGGACAAATATGGAGAAGTCCCTCTGCTTATCAGACCTTCACTCAGTTGTCAAAAGTCCACCTAACAGGGGAGAACACAAGAGCTCTTGCTCTGGGACACCACCTTGGACCGAGCTCTTCCTTTTCCTCCTCTGAAAATGGTTTGTGTGGGATTTGAAACAGCAATAAAGTACAAACAGTGAATGGCACCAAGGCACTTTGCACTACAAAAACTAGCCATGCATGGGTCTGCAAGAACAGAAAACCACCAGAGCTCTCTGCCATCTGCTGAGCTTCCAGAGGGCAGCACCGAGTGCAGTGAAACTCGTTGGAGATGAGATGGGGAGATCCACAGCTCATCATCTGAACCCTCTGCCTATATTATGGCTGTCTTGTGAGTTTCCTCAGGGCAAGAAAAAACAGCTGAGAACAGATATCACAATACCCAACAAATCCACCTGATGTCAGTGTCTCTTGGGGGCTGTGTAATACAGTTAACTGCTGTTCCCAGGAGAGCTACCAAACCTAATTACTTGTTATAACCACATTAGATGAAGAAGGTGCATGTTGCTGATAGTTGCCTAGTGGGAACACAGAGTAGATCTTTCTTTTGTCCACTTATAATTAAAGCAATCTTCTTCGTATATTAGATTCAGTAGTTTATAATGAAATGCAATAAAGATTCCTTGAGTAAATCTCTTATTTTTCTTAATATGTTTATACAATTTAATGGAGTTTCTTATTGATTGGAGGAGGAACAGTTTCAGAAATAGAGTGCTTAAACAGACATGACAAACCATGCAATAATCCAGTGCTTTTCCAGGCTAATGCCTGAAGTAACAAGCACACCCACAACGGTGCCACTTCATTTGTGCCAGACACCTGAGAGGCAGCAATCACAAACCTCTGCAATGGCTGGGAGAAAAACCTGTCATTCCATCATCTGTGCAGACAAATTTAGCACTCTGTGAAGTCTTGATCAAAATTACCCACCAGAAGAATTAGGTAACCAACTTTAAATAGCAAGGAACAGGAAGTTACGTCCAGTTGAGCAGCAGCAATTTGGACAACACCGATTTTTCAGTGGAAAGAATGAAGAAAAATGCAAAATATGGTACAGAACAAGAAATACAAACACTGATGAATCACATAAATGGTTGAATAGACCATTTGTTATCATATGAAATAACAATGCCTTAAAATAGGATCCCATTTGGGCTAAAAAACGAACAAAGTCAAGGAACTGTAGGTTAGAGCCAGGTGCTTAGTGGAACCAGAAATTTAAGAAAGTTTTTGCTTTTATCTGATGATTCTTGGAAGAAACACTTGTGTTCATATTTTTGAAAGAAATATTTCCTATTGTTGAGCTTTCCTTTGAAAGACATATTTCTGTTTCACTGCAGAGAGCAGTTGCAGAGCTATAAATGCACAGCAGGCCATGCAAGACAGATCTTTAATTATACCTATCCTTCCATGAGTTCGCTGGGAGCCAACTGCTCAAGGCTAATAAGGATTAAAACATATCCAATGACTCTGAAAAACGGTCTTAATGCTAGTCTTCCCAAATCCTCTGTATTATTTGGAGCAATACAAGCACAGAAACTCGTGTTTGCAAGTGAAAAGGGAAAACCCAAGTCCTGCTTTACTAAACCCCAATGTTCAAAGGTTTTCAGCCAATATCCTCATGCTCTGCAGGACTTTGATGTAAATCTGCAAATAATATCAGAGTTCCATTGATGGCTTCCATGTAGCACTGACACTAAGTGATCTGTGACTGGACCTGACTGGGAAATTCAGGCAAAGTGGAAAACACTTGATGTCAAACAGAGGAAGTAATTAAAATAATCAAACTCACCTGAAAAGCTGCAGGAAAAGAGATAGGCAAATGCTGCCCTGGCTCTCTCAAACCCTACTGGCATTATGCACCAAGGTCAAAAACATAAAGGTTGAATTCAGCAAAACCACTGGGAGAAAGTACTGGGAGAAAACTGCTTCAGAAATCTCCTTTGCTTTTTACCTCATTCAACCCTGAAATTTTATGTGGAGAGCAACTGGACATCACTTCTCTCATTGCAGGGTGAAATGTGGAATTCCTGACAGTGGCTGTGCAGCAAAGGCAGTGCTGTACATGGAGCTGGGCAGTCCCCAGGGAGCTGGGGGTGCATTGTGCAGTGCATGGTGCTCACTTCAGGCAAAGGAGGGCTTGGAAAACAGATATTAGGCATGAGACAGCATTAGAAAAGACCATGTTGATCTCTCACTGAGAAGGCTAATACAAATAATAACAGTTTACTTATTCTGGAGAAATAGTGGAACAGAAGGGGTGCAGTAGTGGATACTGACCTCTGCAATTTTCACATCTTAAAAATAAATGGATTGTAAAATAGAAAAGGATGAAAACTGAGCCTCTCAGGGGAAAGAGTATGTACCAAGAAACAACATGAAATAAGCATCAAACCCACACTCTTTAAAGAGTCAGGTCAGCAGTGTACATGACAATGTTCCTCTGTACAGAGACCAAAGGCTTTTCTTTATCCTTTCTTCCAGCCATGTTCCTCATTTCCTTTGCTTTGGTCCTATTAGAATCCCACTGCTTTGTCTGTCAGACTGGAGTTGCCAGCCTTTTTGTCATGCTCCAGTGGGCTGATTTCCTGCTGGTGGCCATGGTGAGAGCCTGCAGCTCATCACCTCTACCCATACCTGGGCTTCAGAGAAAACCCTTTTCTATTTTTAAGGCTCTTTTTTCCCCCAAGGATTCTCACCCAGTTATGCATGATGACATTTACCACATCACCTGTGATTATGAAGTAAATACATCTGGATGCATTCCCCAGCATGGGGGCCAACTGGCACAGAAGTTCTCTTGTCTGTGCTACTGAACTTTGCACCCTTCTGAAAAGTGACTGTGTGCCATTTGCCCCCTGGAACGGGCCCAGTGGCACAGGTTGGGAAGATCAGAAATGACAGAGAGCTAGACTGGGACAGGGGCTGCTCTGCAGAGAGAGTGATTTTGACTACTGAGCAATGGTGTTGGGTTTGCCCCCTATTTCATTTATTAGGGACACAGCCATTATCTCAGGAAACTGGATAGCTTGTCATCTTCTTGAATGTTAGTGTCAAAACAAGAACTATCAACGCTTGGGGGAAGCAAACGTTTACTTACTGTGGGATATTAAGAGGGGATTATGAGCTATGCACAAAATTAAATCATTTGGGACACGCTCTGCAAGGGGCCTTGGGCTCAGTGATGAGTGTGCTGGGGCTCTGAAGGAGTTTCAAGGCATGTGTGCACTAAGGAGCTGGACTGGCTGCCAAGGAGGGTCAAAAGTCCCTGTGGAGCTCAGCCCTTGTAGCTCCAAATACCAGCCTTGGTAGTTTGACCCTTGGAACCCAAATGCCAGTCTGTGGGCTCAGCCTCCACCTACACTGAGCACACCTGTTGCTGGGGTTATTGCAGCCTCCAGAGCAGAGACAGGGCTGTGGTGTGGTCAGCTCAGCTCCTCAGCACCCCATACTTGGACAGCAGCATCTGTTCAGGAGCCGTGTGACTCATCTGGGCCTGGCCACCTCCGAGTGTGATGCCTTTCACTGGGGCTCTGGGGATTTCCACAGAGAGGCTCATGTTGCTTGTTGTGGTCAGTTCTGTGTGCGTGCAGCAGTGAAGCAGCTCCTCCTCACTCACCCACCAGGGCCACAGGAGAGCTGGCAGATCTCCAGTGAAGGCAGGGAGAGCGGGATGCTCCTCTCTCTGCTCCTGCTCAGCGCTTGGGCAGCCAGCCAGCTACAGGGAAGGTGAACTGCTGAGACGTGGTGACGGTGAGCCGCTGCCATGAGCATTTAATTTTTAATTCCTCTCAGGGCTTCTCTTCCACCATCCCTCCCTGTAGCCCCAGGGGAAGGCTGCTGGCACCTGTTTCTGGAGCTCACGTTGTTTCTGTTTGGTTGCATGCCTGGCTGTGAGGGATAAGACAGTGGGGTCCCTGCCAGCTCTGGTGGGTGCTGTACGGGAGCCCCTCCAGAACAGCTGCTTTCCTGGGCCAGCATTCAAGGATGGGACACACAAGGTCCTTTGAGAGCTGGAACTGCATCCCAGCTCAGTGGGATCTGCCTGCATCGCCAGTCCTGGCGCCAGGCTCTTTTGAGCTTATTTTTCCAAAAGCATCCTTTCCTTCTCCTTCAAAGGAGCATCCACCAGCAAGAGAAGCTTGCTTCTTTTCAAGTTGGGGTACAAAAACAGTGGACAGCATGAGAACACTGAAGCTTGCCCCGGGAAATACCACGAAGGGCCGTCAGGAAGGAATTACTGGGCTCACCACTGAGGAAGCAAAATTGCCTGAAATACTGAAATACCCTCACTGCAGACACAGGAGCAATCAGCTGTTCCACTCAGCCTGCAGATCCACTCTTCCCCCCCGCTCAAGTCATTCCTCTGCTTAAAAATGTTATTTTGGGAATGAAATGAATAATGGGAACAAGCACTGTAAAAGCATGGGGAATTCCACAAACAAAAGAAAAACTGCTATTTTTGAGAATGTCTCAAGCTCATAATTGTGGCTTGTTTTAACTCCTCTCTCCCAGCTGCCTCCCCACCACCCTGTCTGGAGTGCCGTCCTCGAGTATGGTGGAGCAGCATGCAGGAAAGGTGTGTCTTACTAGAGGCCCTTGGAGCAGCACCACGGCCTACTAATAACTGGCACATGGTGAACTAATAGTGAAATACTCTTTGATTTCTAATCAGATTCTTTGAGTTGAGGCAGGGGTTTCTGCAAGGGTCCCAGTGTCTAACAAAAAGAGTGAAAGTCAGGCAAGCAGTCACCCTGCTAATGCTTCTGTCACCTTTTGCCATCTCTGAAAGAATTCTATTTTTCTGACTGAAGCATCACGAGCATTATGGTCCATGGTGAGTGAAGGGGTCTGATGCTGCACAGCAGCAGAGAACCCTGCCCCAGGTTCTCAGAGAAAAGGCTATAGCTGCAAGAAAACAAACTGGATTTGCCAAGGCTGCAGATGCAGTTAAGCAGTGTAACTCATCTTTAACAAATTCACTAAAGACCTCCATGGAGCTGATGTGGAGCTTGTTATATGGCTGTTTGATCAGTCTTGCCACTAGTGTGGCCAAATCAGCCAGGTCCCTTTGCAGGCCTGGTCAGGGCTGGCATGGCTCTCCTGACTGCAGCATCCTGTGCCAAGGTGACATCTGGACCACTGCTGCAAATGGCTCTGCAGTTCCTCCTGACAAAAGCAGCCCTTCTGGGCTAAAACCTAGCAGAAGAGAGGCAAAATAGGAAACAAATGTGGGGGAACCACTACCCTGATGACACTGGAGGAAGAAGGACCAAAGTCTGAGCTCATGTTTTCATTTCCTAAAGCAACTCTATTTGCCCAAGCCCAGCTGTGCATGTTGGTCAGGGCGCCCAAGGATGCCACAGAGCTAGCAGCAGGGACAGGAGCTGCTCTCTCATAAGCAATCTCATTTCTGAATTGTCAGAAAATAATTCTTTGTTTCATAAAGATGACTCTAAACACAGCTCCCTGGATTTTCCTTTCCAAGAGAAGTATGAGAAAATAAATATATATTTTTTTGTTCAGAAAGAGAAGAGTTCCTCTTTGTGTTGGCCCTGACCTTCACAGCTCCCAGCACTTCTGCCTTTCTCTGAGTTCTGTTTTTCAGCTTTTACCTTAGTGGTGACAAGGGGGCCTTCCTTGGCAGGAGTCACTCAGCTCCTTCATCAGGCCATCAGGTCAGGAGAGGCAAAGCAAAACACAGATGGTCTTTCTGCAGAAGTTCCCACTAACCAGCAATTCTTCAGTAACTCAAGACCAGAGAGTCTATACAGACATCAGAGCTGTAAGTGGTTTAATATCACGTGCTATCAAACGTTTCATACCTTGCAATTCACATTGCGGATTTTGATTCAGGAAACTCTCCAACACATCAAGGAAGAATTGTGAATTCTGATAATGTTCTCAATTTTTAGCAGTAAAGTAATTGAAAATGAAGGGTGAGGCAAAATAATTGAACATGAAAGCTGTGTGCTGTGTGAAATCAGCAATAATACTCCCGTGAGAGGAGATTATGGTTTCACTGAAGGATCTATCCTTGGCCAGCCATAATTTTGCACTCATCCACATCAGCCTGTGAAATAAAAATGCAGGCCACCCTTCTGGTGGGACTGTTTCAGTGGGGTCAGAATGACTTTACATGAAAAGCCTCATACAAGACAAACAGTGATGAATGGGACGCTTGACAGACAGGTCCAGAGGACAACAGACAGTGCTTCTGCTGAGATATAATTGCTCTAATTGGACCTGGGCTGGCGAAGATGGTAAAGCTAAAGAGGACTCTGCAATCATGCTGCCATTCTGCACAAAAGAACACTGTTGTGATAGGAAGCACAGAGCCGTGGCAGAAATAATCAACAGCTTTGTGCTCGTGTCCCCCTGGCATCTTGGATTTGTGCGCACAACATGAGCAGAATATTTTCTTTAGAGTTAAAGGTTCTCAGGGCTGAATTGCTTCATAGAGCCTCTTTGAGTGTTATTCAGCTGAAGTTTGACAATTCATATGTGCTGGATCCATTGTGTTTTTGCAGTCCTGGAGGAGACGCAGAAAGATAGCATGAGGCATAATCAGGAAATCTTGCTGCTCTAGGAGTGAGGGAATTTGATAAGGAAAGAAGCCAACTTTGACCTTCTGCAGCTTAAACTGGTCTTTTCTCGGGTGATAGCCTGTAAACCACCTGATCTACTTGTCTAATAAAACTCTCTACAAGTAATGTTTGGTGTCTCCAAAAGCTGATCTCATTTATAATAGTAGAACAAGCATAGCGGCAGGCACTGCACAAGGGTTGACTGTGCAGTGTTCCTCCAGCCCTACTTTGAACCCAGTGCCCAGAAGAGAGCAGCCCTGTTGGCCTCTCACATCACACAGCAGCTAAACAACATCACTGCTAGCACAGGCAGTGTTTCACTCTCCCGACTCCTTCAGATAGCTCCATTTCACGAAAGTCTTGTCTGGCCTGATCTGCAGGTGCCCAGGGACACGAGGCAGCACTGTCAGAGGTCCCTGCATGGGCAGATGCAGCAGTGCAGGAACAAGACAGCAGCCTGCCCTGGACACATCCTTCCAGCACGCGCTCAGTCAGTCCAACCAAGGGCTCTCCTTCCCACCTCATCCCATCCCTCCTGCTCCACCCTGCCCCTGTGGCTGGATAGTCTGGCTCTGGCCTGCTCCCAAAGCCCCATTCTCTTGGCAATGAAATTCAGCACACAGCTAAGAGGCTTTGAGACAAATGTGGCAGGTATATGTCTCAAAGCCTCTCAGCCTATGTGCAGACACAGTCAGTTGAAATGCTGCCTCCTGCTCCTTTGCAGTTTCTAAATAAATGTGCAAAAATGCAGTTGTGATGTTCAGGAATTGCTCATGTCCCTTCTGTAAACCAGTACTTGCAGGCCAAGCGAGGTAATTTGTCCCTAAAGAGCCAACCTGGCTTACTGCACCCTCCCCAACAATAATGGTCATCTTCAGCGACACCCTGAAGCTCCTGCCCTATTGCAAATACCAGATACAGGTGGTAGGATGTGCATCTCCCAAAATGTGAGTGATGGGACAGACGTCTTCCCCAGCACCCAGGCAAAATGCCAGGGCTGGGCACAATTGGGTGCATGAAGGCAGCCCTGGGAAAAGCCTTGTTCCTCAGAGCACTTGGGGGGTGACAGCATCCCTGGGTCACTAGGAACCACGTCACCAGCCAGCGCTTTTATCCATGCCCTCCTTGGGGTCACAGGTCCACACTTCTCCTTTTCCTGTCAGGAGTCATTTCCTCTGCAGAAGCACTGCGGCTGTCACTCAGCAGGACTGTGACAGATGGAAGGGGACATCAAAGCATCAAGCATGCCCCACACTCTTCTGCCTCCTTCCAGTGCTGCCCTTGCTTTGTGCATCACAGGCTTGGTTTCACATACGGACCTGACCAATGCCCCAACAAGGTGCTGGGAAAAATTGGCTGTGGATGATGCTCTCCTAAGAAGTGCATGTCTCAAGCAAAAGTGCATGGGATTTATCAACATAAGCCCAGCTAAAAACACAAGACATGACGCTTCCAGCTAGCATGTCTATGATAAGCCACAGATTGTCACAAGAATAAAAAACATGAGGATTGACATCAGTGAGTTTTATACAGCTAAAACTTTGCACAACACTGTGAACATGTACTGTGAAAAATAGAGAACTACAAAAGAAGATAAACAGAGCTAAATCGAGACCCATCCTCAGCTATCTTCTGTGAAAGGAGGCATGGCTGGGAATTTCAGGTGCTGGGTAAATTGAAACCAGCATTTCAGACCAAATGACAAGCTCCTTGGGTTTTCTGCATGTAAATCAGATCCTTACATTATCTCAGTGTCATTTTGTAGCTGAAAGCAATTCAGCAGCTATCAGCACACCAGACTGAAATTCAGCAGAACAGGATCTGAGCCCTTCAGCTTGTAATGATTAGATGATTCTGTGGAATTGAATCTTAGGAAAAAATGAAGTTCAGCAGAAAGTTGACAGTGTGTGAAGACCACAGAAGGAAAAGGAACTTTACAACTCAGCCTTCACATTTTCCACCTATAGGATTTCAACATTTGCTAAGTTGTAGTAAGGGCAGCGTCTTCACAGTGCTCCCTCTGGGAAATACCACATTCAGCAATTCCTCAATTACAGTTTCTAATTATATTTTCATACTGTAATGCTGTCTCAAATGCAAATTTGATGACAGAATAATTCAATCCATATAAAATAATTACAAAATTACTGTTTCTCAACTCTCAACTCATACTCCCTGCCATTTAAGAAGATAAATTTAACAGCAGCAAAAGTACAGCCAAAACATAGTCTATTTTTTAAACTGTTATCTGACTATAACTGTCTGCATGGATTTTGGCTCACCATAGAAGATTATTTCTAAAATATGACTACCAAAAACATTCCAGAGTTAGGATTTTTGTTGCTTTAGCTTGGAACCAACAGTCAGGTCAACTTTTATTTTGCATTCAGAGTACCCAATGTGTGGCATCTGTGTTTAATTGGAAAAGCAACTGTTGGTTAAAACGCCAAATCTCTACTGCAGCTCAGCTATCATTTAAACCAGTTGTTCCTAACGTTGATGCAGACTTTAAACTAGCACAATGTAATGATTTTTAGCAGAGTGGGAACCAACTTCTGCAATAAGTAATTTAAGATCCTGAAACTCCATACTGAAACGTCAGTTCCCACTGACAACTGCCACCCTGTACACAGGATTTTATTCTCCCCATGAATATTGCCTAAGCAGTAGCTAGGAACTTTAAAAAGCAGAATTTGCATTCTGTTTGAAAAAATTCAAGGAGTAGTGTTCTGCATTGCAAGGGGTTTTTAGGTTTTATTATGATTCTGGCCTAAAATTAGATTGTCATTGCCCATCAACTCAGCCAGATCAAGGTAGAGCACACTGAGTGTGTTGTTGTTATTATGAGGCTAGAGGCATCAACAGCTCACATCTGTTTTTGATTTCCCTGCTGTATCCAGTTGTGTGAGAAGGGACATGAGGAGATCTCAGACGTGACTTTAGCCAAGGTCTTTCCTAAGGTGAAGTGCTCCAGCTCCTCAGGAATTGCTGGTCTGCCTGCCCTTCGCCGTGGACAAGGAGACTGCAGGAAGAGCTCATCCCTTCCTCGTGTGTGTGCAAAGGGGTGACATTTGCAAACAGCATCAGGCTGATGGGAAGTAGGAGGGTCAGTCTATACTCTCTGGAAGAAGGTGGAATGTTGCCAAGCCCGTGTACATCTCACGTTTTTTCTTTTCCTGTCAGAGGATTTCAAGCCCACGTAAGCTGGCAGTGTCACAGCTGTGGTGTTGGGCTGCAGCCACCTTCCCCTCTCAGTGTGGGAAGGAGCCCACAGGCTGTTTGCTCTTTTCCCATGGTGGCTGAAAGCACAGCAGGGCAGGGCAGAGGTGGCAGGATGCTCAGCATTACAGTGCCTGGCAATTTCACATACTACCAAGGTACAGCCAAATGCTTGTCCAAAGGGTTTGATACAGAGCCGACCAGCGAAAACGAGGGCATGAAATCATTGAGCAGAGGCACAGAGCCCCAGCATGACTCTCACACACCATTCCCTGCTCTCCTGAACAGGGATCTCTGTCATCTCCAGTTGCAGACTCTGCCACTTGCCTCCCATCTCTGGGGCAAAAAGGGTGCAGCCTGTGAAGGGATGCCCAAAGCCCCCAAAGATCCATCATGAGGGAACAGAGCTGTCAGTCTGCCAGGCAGGACACATCCCTGTGCAACCTCAGCAGCCCTTACCAGCTTCCCCTATAAAACTGCCTCTCAGACCTCTTGCCACACCCCTTCTGCTAAAATGTGAAGTGGTTTATTGCCTAAGGTCAAGTTAGAGCTTTTTCAAGATCACCTCAGTATCAGTAAAGAAATATATGTCTATTCCATCTGGAGATGAGGAATCTATTTTTAAGGTATTTCTAATGAACAGCTCTTAAGCAAAAGTTGCATCAATTATTTTTCCCCTTACAGGTGGTTTCAAGGCATCAAATGCTCCAGGACACAGTATTCAAGCCTAAATGAACGAGCATAAGCCTCAGCCCACACTGAGAATCACACTCAAGTCAAGCCTGGGAGGTGACGGCAGCTACACATGGAGTCAAATCCTGCAGACATGAGGGTGAAGGACTTCTCTGGAATGATAGGTGCCACTCAGCTCAAATCTGTCCCCACACTCCATGCCTTGGTCCCTCTGTAGACTTACCCCAGCAGTATAAGCTGGTGAACAAGCAGACCTCAGAGGGTTGTATCAACCACCTCCCTGCCCTCCCCTCCTAGCCCACCTCCCCAGTCTGGGGAGCTCTGGGCAGATGGAGGGGCTGGACTGCCATGGGCTGAAACACAGCTCCCCACACCAGCTGGGGAGCAGCTGTGCCCAGCTCAGCTCGTGGGTCACCCAGGTAGGGACGCCAAGAGCCCACTCACTCCCCATGGGATGGCTGCACACAGGGTGACAACACCTCCAAACTTGCAAGGCTCCTGTGAACCTGGGTAAAACTCACCTACGAGGAGCCAGGTGAGATTCCTCATGCACTGGTGCAGTGGCATCAGGTGAAGAATTTAATAAAGACAATTTGAAATATTTCAGCCCCCCCGACAATGATGTTTTAGGCATCAACAGGAGTTAAACTGGAAAGAACTGATGAGATAACACCAAGTGAAATGGTTTAGACGTTTCAGATGCATTTATCCTTGTTCTCTGCTAAGAACACCAAATGCAGTGAAATCCAGAGCACTAAGCCATAACTTCCGTAGAGAAGTGCCTTCAGTTTTAATGTCTGTCTTGGCTCTCTTTCTGAAACAATTATTTATTCTGCATTTGATATTATTAGGATAATTTTTATAGTTTTAAAAAAATCTTTTACTGCTCTGTGTTTTAAATTGTTTTGTAGCTCCACATTGTTTTAGACCAGCAGCTGCTTTAGAGAATCATTACCGTTATCGATAAACCCTTTGAACTTTGGGAGGAAGGGAACAGGAGTATATAATTAGAGAAGATAAGAAAGATCTAACATACTTTTCCAGGAAACAACGCACATGATGCTTCAGCTGTAATCTGTTCTTAAAACAAATCTATACGTTCCCACACGAAACTCAGCCTGTGGCACTAAACTTGAGCTCTGGGATATCCTTCCCCACATCAGCCTCCTCGGAGTAAGTGCAATACAGAAACAGATTCAAACTCCCTCTTGTTTTTACAAAAAGACCCAAATACCATTTCATTCTTCAATCACTGTGGTGATTGAAAAATCATGCTGCTCATGCTGCAGTTCTTTTTTTAGCTATTCTAACTGCTCTCAATGCACAACAGGAAAAAAAAAAAAAAGAGAGAGAGAAAAAAAAAAACCAAGCCCCGTGTGTGGTGTATGTGTGTGTGTGTGCCTGTGAGAAAAAGGGTAAAAGCGTGTGTTACAGCAAAGCTGCTCTCTTGGCATATTTCGGATAATTTTTCCTCTGTAAACACCATAGAGTCAGGAGCGCCGCGTGCCCGGAGAGGGGCGGAAAGCCCGGCGAGCGCGCAGGGTGCAGGGACTCCGCGTGAACAAAGATGATTTAAATGCTCGAACTTTGAGAGTTGGATTTTAAGCTGTTCCTGGCTGCATGGACTGCTGGCTTCCCCCTCACTGGACACATTGGGTACAAACCCGTCTGAACCGGGCAGCATTAAAAAAACTACAAATTCCAACAGATGTATAAAAACACAACGCCTAAACATCATTTGTTTTAACTCCTGAATGCATTAGCCTAGAATTACTCACGTTCATTTATATTCCTGAAGTGTCAAATGAGAACGATATCACTTTATTCTCCTTTCATGGATCATTAATCTATATTTAACTCCGTTTTGCCGTCTGCACACAGAATTAGTAACTGGAAGCTGCTTTGCATTTATCTGATAGTGCCGGGCTTGTTCATCAAGGCAAACTTCCAGCCAAAACAAACAAGTGAAAAAAAATATATATATCAGCCATCAATACAAGCCCGCTTTCTATTCTATTTTTTTTTTTTAAAGAAAAATAATCCAAACGTGATGAGAACATAAAGCGAAGGTTACCTCACACTGCAGAAACGCAAGTTTTTAATAGTCCATGCTCTGGCAGCCCCGGAGGTTCGGCGGCGGCGGCGGGGATGACTCCAGCATCCAGCGGGCTCTCTGCCGGCTTTGACTGCGCGGCCGGGACCGCAGGCTCGGCCTCCCCTGACGTCAGGGCGGCCGTCACATGGCCCGGGAGCGCTGGTTGTCCTGGCAACCACAGCTCTGCTCCGAAATTATTTCAATAGGTCATCTGTCACACTGCGCGCACATCGCGGCCATCGCGGGCGCCCGGACAAGGCAAACACGGCGGGCTCGCCGGGGCCGCTCCATCGCCGGCTCAGCCCTGCCCTGCGAGACAGCGCCTCGCTCTTCCTCCTCCTCCCGCATCCCCCATCTCCGGCAGAGAAAAAAGGCATTGTACACCTGGTTTGCCCAAGAAAAGCGGCGCAAGGGCTGCCCTCCGAGCGTGCTGGGGCACCTCGGTGACGAGCTGGCTAACTAAAATTAGGGTCTTTCCCAATGACACGCAGCTGAAGTTTTATTCATAGCCACAGAGACGCGTGCTTGGTCACCCGCATCCCTGCCCAGAATGGGGGCGAGGCAGCCCCGGTCCGTGCTGCAGTGAGGGGCAGCAGCCGTGCAGGGCTGCGGGCTGGCCCCAGAGATGCCTGGCCAGCTCGGCCTCCTGTCCCTTGGCCTCGAAGTCTGGTCCCTCTGTTAGCCTGCATCTGATGCTTCTCCAGCTGATCCCAGCAAAACATCACAGGAAGGGGGACAAAGCAGTGCCTGTCTCCATGTGGGTCCGACTCACCTCTGCAGCCTTATCCTGCAGGAAGAGACACACAACCAGTGTCTCCAATTTCTTTGTAACTCTAGCTAAAATCCACTCCTTCCTCCAAATTTCTTTTCTTTCTCTCTCTCTCTCCACTTTACCTTCCCAGAGCCCCTCAACACATACATGCACCAGGAGCAGGACACAGAAGATCCTGGAGAAGGGAAACACTTTCACCTGTGAGAAGCAGGGAGGAAAGACGAAGTGTCAGCAACAAGAAAATGCTTCTGAGCTCATCTGTGTCAGTGATGGTTGCTGACCAGTGCCCAGGATATGAAGTACTGGAACTGACCTCAATACCTCTGGTGAAGGAGGACGCAGATGTAAAGCCACATGGGATCCGCAAATACCAACACTGAGGCATCCCCAATCAAACTTGGTTTTGGCCCCTTTGCAAGAGTTGAAAGAGAAAATATTAAATATTAAAAAATAACCTGAGGTGGTACATAAAGGGGTCCTGGGGAGGCCTTCTCCATCCAAGGCAGAGGGAGAATGGAAGGGATGTGACAGAAATGGGCAGTGGGAGGACCACTGAGCCCCATTTCCTTCCTCTGCTTCTCTCCCACTTGTGAGAGCAGCAGGTGTTTGGGCAATTGAACTGAACATCAGGTCTGGATGAGCTGACAGTGAGGTGGAAAGAGAACTGTCTGAACAGCAGATCTCAGAAGGTTGTGGTCAGTGAAACAGGGTCTAGTTGGAGGCCTGTAGCTCATGGTGTTCTCCAAGGGTCAGTACTGTGCCCAGTATTGCCCAACTGATCCATCGATAACTTGGATGAAGGGGCAGATGCCTCCTCAGCAAGTTCACTGATGGCACAAAGCTGGGAGGAGCAGCCAATACCCCAGAGGGCTCTGCAGCCCTTCAGACGGACCTTGGCAGGCTGGAGAGATGGGCAGAGAAGAACCACCTGAAATTCAGCAGGGGCAAGTGCAGCTCCTGCACCTGGGGAGGAATAACCCTGGGGACCAGCACAGGATTGGGCTGACCTGCTGGAAGCAGCTCTGTGGAGAAGGATTCGGGCAGTCCTGGTGGACAAGGAAATGTCCACAAACCAGCAGTGTGTTCTTGTGGCCAAGAAGGTCAATGGTATCCTGGGGAGATGGGAAGAGTGTGGCCAGCAGGTCAGGTGAGGTGATCCTGTCCTTCTGCTCAGCCCTGGTGAGGCCACATCTGGAGTTCTCTGTCCAGTTCTGGGTTCCTCAATGCAAAGGAGACATGGAGCTCCTGGAGTGGGTCCAATGAAGGGATACAAAGATGATTAGGGGACTGGAACACCTCAGTTTTGAGGAAAGGCTGAGGGAGCCGGGCCTGCTTAGCCTGGAGAAGGGGACTCTAAGATGAGACCTTATCAATGTCTATCAGTCTCAGAAGGGAGGGCATCAAAAGGATCCAGGCAGGCTCTTCTTGGTCGTGCCAAGTGATAGGACAAGAGGCAATGGGCTGAAAGTGATACTCAGGAAATTACACCTGAAAAGAGGAAAAGCTCCTTTACTCTGAGAGTGACAGAGAGCTGCAACAGGCTGCCCAGAAAGATTGTGGAGTCTCCTTCTCCGGAGATATTCAAAGGCTTTTTGGACACAGTCATGAGTAATGTGCTCTGTGCTTGAGCAGGGAAATTGAACTAGATGACTTTCAGTGGTCCCTTCTTATCATTCTGTGATCAACAGCAGCCAACACGGGTTCTTGCAGCATTTAGAGAGTGAGTAGTGCATCTCCAGCGCAGTTTCCAACAACCTCTCCAGCACTGGCACTGCCTTGAGGCTTTCTTGGGCAGTTGGTATAAGGGGGCAAAGCCCTTTGAGATCCTGAGCTGCCCCCTGGGCCTCAGTGTAAAGCAGTGAAGAGGGCTCAAAAAGTTATTAAAATAGAATAAGACAGTCCCCACTCTCTAAATTCATGCCTTAAAAATTAAATATTCACAGTTAGCTAGGAAACCTGTGACTGTTTAACAAAACAAGAATAATGTGATGAATTTTAAAAACCCCACTGATTACTACATGTGTTGCACATAATCCCACATATTAATCCAATATAGAAGGCTGAAACTTCATGTCAACACCCACCAATAAAATTGTATCATAACATACAGATGTATTCTTTCACTTAATGGCAATGTTTGTACAATACTGCATAAAATTTGGGTTTGCAGTTTAAAATGATATCCCTCAACATAGTGTAGTGCATTTCTTTCTATTGGTCTGACAAAAATGCATGAAACGGAGAGATTTTAATGGTTTTTAATTCATTAAATCAATTTAGTTTTCACAAAAGAGGATAATACAACACATGCATTTGGATGGACACAAAATATTCAAAAAACCATTTTGCTGATTCCCTAAAGATCTGGCAGACACATCCAGGCAGAATCATAGAATGGTTCAGGTTGGAAGGGACTGAAAAGATGATCTACTTTCAACCCCTCTGCCATGGGCAGGGACACCTTTCACTGGATCAGGTTGCCTAAAGCCCCATCCAGCCTGGCCTTGGACACTTCCAGGAATGGGACACCCACAACTTCTCTGGGCAACCTGTTCAGTGTTTCACCACCCTCACAGAGAATAATTTCTTCCTAATATCTAATCTCAGCCTGCTCTATTTCAGATTAAAGCCACTACCCCTTGTCCTGTCACTACATGTCCTTGTGAAGTCCCTCTCCATCTTTCTTGTAAATCTTTTTTGGGTCCTGAATGGCTGCTCTACAGTCTCCCCAGATCCTTCTCTTCTCCATGCTGAAGAACCCCAAATCTCACAGACCCTCAAAGACCTGCTCTGCTCCTGTGTAAGTCTGGTCCTCCCCACCTGCAGACACTTGGGCATGCAGAGCATCTTCACCCTCCAGCATAAAAATAGCCCCTTCACTCACATTTACAGGGTATTTCTGCCACAGTACAAGAGCCTGGAGGAGTTTTGAAACCATGCACAGTGCTTATAAAGGGGTACTAATTATATGTTGAGAAGGTTATAATTTTCAGCCAGTTGAAAGATGCTAAGTGGGAAAAAAAAAAAAAGACCAACGCTCTGAAGAACATATGATAATGGCAGTGGATGTTCCCAGTTCCCAAGGCTTGGCAGAGGTTTTCCTGCACCTCCCCAGTGATGTGGCTTCTTCACTGGGAGATTTTCTGAATTGTTGACTGAAATCCTTTATTCTCTGCATCACTCCCTGATACTGTCAAAGCTTTTCAGGACTGGGGTCAAGGGAGACCTTACACCATGCAGATAGAAGCAGAAATGAAAGCAACTGCGTCTGTCCCTCAGAGTGCTGAAGTATCCTGCTAGAAGTGGCAGAAAAACCTATATTTCCTGAATTAACTTAACTTTTCCTTGATAAAACACCTGAAATAAAAACAGCTTCCCCTGTAATTTCAATCTACCAAGTGAGCTCTAAGCAATGAGACATGGGCACTGACAGGAAAAATAGAAAACATATTTTATGCAGAGAAGGACTTGGGAGTAATGGCTGATGAAGAAGTCGACATGGGCTGACAGTCTAGAAAGTTTAAAGCAGTTTAGTTTAGTTTAGTTTAGGAAGTTCAGGGTTTTTAATAGTTTTTTTATTAGTTAGCTTAGTTTAGTTTAGCTTGGTTTAGTTTAGTTTAATATAGTTTTGTTTAGTTTAGTAAGTTTAGTTTTAGCTGATAGGCCATAAAGCCAAATGCATCAAAAGGAGCAAATTAGAGGAGAAATTAGGGGATTGAACAATCACCAAATATTTGAAGTGCAGCAAGGGAAAGTGCAGGATTCTGCACCTGGGATGGGGCAACCCAGGATGTACAGACAGACTGAGAAATGAGAGGCTGGAAAGCAGCACCACAGAAAGGGACCTGAGGGTCCTGGTTGATGTAAAGTTGAATATGAGTCAGCACTGGATGATCTTTGGGGTTCTTTTCTACCCTTAAAATTCTACAATTTAAAATCTGAAGCCTGCTTAGAAGCAAATGTATTGCATCCATCTGGGACCATGATACAAAGGTACTCCTCCTCCTGCTACAAGAGCAGGATGCCTCATGGGGAAAGGTTTCTGTTGTGCATTTGGGACCACCTCTGTCCCTCCCACCCCTCCGAGTCTGGGGCCTATAGAGGGCAGTACTAGGGAGCAGGGGTTGGTTCCCTCATCCTTAAATGATGGACAGACTGCCAGAACTTCACTGACTGCAGCAAAGTGCATCATTTATATTATAATACACACAGAGATATCTCAAATACCTAAACCTAGAATACACGTTTTAGGACCTATGTAATAACCTACACACAAATGCAATACTACAAGGTATGGCACCATCCTGCTTCCCCCCCTGCACTTATTTTTTCTCTGCAGAGCTAACAATAGATAACATTTGTTTGCCCATAAAATGGAAGACATGCAGGGAGCAGAAACTCTATATGGGTTGATCTTTGAACTCACAAGACTAGATCTTCCCTGGCGTCAATCCCCGCTCTCAGGAAGGAGCCACATCCATGCAAGCAGCTGAGAATCTACTCTTGGCTTTTCTCTTATCAAAACAACACTTAGAAAGTGTTTCATCTTGGAATCTTCCCTCAAACATCCACTACTTTTTACTGTTTTTGAAAATAAAAGGAAGGAAAAAGGCAAGTAGGCATGATTTTGATGTAATAAACACAAAGAACAAACCACATGTGTTTTGCTGGCCTCTGCAGCTTGCTGTTTGAAAGAGTGGCTAATGTTTCCATTGGCATTGGTTACATAGATAAAAAAGAGACAGAAACAGGGCTCAGCAAACTTGTCATGTTGACTTTTGCTCTTGTAGAAAAACAACATGAAAAAAAACCCCACAGGAAAAGACATTTTAGTTTTGATACAGCTGACATGGCACTACTAGCACAGGGAGTTTTGAAACAAAAACAAGAAGAGAAAGTGGTTCAGCCCACCCTGTTCACTCAGAGTGGCCCAGTGAAAGAGTTATTGTTTGAGTCAAATCAGGTGGAAGACGGTTCCTCAGGAATGCAACACTGTAAGAAGATCCTACACTCTCCATATATCTGTCATGACTCTTTACTGCCACTGATTCCTGCTCCCAGGAAGGGTGAAAGATTCTGCTTTCCAAAGCAGTAATTTTTGTTTCCTGTACTGCACCAGTGGCTTTGGGGATGCCCCCACCACTCTTCCTAACTCCGAAAAGAGCCCCCAGACTGAAGGGGGACTCTGGGAGGGTGTAAACATCGCCAGCAAGGACCTGGTCCCAACAAAAGCGTCTGATGGCTGTGCTGAGGAACAGCCTTGCAATGTGATTTGCTTTTTTGTGACATATTTTGTAGAAAGGATCACTTGGTCTGCAACAACTTTTCTGGCATTTGAGCCTAAATAATGCCATCATCTAACCTTGGGCAGTATTTTATTGATTGTTTTTACTGCTGAGATATGCAACAGCTTCTCACATGATCTTTTAAAAGTTTTGCTTGCACCTGCTTCCTCATAGAAGCTGATCCCTTTTGGGGCTTGTGCATCTCTTCTGCATCTCCTCCCCTATGCCAGTGTCTCCACATCCTCTCTTTTCTCTACTCATTCTCCTGGATTTCCCTTGCAATGCCCTCACCTTTACTTTAGATGGGAAAAGCATCTTGAACCCTGAGTAAGATAAAATTCACTTTCTGCCACTTTGCACATCTTTCAGGACAAGATCTATTCCAGCAGCTAAAAGGATCCAGGACCCATTTCCTGGCCCAGAGATCAGATGTCACAGCCCCACTGGAGCCTGCAGTCACAAACCTCTTGCCCAGGAGCATGGCCTCATCCATTACCTCCTGTTGTGCAGGACCTCAAGACTCTGCCCTTTCCTAAACCTCAGCCAGGTGAGTGAGAGGAGTTGAGGTTTGCTACCACAACAATCATTTATCCTTTGAGCAGTAGCAAATGTGCAGGATTGGAATGACCCTTGTAGGAATCCCATCTCACTGGCACAGAAACACCAGGAGACCAGCTCAAAAACCTGAGAATAGATAAAAAAATTAAATATTCTTAGCTGGAAAAAAAAATCCCATCATCTAGCAATCGCTATCAGTGCCTCCTAAAGGACCAGCCAGAAGCCTGATTTTGCTGCTGGATGTGGATACTTTCCATTAATTGATGTACTTGAGTTGCATGCCCTTATCTAGGGGCCAAACTGAAAGAAAACAAGGAGAAGTAATTTGGATCAAACTGGAATTGATTACGTGGCAACATGCGGGGGAAAAAATGCACTTTGGATCAAGGAAAGCATTTAGGGCATTTTAAAATAAGCCAAAGATATTTGGAAAAAAAGGTCTACATCTGCACTGGGGCTTCAGCAAAGACCCGTGTGGGCAGGAGGGGCCACCATTGCTTGTTCTGCTGGTGTCACCCTCCCTCATCCTTAAGGCCTGTTTGGCTGGGAAGCACAGACCACCCCTCTCCTCTCAAACTCTGATATTTGTACAGATATTTGTACATTGTACAGATATTTGATATGTGTAACCTAACCTAGCTCATTTGGACTGAATTTGTTGATTGCTTGCAATGCCCAAAAGGTGCACTTTCTGGAGAATAATTGATTTACCAATATTTCATCCAGACCGAGATAGAATTTCAGGCAGCAAATTACCCCCAAGCCCTCTTGCCGGGATCTCTGTGGCCTCAGGAAAACATTTTCTAATTGTCTGGCTCTTCTGCGTCTGCTCCTTTCAGTGTGGAAGTCACATCTGAGCTGCAGAGATATGAAGATCCTGACCCAAAGTCATCCAAGCACATGGATAACTACGCCGGCTGGGATGTTACACGTGTGCTTAAGTATTTGCTGGATGAGAGCCCAAGTGCCTGACAGCATCGTGGAAACCAACCGTGCACACAGTGATAGCAGTGCAGAAAAACAGAAAAACAAGATAGAAACACCCCTTTGCTCCCAAAGAAATCTTTCACCAATTCGGAGAATGGAACAGAAATCAGTAACAGGAATTCAGTCATATGTATTTTAGTCCCACATAAATTGAAAAGGGACCTTTCCAGTTTTTAAAAGATTCTTTGCAGTGTTAATCACATCTGGCAATTTTAAAATGTTTTTCCTTTTTTCTTACTTTTCCTGTACTTTCATTCCCTCTTTTTCTTCCCTCTTTCCCTGAGTTGCTGCTGTCCATTTCTGTGTAGTTTATCTTATCTGAGTAGCTGCTAGTATTTAATTTGTAATAGCAAATCACCAGCCACCAGCCTGCAGTTCCACATGGAAATACTCTATCACACTTCTGTTAATTATACCAGTTTGTGAATAACCCAATTTATAAAAAAGTGAATTTCAGCACACCTTTGACATGGTGTTTCACTGCCCAACCTCAGGAATGAGAGCATGATGTTATCCTTCCTTCATGGACACACAGTGGTACCAGGGCTTCCCACAGGGTCATATCAGCCCTTGGCACTGGAAACCTGTTTTCCTCTCCAGAGGATGGGAGAGGATGGGTGTTTTGCAGCCCACCCCCAGCAGCCCAGATGGTGTCTGTGTGTGCACCCTTGCAAAGAAGGCTTCTGCCCACCCATCTTCCCCGAAAGAACCTGGGGGGCGTGGGGCCTCTGGGCTGTGCTGGTCACTGCCAGCCTCCTCCTCACCCAGCTCCAGATTGCCACCCAGACATTATCTCGCCACGAGGAAAATCTCCCCTGGGTTGAACTGGGACACAATAAACAACTCATTCTGCTTCAATTCTCTGCCAGTCCTGACCCAGACATTTCTGTGTCCCTCCCAGTCACCCAGCACCTCCCCAGCAGCTAATCTCTGCTCCTCAATGATAGATGGGTAAAGTCTAAATTGCCAGCTTTGCCTGGCTTGTTATCAGTGGGCAGGCAGGGGTCAGAATGGAACAAAAGGTCAGTTCAGAATGCTCTGGAGTTTTGCTCTTCGGAATGCAGCTCGCTGTCCTTGCACACATTGTTATACAGCGTCTCTGGCAGGCGCTTCCTTAACTTCTTCCTCCACAGATAATATGGAAAGGTTTCCAAGTGTCAGTAGCAGCAGAAGAGATAGGAATGAAAGCATTTTTGGCATCTGTTTTCTGGCATACACCAAGTGTCTTTGCCCTTTCCTTGATCACATACACTTTTCCCCTTTCTCCCCTTGATATCCAAAAGGTAAGTGGTGATAAATTTGTCATACATTTCCTAAACACAGGAGTAGGAGCCAGAAAAGCTATTGTGCTGGGACACAGACCATCCCTACTGTTTCAGCACCCTCTCTGCCCAAGCTGAGAGGAAGGACCTGCCCTTCAGCAGCTCCAACAGCAGTGGCAAACTGCATCCCTCTGACATCCCATTTCTCACTTTTGCCTTTTCCAGCACCTGCTGCTGGTGCCTGCCTGTGTCCCTTAGCCTGCTGAGAGAAGGGTGGATGTGTGGACACCAGTTAGGCACATACCTGCACTGCAAGCTCACAGAAACTGCCCAAAGGCAGAGTTTTCATACCGCAGGCTCTGCAGCCCTGGCACTGCCTGGCACTGCAACCAGAGGAGCCATGGAGCAGCAGGAGTGATCACTGCATGGCCAGGCATCTGTGGCAACAACAAAACCAAAAGCTGTCAGTCTCTGGGCAGACGAGAGCAGAATGCCCTCTCTCAAATCATCTTCCATTTCTTCCCCACAGGTGATGACAAACATGGAGTCTGTCAGGACTCTGGACACTAAGCCAAATGTTTGAGACTTTTCCAGTGTCCAGTTGGTGCTTTGTGTCTCTCCTGAAATCAGACCTGATGCTACAGTGTGCTGCCCCCAGGTAAAAGCAATCCTGCATGTATGGCAGCTCCATGGCTGCACCCCACAGATAAACAGGCTGATGTTCTCTGAGCCCAGCAGTGCTCTATGTGAACTGGGATGTAAAGGCAGATTCCCACAAATCAACTCAATCAGTCTTTCCATTGACTTGACTCCACGGGTGTGCAGGCACACAAGGTTTTTTGCAGGCAGGTGTAAGCTCATTGCCTGCCCTGGTTTGAATTGACTGGAAACCACGTGAGTGTGGTTTACATAGAAAAAAAATCCACCAAAACCAAGCAAAGAACGCTGCCACACTTAGATAATATTTGGTTGCTGCAGAGCACAAGTAAGACAGAGTTGACAATTGCCTGCCAGAAACATGTAGAAATATCCCAAGAATAAAACAAAAACCACCTAGAAACAGCCAAATTCTATTAGATCCAGTTACCAATGTTGCTGGCTTTATGGTTCCTGTCTGTCTTTAATAGGAACTAAGAACTGCGTTGTCCTTTGAGTGAAAGGCCTGATTGCATGAAGTACTTTCCTGTTCTTGGTAGAGATGACCCTGTCCAGGCACAGCAGCTGTCCCTGGACTCCTCACAGAGACTGAAAACTGTGGCTGCTTTCCCACATTATCTCCGAGTGGGACAGTCGCCCAGTTGTGTTAAATCCCAGCAACCAAACTCATCAAAACAAAACAAACCACAGCAAAAGTGGAGCTGTCACTGACATGAGAAGGACACCACTTCAGCAAGCGGATGACAAGCCACGGCTGGACACTGCAGATCCAGGCCTGGCCTTCATCCTCTCATCAGTGTGGTCAAGAGCAGCATTTTCCAGCTGGTGTACCCTGTTTTTTTCTTCAGGAGGTGAATGCCACCCTAGTTTGAGGATGGCTTCTAGGCTACAAATGTATTAACTTTTTAAGAAGATGCAAAGATAAGACAAATACAGGTAGATGCATGAATCTCTGCTCCTGAGTCACTGAGTCTGAGCACTGCTGTCACCCAGTCCTGCTCAGCCTCCTCTCCCACATGGTCACAGACCCTCCAAGGCATTAAGTTTGCTCTTTCACGATTTTTCTCCTTACCTGCCCTGGTCCCTGCAGGCTCATTGTGGGGCCAGAGACCAAAGCCCTGTGCTCTCCAGGGCTGTGCAAGGTGTTACATGTTCTATCTTCTTCAGGAAGATTGAAATAGGAGAGTGAAATTTTCCTAACTCTGAATTTGATGAAATGTTACCTGAAACTGGTGAAAAAGAGATTGAATTTTTTGAAATTTATTGAATAAGAACTGCCCCAAAACAATGTTAACTTCGCAAATGAAACTCACCCAAGTACTTAAATGCTGTAAGCCAGCCCAGCAAGACAGGAGGACAAAGAGAGAGAGGAGTTATTATGCAGAGAAAGGGTGACATCCAAGTGAAAGATGATCTGGATATAGTTCCAAAACAAATTTAATCATTGATCTCAATCTGTTGTACAATAGGACAATGAACAGAGGGGCGAAGATAGGGTAGCTAATCAGACAATATATGGGCATGAATATTACCAATGGAGTAACATTTGAAGACTTTTAATGTATTTTAATCAAAAGAACAGATGAGTTGTACCTAAAAATCACAGAATAATGAAAAAGCTGGCAAATTAAACAGTAAGTCTGGCAGCAAGTGTTTCTAACAAATATTTCTAGTTCAGGTTGTCTTTAATCAAAGGGCTGTAAGTAATACTCAAAAATATGGGTTCATCTATCTGGTCTGTGTAGCATAAAAAGCATAAAGTCAAATTTTATGGGAAGAACAAACTCAGAGGAAGAGAATACAAGCCCATATCTTTATGAAACAGATGCATTCAGCTTAGCCAATATGTCCTTTTGATAAAAGGTTTTTACTGGCCAAAGGAAATGTTATTTACCTAGACTCTGCTAAACCACCTAACATGGCACAATATGGGTAAGTTTTAGAAAAAACAGAGATTATGCAAGCTACAAGAAGTGTAAGGTGAGGAGGAACTGACCAGTGGATAAAACTTCCTAAACTTGGAGCAGGTTGGCAGGAGGACAATGACTGAGCTCCTCAAGAGTGGAGCCTGGGAATGCTCTAATTTATAATGCCACAAAAAGCAATGTTTAGCAGGTGAAATGCAGTGATGAAGATGATGCCTACAGGCAAGATGATCACAGTGTCAGAGGATGGACAGACAAACTCAAACTAGGAAGTGCCAGAGATGCTTGAGGAATGGGAGTCCTACCTGGCTGAAGGAAACAAAGCCAGTGCTCAGCTCTGTTCCCTTCAGCTCTGTTCCGACTGCATGAGCTAAAAACATTTTGCAAAAAGACATGGAGGATGTGGAGCTCTGGCTATCACTGTTTCCAAGCACATCCTGCTTGTCCCATGGACACTTTCCTGAGGACATATGGGAGGCACTGACATATTTCCCCTTCACCCTACTGCTGGGTTGGTTAGACTTGACTCAAACCTTTCCTTTTCAAGACATGTGTTTGGCAAAAACAGTGACTCCTTGAAACTACAGTCCACAATAAAAGGGAGACACAGTTCAGGCATTTTATTTCTCTTAACTGTCTGCATATTTGTCTGCATCTCTTTTGAATTGTTTTACCAAAAGGTACGTCTGTTCTGGAAAAAAGGCACGAGTTATTCCCAAAAGGCAAAAAAAAGCAAGTTCCACTATGCAGCTAGTTAGTCACCATTCTGAACTGGTGTCATGCAACTTTTCATAACTAGGCAATGCAAAAACAAAAACAATATAAAATAGGCCTGGATTTATCTCTTGGAAATTCTCTGTTGGAAAATGAATTAGATGAGGGAGATTTTCACATTGCCAAGGGGCAATTTTTAGAGGATTTTAAGGTCTTTGGTGGATTAGCAACAATAAGCATAAAGCAGTTAAACTGCGGGTGCAGAGTAAATGGCATTTACACAGTGAGAAAGTCAATGCCACCATGACACTGACAGGACAGGGCTAGACCAAGGTAGCTGACCAAAAGGAAGGGGGTAGGCCAAAATGAAGGGGAAAAGTTGTTGCCTTGTCTTATCATGAGCATTTGATTTTTAAAACAGCAAGAAAAAGAAGCTATTAGAAATACATCTAAAATTAAAATAATGCTAGTAAAGGCAGCCGTGGAAGCTTCTAGGATAAGTAGAAACTGATTCTTACTACTGGTTGAAACAAATCTATTTTGCTATGAAAGAGGGCAAAGTGAATGCCTATTTTCCTCTAGAGTCATGTCTATGGCCCCTATGCTCCCTACAACAGTGACCCCAGACCTGTTCCATGTCCCAAATAATTCTTCACCACAAGGCTCCCAAGCCTTCTTCACATCTCCATTCAGCTCCAGAATCCTTCCAGTTCTTCAATTTTGTTTCTGAGCTGCCTCTGTGGGGCACCCCCAGGGTCCATAGGCCAGCCATGCTCTGCCTTAGCCTCCTGCTACTCAACACTGAGGATTTTGGACATGGACAAGGATAGTAGTAATGGTAGTCTTCATCATGTGCTGCATGGCATGTCTGAACTGATTAAACTATGTAAAGAAGGCCTTAAATGTCTCCAAACATCATTGGGTGGAAGATTGTTCATTTTGATTTCTTTTAATGAGCTATTATTTAGGAACTCGCATTTTCAGGGCAGATTTCTTCAGAAGGGAGACTTCTGCCAGTCTGACTGGATTTGGGCAGTGGTTTCAAAAGCTGTTTGGGGGGCACAGCAAGACAGGAGATGAAGACCTGCTCAAAGAGGCAGTATGCTCAAAGAAACCCCACTTTGACTGCCAAGCAGGGCAAAAGGAACAATTTTCTGCCCCTACTAATATACAGCATAGCAGATCCTGGATGTGACACCCAGTCTGGCATACTGTCCTTGTAGAACGTAACTCACAAGCCACACTCCTCTGCAACTTCTCTCATGCTAAGGTGTCCTGCAGGACCTCACATAGGCCAAAGGTTCTGTGAAACAAGCCTCACTGTGCCAAAACTATGGAAACTGGAAAATTGGCAAGAAAAAAAGTGAATCTTCCTGAGGGATACAGCATTTTCAACAGCAGGGCAATACAAAAAAGGCAGAGACTTTTACAAGAGCCATCTACATCCTGGACTACTCTGCACATTGGGAAAACTATTGGCCTAATTTTCTCCCTTGTGCATAGGAATTCTGGAACCCATTAATAATTGCTGATTGACCAAAGGAAGTTAATTCCACCCCAGTGAGACACAGTACAACCACCCTGGAACCCATGGGGGCATGCAGCCTGCTGCACATCCCTGGGCTGTCCTCTGGCAGGAACCATACTCCCGTCTCTGTCAAGCATGGAGAAAAAATTCTTATGTTGTCTGGGTCTGTCTTCAAGACAAAATTCCTAAGTTTCAGGTGGTTTTGCTGCTCTCAAGAAGATCTACAGCATCTTGGCAACTCACACAAACTGGTGGTTTAACCCCATTTTGAAAGAGGCAATGGTAAGGGAAAAGTTGCCTTGAATTTTTACAGCTTTCCAGGCAAATGATCTTCCCCACTTTGGTGGTTATTTTCATCTTCAGCTCAAGCATCTCTTCTCAGGGGATTTTTCTGCAAAGGTCTCCTGTTCAATGTGTGTGGAACTTGTGTTGAGCCCAGTTTGTGCTGAGCTGTTCCACCCTCTTTGTCTTCAAGTTAAAGCATAACAGTTCCTGCTACTTTCTCTCAAAAAAATGTACAGCCCAATATAACTGAGTCACAGGACAGGTAAAAGACTTGCAAACCTGCTGGGATGGACCTCACAGTTTTCTACTTCCTATTCATCTGCTGCCCCAGCACTGAGAGCTAGCCCAGCTAAACCACACCAGTGCTGGGACCTGGCTTGGAGAGCATTCCTGCCTGTCCTGTGTGTGCTGAGATTAGCTCACACTGCATCCTACTGAACAGGGGGACAAGTGACACTCCAGAATTTAGGGTTTGTAGGATAAACTACATCAGAAATCTGGAAATCTCTAGTATTCACTCTCACCAAAACTGGCTCTCTTTCTGACTCTGTTACTCCATCAGCTAAAAAAAAAAAAAAGTAAATCTATCATCTGCAGTCCCATTCCTACTTACGTGGGTGTAAGCAATTCTGCCCAGATCATGGGAGGTTCCCTGGAGTACCAAAAGGCAGCTGGATCCAGGACAGACTTACATTGCATCACAGGGAACCAGGGCTGAGTGGAACTAAAACAAGTCGACCTTGGGCAGCCTGAAGGCCCCTGCTCCCTCCCATTGTTATGATACTTGACCTTTACTGTTGAACAGGGGAACCAAAGCATTAAATAGGGTAGTTATTTTCATTAGTGATACCACCAGAGACCCTGTTACAGAAATGCAATGTAATTGTAATGCAGCTCCTGCCTTCTGCCTGAGCCTTTAGCCAGAGCTAATTCCTTCTCTTGCTGGGCTTTCCTACCCAGTGAAGCTTGTCCAGATGTAATCAATAGAGGGATGCAAGATTGTTTTGGGCAGCAACACAGCTGTTTCAGGGCATATTGCTTCTCTGAAGAGATTCATATCCAAAGCCAAAAACAACCCAGAGAGAGCCCTTCAAGACACCTGAGAAGGATGTTGCGCCATCTGAATACTTTACATCTGTGGTGGTTCAGAGTACAGACCCTGCAAGTCAGACCCTGATTTCAGTACATGAATTATATCGAGGTTAGTAGTAAAGTCTCAGTGATATTTATGAGATACTTTTTTACACGAGCAAGACTGAAACATTTGGAAACTATTTGGTTTTTTCAGACACATACTGCTTAGTTCACCATAGCTAGAGACAGATTTTGGACAAAGCAGTGTGGAAATCTATCCAGAGTCAGACTGTTAAAAATGTTTCAGGCCAACTCCGCTGTGCTGATACACTTAACAAGTTGAGGAGACTGGGACCTGTTTTCAGCATGTGTGTGACCAGCACTGCAGACATCACTGATGTACAGGGACAAACAGGTGATATCCTGCTCCCCGTGGCCTTGACCCTACTGAAAGTTTACCTACACTGCAAAGCATTTGGTATCTATTTCTATTTCTATTTCTATTTCTATTTCTATTTCTATTTCTAT
>JAHLSL010000021.1:3153924-3231478 GCA_025920805.1 Petroica traversi | reverse complement strand
ATTTCTATTTCTATTTCTATTTCTATTTCTATTTCTATTTCTATTTCAATCCTCCGACCACACCTTTTAAAACCCTGCCTTACTTTTGTTTTGAGTACTAATCAGAAATAGACCTGTCTCCTTTCCAACAAGAAGCAAGGCCTGAACAATATATCCCAGGAAGAAAAGGTGCCAGCAGCTGTCAGAGGAGCAGGAGGGCAGGAAGGATGACAAATAACCTGCACACCTGTGGCCTGAGCAACAGAGGGGCATGTGGGACACAAGTGCCCAGCCCAGCACCATTGCAAACAGTGATGGAAAATGGGTGAGTCCCCCTACCCAGATCTCTGACCAGTCTCTTCCTTCACCCAGAGGCCAGTACTCAAATATGAAGAATGCTCTACTGCACCCTGGGGAGGTCCCCTATCCTGGAACAGCCTCTGTGTGAAAGGGGTCCTGCACAGCTTTCTAGCTGCTTTAAATATGAAATGTCATGATTTAGGTTAAATTTTAGGAATATTTTATACGTTCATATCAGATTAATAACTGTCAGGGGCAGGGATGTACTGCTAATAACAGCTGACTCTGAGGATATGGATGTGGAGCTGGGCTGTGACTGAGAACTGGGAGGTGGGATGCCCAGGCTGAGCAGCCAGGAGAAGCAGGAGGAAGAAAAGGAGAAGAAGAAGAATGATCCAAGTGTGCAAAGGAAAGTTCTGCTCCAGCAGGGATCACGGTGTCAGAGAGAGTGCCTGGCTGGGGGTGTTCTTCAAAAGCTGGCTCAAGACCTGTAGGTGCTTTTCTTCTCAAGCAGCCTGTGTTGGCACACAAAAACACTTGTGGTGCATGCCGGCACTGACACGATGATTTGAGAACCTGCTTTCACATACTTGCAGCCCTTCAGGAGACACATTCTGCTACTTGTGCCTGTTCACACCTCTGCTGGTGCTGCCAATGGTGGCTCAGAGAGCCGCCCCAGCAGCCTCTCTTAATCTGCTGTCTGAGCACTTAATCACTGACTTACAGCAGTGCCTGGGACATGAGTGGCAGGAGTCCTTACAAAGCTTTTCCAGCCACTGCCAGCTGCCCTGCAAGAAGCCCAACCTCATGTCTGCTTATTTTACATCATTTAGCTGGCTGGGAACAGCCTCCACTCGAGCAGTGAGAACCAAACCTTTTAATTACCATGAAGTGAGAAGTTGGGAAACTGGATGGCAATGAGGAGCATGGTGCCAGGATTCCTCCCTGAGCTATCCCTCCACCCTTATACGTGGAGCTGGGAACACAACCAGCCTCACACCTCACAATAATGTGAGTAAAAACAGTCTTGCAAGTGTCAGAACTATTGCACTGTAATGCCTAATCCAGCAGTCCCTGCAGCCAGCGTCAGTCTTTCCAGTGATATTAAAAGTTGTTGGACAAGGGCCTAAGTGACTAACAAGTACAATATTTGAAATAGAGGCGTGGGGCATATTTGCAGCAATATGAAAAGAACCCCTATTCAATTTCTATTCAGTAATTAACTTTATTGTTACTCTATTGTTACTTAGTGTTTTTCAAATATGCTGAGTCTGTGGTAGAGAACCAAAACTGTCCCATTTATGAGCCAAAAAATTTATCTGAATGCAGGTGAGGCACACAGAGAAAAGGAAAACGGTATTTCAGCAAATACTTCAAATAAAAAGAAATCAATTGTTGTGAACATAGGAGAGGCTGTACGAGGTCAGAGGATGTGTAATAAGATATCCTACTAAAAATCCCAAATTTGGCATCCCTTCAGTTTAGAACCACCATAACTTAGATTTTTTTTCAAGATCTTCATATGTCAGAGCTCACCAATAATACTCTGAAATTAGTTTAATTGTATGAGTATATAACCATGTAACAATGTAGCTATATATCATATGCTTACTCACAGCCCCTAAAGCCTATACCCTAAGACTGCACATGAACCTGAGCAAGGTGTCTCAGCCCTTGATACAGTCACAGAGGAGAGAAAGGTGCCTGCAAGGACTGGTTTGTCCCTTTCCAGTGAAGTTAAAAACATTCTGACTTCCTCTGTGCCCTATGTATGTCACAAGACACACAGAACCCAGTATCATGTCACTGCGGCCCTCAGAATGACCCCCTGTCCCCTTGCAATGAGCACAACCCTCTGTTTGCTGCTGGGGGAGCCAAGAGGGGTCTGGTGGCTGCTGGGGAGATGGTGGCCGTGACAAAAGAGAAGTCACCCAAGAATTGTTGAAGCCTGGCAGGATTCCCAAGATTCCGGGTCTCCCAGGAGACAGGGATGTTCTCCCCAGTGGCATGGGCATGGAGTGGCAGGGCAGTGGCTGGACCTGCAGAGTCTGAGGGCTCCTGTTGGGGCTGCAGGGGCTTGGGCACTCCAGGGTGGCAGAGGGACACCTGCTCTAGCAGGATGCCCCAGCACCATGGGAAGGAGCCACGGAGTACATGTCTTTGCACAGGACTTCATGCTTCACGTGGAAATGGCAGCTTTTCTAACCAGTGTGTTTTCAGAAAACATCAGAGAATATAGCTGTGTTTTCACTGGGTCTTTGTGACTGAACAGGCACCACATCTTCTGTATTTGAGAGCAATCCCTGATCTGTTTCTGCACTGAATACAGTTTGAAAGCCTCTGGAGACCATTTTTAGGGCTCTGAGTGACACTGTGGGCAGCCCAGCAGCATCAGGCTACCAGCAGTATCTCACCAGGCAGCATGAGCCCTCCCCAAGAAAATGAGATTACTGTAACAGTGTGTGAAGCTGCATGAGGACATCTATAGCTCTCACCCATGAACTCTCATATAATTTTCAAATCCTAAACTTGCTACTCTTTTATTTCCTAGAAGCTGGCAGCCCTGTACTTCTGAGGAGACAATGCCGGGAGAGAGATGAATGCAAAGTTCCTCCTGTTTTTTCATGAGTTTAGTGGCAAAATTAAACAAAGAATTTTAATATGTTGGTCAACAAACAGTCAGCTCTCTGCAAATAGTCAATTCTAAGGATTTCTATGACCTTGGAGTATTTAAAGATCAACAGGGCGTAAAATACATAAATTATCTATACAGATTAGTCAATACATATTCTATTAATTTCCTGGGCTTGGTGTTGAGGGTTCATAAGTAAAAGCCCCACACACCAGTTTTCCCAGGCCTCTGAGCTGCTCCTGTACCAGCAGAGCTCTGACAGAACCAGGCAAAGTGGAGCAGGCCCAGAAAGTCATCCTTCTTCCTTCACCCAGGTTCATCCTTGTCTCTTGCAGGAACAACTCCACAATGTCTCCTCACCCCCTGCCTTCCTATGAGTGTCCCAGTTGCAGGCACCTGAGAGATGTGAAAAGAGCTGAGGAAAGGTGTCTCTGCTAGAGCTGGAGCAGTGCTGTCATTCTCAAGGACAGACCAGAGTGTTTATATTTGTTCCTTAGTCTTACTCTGCTTGGAAACACAATTTTCCTGACCAAAGCTATTCCTGCAGCACTTGAAGGATAGGAGGTCACTCTTAGGAGTTAACCAACATCCTCTGCCACCATCAGTGGGAGAAGCTATGGACTCTGGGGTCTGTGACCCCCGTCTGGCCATTGAAGGTTTTCAGAAGAGAATTCTCCCATCAGATTTTCATTTTTTTGTTAATCAGCTGTGTTACAGAGGAAGAAGGCTCAAATCAGATTAATGCTTTGCTAGCTCAAGTGGTATTAAATACACGTACACACTGTTTGTAGGACAGATGCACATTCAGTTGAATGACTTTTTGAGTGCATGTAATGCATGCACAGATCTTGCCCATGAATTATATAAAAACACAAAGGCAGGCAAGAACTCACAAGATTTTAATTGCCACATCTCAGTATCCACCTGTAAGAGTCATAAAAATGCAATGGATTTTTTTCCAGAGGGGTCACTGTGTATTCATTTGTTGTGCTGCAAACTTCACAAAGCCCTTCCTCAGCATCACTTCAAGGGTTTGCTCTGAAGAGGTCTGCAATGCCCTCAAGTGACCAGGCTGGATTTCCCATCATCAGAGCTCTAGTGAACCTGGTAAGGGTTGCTGTAAAAAGGCAGGACTGGTGGCATGGTGTCAGAGAGAGGCCACAAAGCAAAGCCCACACATTGGGCAGGAGGCCGAGAACCCAAAACTTCCAACAAAAGAGAGGCAAAGCAGCTTCCAGCAAAACAGTGACAGGAGCTTGCTGAAAAAAAGAAATTGGAGAAAAGAAGTGAGCTCATCCACAAGTGAAGGCTTACTGAATGTTACTCCCTGTTTCCTAGAAGCTTCAACTGTGGTTTTGGTAAGAGAGACAATGCACGAGAGATCTGTGAGTTTGTAGCACATCCTCATTCTGCTTTTTAGCTGGCACAGAGCGGGGGGGGAAACCTCATGTACAAGGTATGCAGTGGCTTCCTTCCCTTTGAAGAAATAGTTAAGCTCCACCTACCTAACTTCACAGGCTGGATTGGAAAGATCTGATTTGTCAGCTGTTCCACCAGCTCAGTACAAATCAGTGGAAAAACTGCAGCTGGGTTTGTGCAGCCATGGCCCAGGTCACTGTGTGAGAAGAGGCAGAAAGACCTTTTGCAGTGGCGTAATGCAGATGCTTTACATGTGAAGAATGTCACATCTGTCCTCATCTGGTGCACCAAGAAGTGAGGGGATGGGGAGTGATGATACTGGCCGTGCTCTGAAGGATTTTGAAGAATGAACATGCTTTGTCAAAGCTGACTCAGTGAGGGGTCCAAGGGCTGGTGGGTGGAAAGTGGGCTGAAAGCAAAAGAAGCCTTTAACTTGCTGGCTGTGATTGGTGGCTTGGCCAAAGTGAGGGCTGAGTGGAAAGGAAGAGGAGGAATGCCAAATCCTGGCAAAGCAAATATCAACATATGTGAGCTCAGCATAAAAACAGAAATGTAAACAAAGCCCTATCCAAAATAAACACCTCTAAAATAAACACAGGAGGGCAATATATTAAACAAAAATAAGCACCAAAGTACAGGAGAATGTCTGAGCAGGCAATCACCAGCCCAATGCCACCAGAACTGCTCATCTCCCTCCTTTCTGCATCTCCTCCTATAAATAAAGCTGCTATGGAAAACACATATTGAGTGAAGGGGCCCGATGTCCCTGCACAGCCCCAAGGGCACCAACCCCATCCTAGTGGGAGGAGCCCCTGCCCAGGGAGTGCAGCTGCTGCTGGGGTCAGGCTGCCACTGGCAAAGCTGCAGTGCACTATGCAGCTGGCAGCAGGGCACGGGAAGGAACACTCACTCCAGCAGGGAACTCCTTTCCACTATAGTGGAAAGGACAAGTTGGATAGATGTGAATAGTCCCACAAAACCTACACAAAAATTAAGAAAACCAGAAGCTCTCTTCCCTGGGTGTCTCTTTGCCCCACAGTGCTGCTTGCCATGCCAGGGCTACCATGTTCCTTGGGGCACATTGGCATGGCCACCACCCTGAGTGGATGGGAAAGTTCTTGTCCTCTCCAGGATGATCTGGATCTGAATAAAGGCTATACAGGGGCATGCTGGGCCTGGGCAGCAGCCCAGTTCCCACTCCCTCTTCATGCTCTGCAGAGGCGGACAAACAGGGGTTTATTATTTTTTGTCCTCCAGCACAATGTCAGTCCTTTTCTGTAGACTTTGTCACAGCAATGATCCAAACCAGACCCAGTCTTTCCTCTCAAGATTTTTTCCCAGCATGTACTCTATACTGCACTGGAGATGGACACTCTGCCCTCTCCAACAAGAGACAGTGATGTGCTGCCTTCTCCCTTGCCTCTTAATGCCACTGTATTCCAATCCTAATTCAGGGATGTAGTTCAGTCTCTGCATTGTCCTCCATCCCTCATGCTCCATCCCTCTGCGCTCCCTCAGAGATGCCTCATGGGCTGAGAAGCTCTCTCCCTGGTCCCTGAATGTGTTGGGTTTGCATGGCAGTGTTTGGTAGTGGAGGTGCTCTGGGGGTGGCTTCTGCGAGAAGCTGCTGGAAGCTTCACCTGAGTCTGACAGGGCCAGTGGCAGACAGCTCCAAGATGGACACACTACTGGCCAAGGCTGAGGCCATCACAGACAGCGACAGCGCCTTTGGGATAATGTACCTAAGGGAAAAAATGCTGGTGCAACAGTAGCCAGAAGAAAGGAGTGACAATATGTGACCGAAAAATCTCTGCAGGCACCAAGGTCAGAGGAAGAGGGTCCGGAGGCTCAGAGATTCCCCTGCAGCCCTTGGTGCAGCCCGTGGTGAGGCAGCTGTGCCCTGCAGCCTGAGAAGATCCAAAGGGATGCAGAGATCCACCTGCTCCTGTGGAGGACCCCATGCTGGAGCAGATGGATGCTTGAAGGAGCTTGTAACCCCATGGGAAGACCAAGCTGTAGCAGGCTTCTATCGAGACCTGTGGTCCCACAGAGACTGGAGCCCACATTGAAGCAGGTTTAATTGCTTGTTTAATTGTTTAATTGCTGAGTGATATCTCCCTGTCCTTATCTCAACCCATGAGCCTATTGTTATGTTTTCTCTCCGTTGTCCAGTCAAGGAAGGGAGTAACTGAGTCGTTTTGGTTGACATCTGGTCCAGCCAAGGTCAACTGACCACACTGACCTACAAGATAGTATCCAAAACTGTGCCTAAAGGATGCCACAATTGCTACAATTGTGGGACTTGTGTCCTCATTTTTGCATTTCAACGTAAATATCAGCTGGTGATTGTATGATCCAAACCCATTTATCTGCCATCCTGGGGATCCTCACATCACCTCCAAAGATAGGACTACCAAGTAATTGAGTATGCAAATTTAATTTACTGAGCTGCCATTAACATTAATTATTTTTCCACCATTTCCCTCCATAGTGACATCTGTTACGGATATAATTTCGTAGTGAAGCTGAGCCCAGCCCAGCACTGGCAACACAATGTACACATCCCTCTGTTTACCATTTCTCAGCAGTCGCCTTGTATTTTACATTTCCCAGGTCTGCTGAGTTCCTTGGAACAATGCAGTCCCATCCTGCACACATCTGAATAACACCTTGCACAGGAGAGCCTGGTCACCAGAGGGGATTTGTTTGCTCGGAATTGTGTCCCTCATATGATCAGCAATTCAGCTCTTGCTTCTTGTACATTGGAGTCCTCTAATGAAAGAGTAGAAATTTTGTGGTGAAATATGCTAACTTGAAGACCAGGGGTGGCTGGGTTTTCTGTTTTCCACAAAATCAGCTGAGGACAAACCACTGTAACTCTCCCTATTTTCTGGGCAAACCTCAGGCTGAAAAAAAGACTGTTTTCTATTACGGTTTATATTGCAAATCTTACATCTCAGGCAAAGTCCGTGTGAATACTTGCGAGATTAGCCACAGACATCAGGACTAGAGACTACATCTGCAGTAGCTTTTAGGAAGCTGAGCTCTTCATATCCCATATCTGTTTGGTATCTAGTGGACTGACCTCATTAAAAAGCAGCTTTACCGAAGTTGCTTTTAAAAAGGAAGACTTTATTTAATAATCACAAAAATACATATTAAATCTCAGTGTTTCCTAACCCCTAAAGTATTTCTGGTTTATGCTTAGGCACTTGCACTGTAAATCACTATGCAAGAAGTTTCCTTTTCATGGCAACCTCTTCAATTCCATACTCATTTGGCACATGAACCACAAGGGCCTGCCAACTTGCTGCTTCTTTCCATATCTTCTGGCTATTTAACAACAGTAACTCATGTTAATGAGGTTGTACATTTGCTTTTTCCCTTAAAAAGTAGCACACAGCTCTTTCAGATAGGGCCTTCATCGCAGTGCACATTCCTCAAAGTCCAAATGCAGAATGAATGAGTTTGTACTGACAGCTTTGCAACCTCTGAAAATATGCTTGTCTTTGGGTGGTTTGCCTTCCTCTGTGCACTAGAAAAGAAGAAAATTCTGCTCTTAACAAAAACTGAATTATTATGAACCAAGAAATACAAAAGAGAATTGTCATGCCTTAGCAGCTAGTCTGTATTATAACAAAGTATTACATTAATATTCAATAAAACATAATCTTAAAACTCCCATCATTTGTTTAACTCTTTGAAGTATAGATTACTGAATTAAAACCATTGCCAAAACTAGTGCCAAATTAAGCTAATTTATATGCAGGAAATGTCCCCCTATAACTCTGCTGTAGATGAAGTCAGTATAATGTTATTTGCCATTATTATGTTCTTGAAGCTGAAGATTAATCTGCTAAATAAAACATTGCAATCAAATTCCCTTCAATGGCTCATCTCTTTTCAGTCTGCACAAACCAAAGCTTTGTATACCTGGAAATAAATGTTAAACCATGCTTGCTGCTCCAGCCAGATGGAGTTATTGGCATTAACATGGTTGAATAAACTTAGCATAATTAAAATCAACATTTTGCCCAATCAACATTGCTTACTGCAGGTGCACTTCTTGATTTATTATGTAAAACTATTCGATTTAATTTAAAACAGAAAAGTGCAATACAGAAGTAACAACAGTTTTCCTTCAATTAAGTAAGAGGGATTTTCTCCTTCTGAGGCAAAAGCCATATACCAGGGTTCTATCCCGGCCTGGGACTTGTTTGCTTTCTCAGTGCCTGGCTCTCCTGCAGCTGTGCTCACAGTATTATCCTGTGGGGTTCACAGACCCCTCTGGGGCACTGGCAGCCTTTCCATCCTGGGGCAAGGCTTGGGCTGCCACTCAGACTCATCAGCCTTTCAGGGACTGCGGTTAAAACCAGGATGCAGTTGGAAGGTTTGGAAATACTCCCTTATTTCATGAACTCCTTGCTTTTAAAGTGCAGACGAAATACCCTTAAGGGAGAGGTTTGTTCTGGGGCTGCTACCAAAGGGCTTTCCTGTGCAGAAGGTGGACAGACCAAGGGGCAGTTCATGTGTAATGGCATCACCCAGTGCTGTAGATCACTGTCTGCCAACAGAGATTTTAAAAAAAAATGCAAAAGAGATACGAAGCAAAGTGAAAGGTAGGGCCAGTACTATACTCTAGTAAAAGAAGAAAAATCTCAAACACATTCATCAAAAGACACTCACCTGGGCAACTCAATGCCCAGGGATCATAGAGTGTGCCAGAATCACACAGGATTCAGACAGGGCCAGGCACTGATGTATAAACAGGGACATTTTCTCCTCTACTCAAATGAGCTTCAAAAAATATGGAGTATATTCCTCATCCTCTGTCACATACCAAGTTTTTCAGTAAAGAAGAATTTGATTTAGGGGCTGGCCTTCCTACTATCATTCCTTACAGAAATCTTTCTCCTGAAGCATCTGGAAATTTTCACTATATGACTTAAAAATACTGATAATCTGAACTCATCAAGCAATGCCTGTCTTCCAACAGTGCTCATGCTCTACGTACATTTGAACTGCACGTTATCTATAAATAATGGAAAAAAGAAAAAGGCATTGGAAGGAAGCTAATTTCAACATCTTTAGCATTTGTGGGTTTCTGCTGCAAAGAGTTTCTGCTTTCCATTTCCTTGGGGTTTTTGAACAGTAGTATCATATAATATGTCATCTGTTTACTGAGACAGGAACCAAATGTAAATATTGAGAAATCTGATAAAAATACTGTAAATTCAGAGCTCAGCAAATAGGCTGAACACAGCCCAGCAGCTTTCCATTGCTCTTCCAGAAAGATTGATATTCACCTATGGAAATCTCAACATTCATACACAGGCTTAATCTGGCCATGCAGCTTAATCAAGGGAGAAGAGGGAAGAAACAGCTTTTGTGTTTGAATTTATGGCTTGAATTCTCTGTGAGGAATAACACTGAGATATAACAAGATTGAGCAGTTGCAGAAGAGACTGAAACTGTTTGAATTCTTGTGGTGCCCTTTGGCCTTGTGTTTGGGCTCTTTGAGTGTGTGTGACTGTAATGGGATAAAAACGTCAGTGTGAGCTTCTGCATAAAACTACTTGAGCTTCTTTCTTGTCCACTACACCCAAACATCTGCAGGGGCAGTAGGGACAGTTTGGGGTTTGGCTCTGCCAGGTGATTTGCAGCCCAGCAAGAGGTGTTTAACTTTGAACACCATGGCAGCACTGGTGTGAATTTGAGCATCCACACTGAACATAAAACCAGAAAAACTGCAGTTCCAGAGCGAGCCTGCTGACACTTCCCAAGCAGAAGAGATCCACTCTGCTTGGTCAGGGCATGCATTGTATTCAGAGCACTTTTTGAGGAGACAGTTTCACATGGCTCGTGTTTCGACGTTGTTCTTCACTTTTTCCTTTCTGTTCAATGCCCCAAAGCAGCATCTTTTTTTCTGATTCATCATCCCCAGACCACCTCAACTTTTTGACATGTTTACCCCTGTCCACCTCTCCCACAGCCCACACTGGACCTGCAGGTTCACGTGTGCCTCTGCTCCCCATCTCCCTGATTTCCTGCTCTGAGACTGCTCACTTATTTCCAGATTATAGGGTTTGGCTTGCAAAACAGCTGAGTCCCTTTTTTCTTCAAAGCCAAAGTCCAGTGCTCTTCCAGGCTTGACACTGGGGAATGGAGTGTGGGAGCTGTGCTCTCCAACTTGTAGATGCACTGATGCTTTGCAATCCTGTATTGCTGATCCCTAAGACCAACACTACAGCAAGGAAACTTTGTTTTACTGATGACCTAACTCTGCCTTTCCTTGTAAACAAGGAAATTATTGCTAAGATTTCCTTCACCCTGAGTACTTCTGTAGGGCTAGTTGGTTTAAATTGGAAAAGTGTAGGTTTAGATGAGATACTAGCAAGAAATTCTTCACTATGAGAGTGGTGAGGCACTGGAAAAAGCTGCCTAGAGAAGTTGTGGATAACCCATTTCTGAAAGTATTCTTTGGATGGAGCTTTGTGCAGCCAAGTCTAGTGGAAGATGTTTCTCCCCATGGAAGAGGGTTGGAATTAGACGGTCCCTTCCAACCCAAACCACTCTATGGTTCTACTTTTGATATATCTGTCTGGGCAAACAGGGAGGTTTGTCACTCTCACCAGTTGTGGGAGCCATCTGTCTCTGTCTGTGACACATGGGAAAACCAGGAGATATCCCATCTCCCTTATGAGTCCCACACTGATAAGGTGACCCTGACAACCAGCACAGAGGGGCAGAGGGACTGTATGGACCTCCAGAGCAGTGGCATTTAAACTGGAACTGAAATACCAACTATGACATCCCAAAACAAGGTCATCCTGTAATATTCACAAATAACAGTCTGAACAGGCAGCGTTCCACACCTGAGTGCCCGTTGTTGTTTACTGGGAAGTTTCTGTCCTCCAGCAGAAAAATACAGAATGTTTCCCTTGTTCCTCCCTGGCAGGTAAAGGCTTAGGGGCATGCCTGGATGAAAGCACAAAAGATTCATATGGAAATGTGACTTTTTATCAAGGCAGTTTAATTACACTTCCCAAATGAAGAAAATATTTCCTCTTTTGGGGATTTATTTGTGGGCAGTATAATGAAAAATAGTGTGTGTGTCACTGGGCAGAAAGGAGAAGCATTTAATGAAGCAGGAGTTGGGACAAGTGAAAGAGTCCCTTTTTCGACAAGAACCTTGAGTCAGTGGGCAGAAAGCAGCTCTTCCTTTTCCCTAGATAATTTGCCTGTGTATTTGTCTCTACCCTGCTCAGCTGCCAGATGAAGGTGCTCCAGAGCATATCATGGGAAACTGCAGAGAGCCTGAGCTCCACCTCAGAGCCCTTTCCCTGTAGTGTTGTGATGTTTTTATTATGGTTGCTGCGAGCTTCTGTTTTGCATAAACAGTCTTAAAACTGTGAGCATCAAATGCGCCAGCAGCAGGCTCAGGGCTGAGCATCCCCATGGCAGGGGAATCCATAAATTCATGGATAAAAATCCATAAATCCATTTTCATAGGCTAAACAAGATGGTCTCTAGGGCAGAGAGCAACATGCAGGGTCAGAAAAAATTACCCTCAAGGCTCAGAATTTTTTAGTTCAATCAGAAAAGCTGAAATTCATGCAAGCAAGATGTCATCATTGTTCTGACACTATTCTATTGAGCTGGCATTAATGATAGAGCTGGCAGTGCATTGTATGTTCTTGAATGATGACAAAGGCACCATGGAAATTAAATGTGAAACACTGAAAGCAAAATAATAGCTGAAAAACATCCTGCTTTTAGGGTTTTGGTAGCAGAAAGCATGAACTACACTGCTTATGCAAATCTGAAATCAGTTGCAGGCTAAAAGGATTAATCAGAATGCAAAGTAGTGTAATTCTGTCCTAATTCTAGGAGAAAGTATCAAACACATGTTTAAATGTCATTCTCCAGCCATTAATTACATCCACTTAGCAAAGCTCTCACAGTGAGCTGTACAATGAGGTGTCACTCACCCGCTGGCCAGGACACTGTGTCCCATGGCCAGGAGCTGCAGGCAGGTACAGCCCACAGCACTGAGCAGCTCTTTAGTGACACTGGGGCTGCTTGGCAGCCCTGTCTGTGTCAGCAGACTTCCTTGAGTGTGTGAATAACTATCAAGGAATGAGAAATAAATGATGAAGTCTGCTCTAAAGTGTGCAGGGAAACACTTCAGCCTCTTCTGTGGCCCATCTCTGCAGTGCTGGTGGAGGCATCTCCTGCCCAGAGAGCAGCTCTGCAGTTCATCTCCATTTCTGCAGCCACAGCTGAGTGCAAGGAAGACAAGACAAAGTGTAGCTTGGATTCAACTGGGAAATTGAGTCTCTTTTTGTTTGAAAAACCCAATGGTTATATCATTGCTGGAATACACTAAGTTGGGTTGGTGTTCTGCAGGATTTGCAGATTCTCAGGGTGCTGCTGGTGTCTTGAATGCAGCATGTGGGAGGAAATGGGTGAGAGAAGCAGATCCAGCCACAGCCAGCTCCAAGGGTTACCCGCAGCTGCAGTATTCCCTGCACTCCAATCTTTCTGAAGAGTCTTGGAAGGAGACTGAATTGTTGGCTGGAGTTTCAGAGGACCAGGAGCCTGTCATGGAGCCAGTGGTGATGGCAGGGAGTCTATAAACACCTCTCTTCCTTATTTTAAAGTAACTTACCCTGAGAAAGGAAGATTGCCCTGAGCGATTTCCGTTTTCTCCTGACTCATTTGCTATGCTTTAGGAGTGAAAAACTCTCCAGTCTTGAAACTGAGCTTTTGATAACTACCAAAAATCTGTGTAGCTTTTGTTTCAGATCAATTTAGCTTACTGAGCAGGGCTTAGTGTGAATGCATTTGAAGAAGAATGGAAAGAATCAGATCACGCCTTGAGTGAAAAGTTCTTTTTAAATAGCTATTTCAACATAGCAAAGGGTTAAGGAACATGTGTCCACACTGTTGGAAGGCACTGAATTTCCCAGGGTATGGGAGATATAATTACTGCTGTTTGCTCTGGAATAGTAAACTCCATCCCTAATGGTCATATAAGTAATTTTTCTGCTTCCTACTTAGTCAGAATAGATGTTTTTAAATACATCACATTTAGAGCATTTATAGATTTTTAAAATTACATTACACTTTTTTACTCTGCTGAACTACAGTCTTGTGTTACATAAAAGAGATCTGAGCCATATTGATTACAAAAAAAAAAAAAAAAGGAGAAAAGGTTTTATTAAAGAGATGAATGAGCTTTTTGTTAGTTTGCTTCACTCTGGCAAACAGAGGATTTAAATTATTCCATTTCTACAGCACTTACCCATCTCAGCAGGTGGGTCTGTACTCCCCAGTCAGTATTCTGAGAGGTTATTTGGCAGTTTAGCACAGACACAAACACTACAGCTCAGATCTCTAAGGGGTTATGAATTGTCATTGTGCTGAAATCTGGCTTCCCTTTCAGAATCGAGGGAGCTGTAGGGTTCATCCTCCTAATTCACTGGAGGCCATCCAAGCTTCTTTTGGTGGTTGGGTGGTTTCATGACCCTCCTCAGAGATCATGTGGAAATGGTCAGGGTGATTCATGGCTCCACATTTCTGCCTGCCAGTGTTGACTAACAGATTTGTGCATGCAAGATTGAGGATCATTTCCCCCTTTCCCAAAAATCCCAGTGAGTAAGATGAGGCTGTCACCTGCTGCTGTTCTTCACACTGAATATGGCTGTGGCTTTACAAAACCCAGTGACAGTACACCCTGTCCCCAGGGAAATCACACCTATTATGATGGGATTTTGAGCTCTGTCCTGGAGGGACTGATGGGCAAACTAAGAGCTTATGGGTGAGGATAAAAGGGCAGACTAATAAGGGTGACATTGTGGGTGTTTGCTACAGTTGATGAGGAGAAGGAAATGTGTGAGGCCTTCAACAGGCACCTTGAAACAGCCTCAAAGTCACAGGAACTGGTTCTCATGGGGGACTTTAGCTACCCTGGCATCTGTTGGGAAAGCAGCACTGTGAAGCACATACAGTCCAGGAGGTTCCTGGAAAGCCTTGATCACTATCTTCTGTCTTAGGCAGTGGAGGTTCCCAAAAGGAATGGAGAGGTGCTCAGTCTGCCCAGGGACCACACACCAGGGCTTTAAATGATCTCCCTAAGCCTGGAGCCTTAGGCACCAGGCATGGGAAGGGTTGGTCTGTCAGTCGGAGATAGGGGTAGCAGAAAAGGCTCAGAGACAGAGAGCAGCCACAAAGCTCAAGAGAAGGCTTAAGTTAATGAAGACATTGCTATTTAAAGTCAGCAGCAAAGACAATCCCCAGCAGAGGATTTATTTGAACCAGGTCAAGCTAAGATTGGGGTGAGGCAAACCAGGTACTTTGCTCTTTCCTCTGCCAGCTGATGGGAACCTTTGGCATGTGTTGGGGTGACCTCTCTTTAGCCCCAGACACCAGGGTGCTGGCATCCACCTACCACCACCTTCACTCTCCTGCTGAAAGGCACATCTTGCACTGAACAACTCCTGCAAAGAAGAATTCATACTGTCAAAATAAAGCCATGGTCCTCCGGCCTGGGGCAGGCCCTTGCATTTTGAAAAAAATGTCCCTGCCTCCTTAAAGCCCTCCAGGAGAGGTCTCAGGCACCTGGACAATGTTAGGCACAGATGTCCATCTTGCCCTCCACCCAGGGCCAGCAGTACTGCCCAGGGTGCAAAGTCACAACCAGACATTACACCTAGAATAGCATAGCATAGCATAGAATAAAATAGCCCAGTAATGAAACTTTAAAAAAAGCTATTAAAATTACAGAGCTCTAAGCAGTCAGGTCAAGATCCAGACTACACACACAGATGTGAGCCCACAGACTTTCCCTGCCAAGTGACAAACTGTTAATAGCAATTAGGAGAACCTACTTCCTGTTCAGATGAGGCAGCCAGACAGTGGCAGAGATCATTTTAAAATCTCTTAAGTCTTTGCTGTAACTCACCATGAGCTAAGTAAGCCTTTCTCTCCACAGCAGTTTCACCTTGGAGGGAGGTTTAAGGAGAGAGGTGTCAAAGGGACTGTTTTTCCCTGCCCCCCCAGCAGAAGCTAAACCTGAGGCTGATGCCCAGCAGATATCCTTCTTCCTCCTCCAAAGAGCCGAACCAACAACACCTCCTACCTGCAAACAAAAGTGTCCAGGGCATCCTAAACGTGGGTGGTAGAGCTCTTCCTTCTTGCACAGATTTACCTTACACAACTAAAGTACTGTAAAATCCACAAAATAATTAATAGCTTATAAATGTTTACTCATTAAGCCCAGGTGAGGTTGCTAAGCCCTTCTCAGGGATGAAAACACCCTTTGCTTCAGAAGCCAGGAGTGCAGCAATTACTGCAAGGAGAACAGTTACAAACCACACATCTGACTTTTGCAGCAGGAGAAACCCAAAACCACTTTGTTCATGGGTGAGATCTGTGAGTGTGTGGCACACACAGTGGCAAACAAGGAGCTCAATGCCATTTAAACAGGCTGCTGAGCAGGTTTAATACAAGAGACAGGAGAAGGGAGGAAGGGACTTCTGCTGCCCCCATGTCTTCATGGAGCTTAGCAGCACAGGTGCAGCTCATGAGTCCACATTCTGGGGTGCTGTCTGGGATCAGGTTAGGATCAGGCCCCTTTTATCTACCAGTCATGGTTGTAAATGCCTTTATTATCTCATGCCCCTGGATTGCCATAGCCTGTGCCCCAGAGATTTCCAGGAGATGAGCAAGATGTCATGCAGAGCTGAGTTTTTGAGAAGTATTAATTCCCTTAGAGATACCTGCCTACAGCATTAGAGGCACCAGCACCATTACAAAGGGAGCTCAAGGAACACTTAATTATGAATTGTTTTTCAAAAAATCTGTGTTAGTAGGCCACTGGGGAATTCTCACTAGACTTTATAGTCATGGTGGTCCCCTAGGCTTTCTGTATGGAGAGTTCCTGAAATACACTCAGCTTCATATCTATCTCCAATTCCCCTGGCAGAACCCATGTAGCATTGCCAGCTAATGAACAGCCCCCGTGCTAAGAACTTGAGAGGTGACTAAATCAATTTGTAAACAAAAAGAGCTATCCTGGATGTCATCCCAAATGCTGAGGGATTCCTAGAGGTAAATACAAGGCTGAACATAAGTTTAATATAGGAGAGGCAAAAAAACCAAATAAAGTGAGTTGAAATCAGAGCAGGGAAGAGACAAGGAGCTCAGCAATGCCTTTGCTGTGATGGATGTCCAGAAAAGCCACTGCTCCACCGACAGCCCTTGGACCCTTCAGTTCTGGTGGTGAGGAGCCCTTTCTCCCATCACCCCCCAAGCTGAGCACCAGCTGTGCCTTCCTCCTTGCTCTGACAGCAGGGTGGTTTAATTTTACACTGAGGAGTCGGATATGGATTATGAGCTTCTGGCTGAGCATTTCCCCGTGGAGCCAAGCCGAGCAGCTGGTTCAGAGGAGTAGGAAGTGGTGTGGGTGGACGTCTGAGGTGCGGCTGTCAGCGGGTGACGTGGCTAATAATAAGAAGAGTCCTCCCCTTCTGATTCTCCCAGTAAATTTTGGTTCTCCTGGCCCTCCCACACACGTCTGATGGGACCGGCAGCCATGGCTCAGGGTGGCACACAGCAGTGCTGCCTGACACCCCTGAGCCAGAGCAGGGACTGCAGCTTACAGGGTGCTGCTTTTCTGGTGAGCTGGCTCATGAGCCTGCACAGCACTGCCAGTTGGATGGAAAGACTGACAGCTCCTTTCCAAAGAAAGTGTCCAGGACCAGTTTATGGACAAGCAAGGTAGAGGAAATATTTCCTGATGCTGCAATTGAAGCTGTGCCCTGTGGTGAAGAAACCCCCACAAGGGATTCCTCCCGTCATCACTGCATTGCACTTCCTCCTGGCTTCTGGTAAACCTCGCCCCCATCTAAATGAGAAGCAGGTCCTGCCCTGGGGAATGTTCTCCCTCCCACTGGGTCCCTGTACCACTAATGGGGCTGAAGGTGTGAGGGAATGCATGAAAGTGGCTGCAGCTGCAGGGCCAGGGGATGAGGCAAACTGCTGGGGTGGGAAGGCAAGAGAAAGCAGGAGAACACACAAATGGCCGGTCTGTCCCAAGGAAGAGCAAAGGTCAGTTCCACTGAAGTCAAAGTCCCAGGCTGTTGCTGCCTGTGAAGTCATTCAGGGTGACACCATTCCCCCACCTGTGGGAAGCAGGGTGGGACCTACCAGTGCCTTGGTGGGAGGAGCATTACTTCTCACTGTATGTGTGATTCACTGGCTTTTGTGCCAAAATGTCACCCAGTGCCACACATTCCTTCTCCCGGCCCCTCCAGCATTCTCTCTGCATTGCAACCTCCTGCCAATGGGTGTTTGATGGGAGCAAAGGGCCCAGCACAGGGCAGGTGTAAAATGCAGGTCCAAGATCTGCTCCTCCTCTTGGAAGGAGAGGAGAGTGTGGGACAGAAACCAGAGGAGCAGCAGGACAGGTGCCTCACTCCCAGCAGCACCAGCACGGCACAGGGGCAGGAAAGCCAAGAGCACGTGCTCATTTCTCTCTCCCTGGCTGCATTTCACCACATACATCAGGAAATAACCAATGTAATGTTAAAAATAAAATGTGCTTCAAAAGAGAAATTTAAGCTATATAAAGCAATTTTTACTTTGGTATTAGGCTGTGTTTTCTCTCCTGTGTGTCTCAATTGCCAAGAAGTACCAATATGAGACTGTAATTTACATAGCAACATATTCAAGGTTCATGCATCTGTTACTGCTAAGGGAGGCCCAAGAATTCAGGATCAACTTTCACTAGCTTTAAACTGGAAGAGTGATTGATTCTAGAAAAAAAGTCTCTAGTTCAAGACAAACCCATCAAAGCCTGCAGTGTGTCTGATTTCTTGAAGCAGTAGAATGCATACCATTCTGCTGCTAGTAGAATGTAGGCCAGCACAGCAATGGAGACACCTCTGCTGTAAGAGGACAAAGTCGCAACAAAATCTCTCTGTATCCATATCAGAAATATACTGATACTCCAACACAAGCTATAGACCCTCTCTTGTTTTATCAAGCTTCGTTGTCTGCAGAAATATTCCCTTAAAGAAGACATTACTTGTATTATTGGATTATATTTTTTAGAATGTGAAAGGAGAAATCCCTGCTTAAGTCATCAGTCCAACCTGCAGGATGAAAACAGGAGGGCAAATTTAAGGCAGGAGATCCCATACCAAACCCAAATTCAGTATCAAGTATCTGATAATTTAATATCTAAATAATCAGATATTTGATGTGCTTTGTTGTTTAAACATTACCAAAGCAGGAAGATTACCAGAGGAGCATTGTATGCTCCCTGTCACCCGATTTTCAAACTGACAAGCTGGCTCAGCTCAGTCTGTCCTCCCAGAGATGCCCCAACACAAGTGCCTCTGGCTCTACAAACATCAAATACAAACTCATTCACAGAGCAGAGGGTTTGGCACACACCTAGTGTGAAGATCAGCCCTCACAACCTCTCCCTTGCCATCTGATCTGGGCCTGCCTCATGCACTGCCAGGCACTACAATTATGCTTGTGGTTGGGTCTAATCAAGATAATGAAGCCATTTATGTGATTAATGTGCTTCCTGCTACCTGTGATTTCATCTCTCACGCACAGCATTAAAGAGCCCTGCAGACACCATGGGGACCTAAAGTCTGAGCTGGGGTGCTGAATCTGAAGTCTTGTGTAGCAGAGCTGTGGCTTCTGTCACCACTCAGCCATGGGACCCATGACTGTGATGGCTCAGAGGAGCCAGGCATGCATTGTCCCAAGGCTGTCACCTTCCCTGCCAGTGATGAAAACAAGGGCTGCTTAAACCATGGGGAAAGAGGTGGCTTGGGACACTTACTGTGAAAAATGGAGTAGGCTGCTCTGCATGGCTCTGTCCAGGGGTTCACATGAACCAGCAGAGCACTACTCAGAGTGATGTTGGCTGGTGCTTTGAGTGGGCTTGTGATGACCAGGAGATGACCCAGTAATGACATACTGTGAGCTATGCAGATATAAACAACAGAAGTACTTTTAAAGTTTTTTGCAATGAAGGTTTCGAGTACCATTCTTAGAGGCACTTTATTCAAGAATTCAACACTTGGCCATTTTTTATTCCAACTGTTAGTATTAACAAACATTAAGTTCTAGAAGGATGAATTTTTAAAAGGAGAGGAGGCTATTTTTTCCATCTAATCATGACTTTTTTTTATTTACACAGCCAAAGTACTTTAGTGTTTGGTTGATAAAACACAAAGTTCTTCTAACCAATAATAAATTGTGAGATCATCACATCCCTGCAAGTGTTCCAAAGGCACGTGGATGTGGCTCGTAGGGATATGGTTTAGTGAGGTTTAGGGAAACAGTTGTATGGGGTTAATGGCTGGACTTGATGACCTTAGAGGTATTTTCTGACCTTAATGATTCTCTGTGTACCGTTAACAAATCCTAGCACTGTTCTATCCTCCCTTTATGCAGGGCTGGGGGAAGCTGTGGATGAGCAAGGGAGGTGGGAGAGGGCTGTTTGTTTGGGGGCTGCAGTCCCACTGCCCCCCAAGTGCCACAGGAGGACACGTGGTTGGTGCTGACACAGGAGGAGAGGAGCAGCTGCCTTGCAGCCTGCACATGCACACCTCTGTCACACTGCCTTCTGCATTGGTGCTGAGCCAGCACATCTGGAATGGTAAGCAGCCAAAATCCCTACTGGAGCCTTTCTGAGCCAAAGGATGCTGCCTCACAAAGCAGGGAAAAGGCCAGCCTGTGGCTGAGGGTGAGAGGGAAGCAATGCACAGTTCTCAAAATGTGTCAGAGAAGGGGTGTGCTTGGAGAACTATTTGCTGTCCTCATTGCTATTAACACTGGACCTGGGAGAATTAGGCACTGTTTTAAGTGATCTAGTGGCACAGACAGTGGTTTCATGTGGGCTTTAGCCATTAGGCATCACATGTGCTCTAACATCTGCCCTTAAAAATAGAAAACAAAAGATAAATTTAAGTAAGCAGCCCAAAAGTGTTGGTCAATACAACAGGGAGTGCTCTCTTCTGTCCACATCCCAGCCATTTTCCTGTCCTAAGCTGGTTTAAGGCGTCAGAACAAAAAAGATTGCTCAGAAAGTTTTCAGGGATGAGAAAGAAGCATTTTGGATGCCTGTGAGGAGCTTCTTCCAGCACAAACAACACGTAAGTGCTTGTAACAAAACGGAACAAGCGAGAGATGGTGGGAGAAAGGGTGGGAGGCAATCCTGCTGGGGCAGGCACGGATGTTTTGACAGAAAATGAGAGATGATGCCAGGAAAAGGAACGGAATAGCACTGTAACAGAGGAGGGATGGTGGGGTGCATAAAGAGAACTGGCATGTTCAAAACAGCAAGCTAGGAAAACAATCTTCTTAGCAGGATCTTAGCATGGGTAAATAGGCAGGGCAATAACCGTGCAACAATTGAGATATATGAAAATCTGGGTAAGACTATTAGGATGGAGAATGGTCAGATAGAAATGTGGAAAAGTTGCACTGAAATAATCTTCAAAATGTGGGTATCACCTGAATATGAGGACCTTTAGAGATATTTAACCTGAGGAGGTTGCCCAGACTGAAAGTGCAAGACTGAAGATGTTTGCCCATTACCTGAGGAGGATGTAGTTTAGGACAAAGACAAAAATCTCTGTTTTAGGCATCCTGAACTTGTGCTGATGGCAAGAGTAGAAATACTACTACTATTAGAGCAAAATTTGAAGCAGAAATAAAGCTTTAAATATATCAGCTGTGGAATAAAACTTCCTGGGGTCAAATTCATACAAGAGACATCACTCAGCACTGGTTTCTGGAGTCACTGTATCTCCACCAACCACACAGGGAAAAAACCCCTTCACAACCAGACTTTCCCTGGCAGATACCAGCCAGACTCACCATGCCAAGGAAGCCAGTCTGTGTCAGCCACCTGTCAGGAGCAATGACACAACATTTCTGTAATGTCCAGGGCCTCTCCTCTAGAGACCACAGATGGAGATGTGAGTCTGGGGAGAGAAAAGCTCAAGAAGCCAATTGGGATTATTTACTACCAGCAGGAAGCAAATTCCTTTTCCAAGGATGAAGGCTCTATTCCACCTCCTTTAGAACAAATGGAAATGGGAGTCGGTTCTGATGGTACAGCCAACTCAGAAGATCCTGATGTAGGGAAAACCCTACTGCAGAATCAGAGGCAGTGAAAATGCTGAGAGCCTGCAGAAAAATAAGTCTTCTGCACTCTCTTCACTTCCTCTGAGATGCATTTCTCTCTAGTCTAGGCTCTGACCACATTTTTGATTTACAAAATGTGAGACAGACTGCATGCATTATTTCTTGGGATTGCAAGAAGGCAATTGTCCCCGTGTACCACAAATTAAAGGAGGCATTTTTTGGCACTTTCCAACCACAATGCCATATTCTCACTGGCTAATGACAATAACCTTAATAACACACTCTGATTTACCAATAACTGACTTTCTGGGACTTACTGGGCTGGGTTGGTTCCAAATGTACCTGTTGTTCTCCAGTAGTACTGCAAGATAACACATTTATATGTAAGCTTCACATTTATATGTAAGCTTCACAAAGGCTGGTGTGGATGTTCTTCTCACCAAGGGCACGTAAGGGAGCACAGAAGAGTCAATAAATGAACCTCAGCAAGCTCATTTGGAGAATTGCACAGGGAGATGTTTTGCGAAGAGGGCTCAAAGAGGAGAATGGTCCAGAGCAAGGCAGAAATCTCTTTACAAGTGAGACTTCTCCATCTTCTGTCTTCCAAATTCAGACTGTGCAGGATAAAGTCAGACAGACCTAAAAGATGTAAATCTGTTTGCCAAGAGAGAGTGGTGATATGGCCCCAGGACTGATGGCTGGTTTTACACAGAAACTCTTGGTGGCACATCTGGTATTCGTAGCAGGAACCACCTACTTTCAAGCTTGAAAAAAAGAAATCTTGCTTCTCTCTGTATCAGCTGTTCTCCTATGCAGAAGCATTCACGTGGTTTCCTAGAAGATGAACAAGCCTGTCTCCCTTCCATGCAGCTCTGGGACTATTTGTGTTTCAAAGAAGTCAGATAAAATGCACTAAAACCAAAGTGCATAAGTATATTTGGAGCACAAACCTTTTTTTGCCGTGGCTTCAATGGCTTATTTGTGCACTGACATTCCCAGTGCACAGCCCTCTGGTTGTGTCCACACCAGGCACAGATGAATGGGCAGACTCCAGGAGAGCTGTGGTGTGCTCTTCCCCAGAGTCACTAAGCTGAAAAACCTTGAATTTCTGGGGTAGCAAGCACAAGCCATTCAGAGCAGCACCTTGAACACTTCAGTCCCACATGTGAAAGGCCAAGGTCAATGTGCTGTATTCCCACCAAAGCTCCTCAGAAAAGCAGAGTAGCATGTGATCCAAAATAATTAACCTAGTCAGCAGAATTTCATAACTCTCCCCTCAAAACCTGCATTGAAAAAGTTATCCTTCAAACCTAGAAAAACTGCAGTGTGTTTTCCTAGGTGCTATCATACTAATATATTACAACTCCTATTTATTGTGAGGTTTGCATAATTGTTCCAGAAAAACATCGATTTATAGCACAACATGCAAGGAATGATAAAAAGATCATTAGAAAGTACCATTCAGCAGAGTTAAAACTGACAGGAATTTTGGATGATGCATTTTAGCTGAGAGTATTTTAGTACATTTGACCATCCCATAGAATTGTTCATCAACATTTTTATCTATTTGTCCCTCACTTTGGTAATTTTGCAGGATATATAAAAAGGTCTTTAAGACATACATTAATACCAAATAGTGGCTAATTTCTTCATAATAACTAAGTACTGCAGGGGTGTTGCACCATATCTTTGGAGTGGTGATGCCTGTGATTTCTTCCTGAATATATACTACATTTCAAAGGAGTTCTGCGTTTCCAGAACTCTTCTAATCAAGCAGACAAGGCCCCCAGCTGGGGAGGGCACAGTGACAAGAAGTTCTCTGCTGTAGCAGGAGGAGCACATACAGGTTGCAGAAATGTAAGTAATTTTTAATTTCATAATTTTCAATTCTTTTCGAAACAGTTCCAGTTCCCCCAGTCACATACACTATCCCTGCCATGCCCATGCCTACCCCCTGCCAGCTACCTCCATCCTATTCAATGAGAAATGATAAAGAAAATACTTTTGTTTACTGAAGTATTTTGTTTCTGGTCTTACAGAGACATTTTTAAGCTCCCACACACAGTTCAATATTTTATCAGCAATGTTTTATCTGGCACAGGAAATTCAGACAAATGTCTTGGAGGCATCATGGAGCCTCCATAACTGACATTAGATAGCTGAAGTTGGGAGAAGAATGTTATTATTGAGTGGGAAACCCTCTCATATCATCTCATGAGCCTAATTCAGCTTGAATATTCACAACTGACTTCCCTTTTCCAAGTAATCATACACTTTATCAGTCCTCCCAATGACTGCACAATTATCTACATTTTGAAGGATTAACTGAGTGTCACAGTGTATTTCCAGCTATTTATATTCATGAGGCTCCTCCTGAAGGCCCACAATTAGGCTGAAGAGCTGACACCCAATCCCTTTGAAAGATTGTCCAAGTACATTTGATGTCATTAACACTGCCCAGAATTCTTATTATGAGGTGCCACAGTGAGATGTTCAGGGCAATTTCTCCATTTGGGCTGCAGATTCCTGTTCCAGCTATTACAGGCTGAATTTGTTTGTTTGTGTGTTTTAAATAAACCGAAGCTATTCTTGCAGTTTCAATATAAACAAGACAATGAAAAAACTGTTTTCCAGCATTAAAATTTCAAATAATTTCTCCCTTAAGACTATTGCCCCTCCTGTCCTTCTGGCTGGAGACGTAACCCATCTGGAGGTGCCAGCACCAACCCCAGAAACTCTGGATTGTGCCCCACCTATGAAAAGCTCCAAATCCAGGCTGCCTGAAAAACTACACTTACACATACTTAGGAAAAGCTGCAAGATCTCAACAGCTGAATTTTTTTCTGGGTGCCTGTCGTAGCTGGGTGAATGCCTGCTCCTGTCTGCTTCCTGTCCCATCCAGATGCAGATGTTGGTGACCTCTCTGGGAGCACTTCCACATGTACAAAGAAAACCAGGCACTTCAGGAATACCCAAGCTCCTTGGAATGAAGTCCTGAAAATGGACACTAGGAGTCTCTTTGCCATGCCTTTTCCATGACCTGAAAGCTCCTGAAGGATGGGCCCATCTGGCTACAGCTGAGGAGGAACAAGAGTCAGCACTGGTGAGGGAGTGGCCGCAGCAGCAGGAGCGGAGTGAAGCATCTGCAGCTGGGGATGAAAGGGCATCCTGGAGCATCTGGGCAGATGGAGGTGGTGACCATGAAGGAGATGAGCAGGCTGAAGAGGAAGTCTGGGAGTCGGAGAGGTGTGGGAGGAAGGGCAGGTGGAGGAGGAAGGACCCCCATGGGGAAAGCAGGCTTGGATGCAAGAGTGGAATGTGGTGGGTGGGAAGGGGTGGACACGGTCTGAGATCTCATTGAAGCTGGTGGAAAGATTCCCCTTCAGAAGAGAGTAAAGGAACAAATGGTCTGCGTGGAGGAATGCAGAATCCCCAAAACAATGAAGTACAAGCAAGAAGCCTATCTAAAACCATGTCTCCTGACAAAGAATCATCCAAATATATAGTGAAAGAAAAGGAGAAAAAGGAATTAAAGCTCCTGAAATGCAACTCCTGGATTTTCCTTGTGTCGTTAAAGAGAAAATTCTCCTGCCAAGCACAAGAAAGGAGGGCACTGATTACACTGATCCACAGGTCCTCATCTGCCTGGCCAAGAGTTAGGGAGAAGACACCATTTGAGAGAGGGGTATTGTAAGGATAACTGCAGATGCAGGGAGGCAGACTCAGTGCATGGAGGTGATGGGAGTGTGGCCCTCCTGACACAGGCAGGAAGTCTGAGCAAGCAGCCAGCCAGGCAGAGTTCCTCCCTTGCCCCAGTGCTGCTTGCTCCCTCCAGGAGATCTCCCAATGATTCAGTGTTCCTGGGTTTCCATTGCACCCCCAGAGCAGGGGAAGCTCCTGCCAAAGTCAGCCCTTTTCTGGTTACCAAAATCAGGTTGTTGCAAGGCACTACTTCCTCAAAACTCAGCTTGAATAGCTCCAGTGCCACTGGAGTTATGTGGGTTAAGACAGACTTCCCCTCATGCAGCATGTCGTGCATGGGAAAACTGCACTGCTGAACTTCTACTCTTGAGCCCTGCTTCTTCCCATAGTGCCAGTTCAAAACTGAGTGTTTCAAACATGAGGAAGATGAAATGCTTATTTTTAAAAATGTTTCTGAGAACATAGAGCAGTTTCTTCGTGCTTGGTATACCAACACTCAGCTATGGTTTATTCAACTGTATTTGATTGCTGTAATAAAGATTTTTGATAAATGAACATCTGGCTCATGTTAACTCCTCCCCAAACTCTCCAAAAGGAGGGGTGGTATTACTTCCTCCAAGATATTGCAGATCTGATTTTATTTCCCAGCCTGAACAATATCCATGCAGCTCACACAGTGCTATGTGTCCAGTTTGTCACCAGGCTGCTTGTGTCCTTTCCCACCAGCTTATTCTCCAAGACAATTATAAAATGTCAGACCTCCTCTTATGAAATGCTCCCTCAGTCTCTCACTATCCCTCATCTTTGCAGATGATTTAAAGCCTGGTTACAGTTCCCATTTACGAAATGATTTCCTAGGAGTCAAAGCTTTCTTTAAGCAATGGTCAGAAAATCCTATTAATCATGTCCGTGGCAATCAAAATTCCAGTCAGGGAAAGCGAAATATAATTACTTATTTTCATCAGGCAAGCTGCTGCTCTGCACCTGAGTTTATTAACCAGCCAGCATATCTGATCAGGGCATGGAAAAATCTCCCACCAGATGTCAAAGGGGAGAAAGTGGAAATGTGCCCAGATGGTCCTCAACTTTCTAAAACTCTTCCCTGTCCCTGCTCAGCCTTTCACAACCAATTTAACACTTGCTGTCCCAAAGGGCAGTGTGAGATGCAGGTAGCTTGTGCAGCAGGACAAGTGTTTTTAGCAATAAACTCCTCTTTTCTGGCCTCACAAGGGGCTGGCAGTGCTGTGGCCTTCACCAGACAAAGTCCAGGTAAAAAAAAGTGCAGGTAAAGCAGAGGGGCAGGAGCCTGACCTGTGATACCACAGGGCACTCTGAAAACTGTTCAGTCCTGCATTTAGCATCATCCTTACATAAGGCAAAATATTCAGGGTGAAAACCATTTAGGTCAGTACTTTACTTTAGGTACATGATTATCTGCCTTTTTTTTTTTTTGCTTTTCCTTGTTTTTTTACCTTTTTTTTCTCTTTTTAAAAGAGCTAGATCTATGCCTGATAAATATTCATATTTTCTTCACTACTAGAAATGATGCTGAGGCTCAAACTTTGCATCTTATTAGCTGAAACTGTTAGTGTAGTTAAGAGCCATAACAGGGCAAATGGAGCATGTACCTAAAATAGTTATTGTTCTCTCTTGGAACTGAAAAGGCCATTGTGGAAGTATAAATATTTTTTTATTTATCAGGAAAGGCTTCTCAGATAATGGCTGGCTGCAGAGGAGGCCTTAGAGTACCCACACAAATGTATCTTGAATCCAGTCAGAGTCCAGACAGAGAGAGAAAGAGAAACACTAAAATTGACTGGTAAATATCTTTAGGATGACTGGAACACTGTTCTGAACCTATGATAAAATAAATCAGAACATTTAAAATAATCAACCATAACTCAAGGACTTCTTAGCTAAACAGAGGCACACTTAGAGGCTCAGATATTCACTCACCCAGCCACTACCTCATCTGAATGACAGTGAGGATATTTGGATTTCATTTTTGTTACTGCTAATATGATATAATGACCCACTGAAATTTACTTATCTGAGGCCTTTGCTTATCATGGATTCACAGAGTGATTTTCTTCTTTACAAATGAAAATTATCAACCAGTCAGACAATACCAGAGATTAAGAGCATATCACCAAAAAAGTGAAGCACAGAAAAAAAATCAGTAACAAAAGCTCTCATACCTACCAAAAGCTTTCCTACCTTTTATTGAAACCCTGGGTCCTAAAATTTTATTTAGCAGCACAATGGACTAATTGCAAATGGCTTTGGTAGTACATACATTATTCACATTATTGGGCATAGGATAAGGATTTAAAAAGCACCACTAAATTAATTTCCTTCCCAAGATGAAACGAGAAGTTGCTCAGGGGATCAGGTGATACAGAGAATTAACAGAGCTTTGAACAAAGGAGAAAACAGAGCAGGGAAGCAGAAAAATCAAAGGGGTCCAAGTATTCATCAGCTCCCTTAATTTAAATATGAAACCAAGGAGCTGTGACAGCAGACACATAAAGCATTGGGCCCCACGGTGTCTGTTTAACACAGGGAGAGCAGTCCCTGCTTGGGAACAGCTCCTCTGGGCAGAGCCAGCTTTGGTCCAGAGCCAGGGCTGGAGCTGCTGTGTAAGAGATGGGATGGGGAGATGAACAGGCAGAATCTGGCCTAACTTGTGCTTGTTTTAGGCTGCATCCTTCCCCACGTTCCCCAGTGCTACCATCCATGGCAAGCCAAGTTCCCCAGACCATGTCCTATCCCACCAGGCTCATGTCCATTCCACAGGGTGCTCCTAGGCTTGGTGACACTCACTGCTGCAAGCCAGTCTGATAAGCTGGGGGTATCTGGTATCTCTTACCAGCTCCGCAAGAGTCAGCTGTGCTGGTTTGAAGCCCATGATGACAAGGCAAGTGAAGTCCTTGTTCTTTCCCACCTTATACCCTGCTGTAAGGCTGGCACCTGGAAAAAGTAAATACTCCTTGTGCTTATGGGATCTCTCAAAGGAGCTGGCTTTTCTTAGAATGGGGAAGCCATTCATATCAGATGCAAAAGGAAAAGCAAACTTTAGCCTTGGCATGCAGAGCCATCCTTTACCAACACACCTCCTAGAAGTGAGAATACACCTGAGAACAAAGATGTGGCTCCTTGCAAGCACAAGAATGTCCTTACTGCCTGTGTTCCTCCTACAGAAGCCTCTGTGTGGCCTCTTGCCCTCCTTTTTGACCACAAACAGTTTGGATACAAGATCCTATTTGATCTCATGCCCTGGTGCTTTCTGGTCACATCTAGCACAACCACAGAGAGATTGGGGAAACTTCACCCCCAGGACTGGGAACCTACAATTCCCTTTCACACCCACAGTGGCTGTGTTATGTACATTCTGTATTTTCCATTATTCCTGTATGTTGAGGGGTAGGGAATGCACATGGTCTCAGGGGAACTGGAGATCCCTTTTGACCCTCAGCACAGGACAGGTTCCCAGCATTTTGTGTTCTCTTCTGGGTATCCTGGATGGGAATCCCATTTTCTGAGCACTCCTGCTCAGCTCCCTCCTGGAGGCAAAGGCCAGGAGAAGCTAGCTTGGTGGGAGTGCCAGAACCCTCTGGGGGATCAGGACCTGCTCTTTTGTCTATCAAGCAAACTGAGAACAGAGGTGAAGGATGAGCCCATTTGCAATTAGAAAATGAGGGGAAGAATTAGCTTTCCCATAATACTGATTTCCCACGGGCTTTACAAGCCAGACTAAGTTTCTCCTAAATTTTTGGCCTCTCGGGTCCACTCTCCTGTTTCAGTCTATAGCTTAGGCTCTGCATTTCACATAAGTAGGGGGAAACAAGCCCCAAGCAAGGGAACAGAGGAAATGGTAGTCAGAAATTGCATTTTTCTCTACCTCGAAGGCACTCTTAAGTATTTCTACATGAAAAATATTTTCACATATTGAGACATTTTCCACACCTAAATATTTTTTTGTCCCCTGCCTCCCTCATTCTCTCTTGGGCATTTATTTATGTAAGAAGTGAGACAGCATTTAGAAGAAGAGCTAATTGGCTCAGACACAACTGGATGCTGCATGAGGAAGGGCACTCATTTCTCTTGATAGATCAAAGTGCTTCTGCTTTCCGTTACATAAAACATGTATGAAACTGGTCAGAAAAGAAGCATGAGATTACAAACAACTTAAGAAGTTGCCACTCTCACAAAGACTAAATATTTAATTGATTTGTTATTTATGCAAGAGGTGAGCACAAACCCCAGTTCCACTCACCTGAGAGGGAATGCACTGAGGTGTAGTGCTGATGTCAGATGACAAGTAGCATGGAGACTTGCCCAGCTGCCAATCATGGCTCAGGGTAACCCAGCTTTCACCCCAGTCTGGAAGAAAATTAATTATCTGCTTTTACACAGAACAACTCAGAAGTGTTGAAATGTTACTGAAAGACATTTTTTCTACCACCACCCACATAGCCTTCATATTTGAGTAAGTCTCAAAGTAAGAGCCACACCAAACCAAAGTTTATCAAACCAAATTTAGATTTTCTAAAGCCTCTTCCTTCATTAAAGTATTTGTGGGCACTTTGCTGAAGTGTATTTACTTCAAAATGTGCTTCAGTTGTTCCTTAAGGGGGTAAGAGCCATCCCTCAAATGTACTGCTGAACCTTCATAAAAACCCTGCAGTTTTCCATTAAAAAAACCCAGTGATGTAGCTGGAGAGGTTGTTGGGTAAGAAAAATCAAGGGTGGTCAGAGCTGGCCTTTGGCTTGAGCCTGCAGCCCTGCTCCAAACCCTCCACTGCTCTGCAAGCACAGGGGCCTCCATTCACTGCCCATGTAACATCACTGAAGTCAGATAAATCAGCTCAGCTTCTTCTAAAAAGAGCATAAACCATTTTTCACCTTGCAATTCCAAGAGGAAGACAGGAAAAATCGTATTGGGCTCCAGACACCACACACAACAGAGTCTCACTTTGTCTGGAAACAATACAAAATTCACATGCAAAGCATAAGGAGGACACAAAGGGCCCTGTCAACCCCTACGAACTCACAACAGAGGGTTCCCCTCTGAGCCTGTATAAACACCATATGCACTGCTGGCTCTGAGAAATCCTGGGGACAGCTATGGCTGGATAAGGACTGCTGGGTCAGAAGATAATCCAGGAGAGAGTGAGACAAGCTGGTGTGTTAGACAAAGGCCAGTACAGTCCTTGCAATCCACCACATGGCACAGTGCACACTGTGAGGAGCTCTGTGGAGCTGCTGAAGGCAAAACATGGACAAAAGATTAATTGAGCCCGAAATAATAGCTCTCAGTGGAGAGCTGCATCTCTCTGTCTTGAAGAGCAAAGCACTTGAGTGTGTCAGATCCCTGACAAATGCCAGTGATGCCCAAAGAAGCAGGAGCTGAGCAGCATTTGCTACCCCTTAGGAGAAAAAAATCGTTATTTAAACAGTATGGTTTAAAAGGTGAATACTCAAAAAAAAGAGGTGGATCCTATGATGTGCAGTGAGTACCCAAGTATGTGTTGTGTTCACCTGACAACTGCACAGGCAAAACCTGAACAAAGCCACCCCTCGAGGCTCTGAGCTGATCTCTGTCAGGTTTGGCCTTGCCAAGACACTGTGTGGCACCTGGAGCAGCAGGTGTGAGAGCCTCCCCCTGCCAGACGCACGCCTTGTTCTTAACATCCCACAGCTCTTGGGCTGCAAAGGTAGAAGGAATCATTCTACTGCTGCAGAGACATTATTTCAGACCTCTCCATAGGTCTAGCACTTTGTCTTGCAGAGCTACACAACGAAGACTCCAAGACTGTGATCTAATTCCTGAATGTATTAAAAACAGGACTATTCTGTGGCATGGACAAGCAGGAGGGAAAACTAAGGAAAGGCTGGATTAAGCCTCTCCTACCCAAATTCTACATCTCTGTTGTGGGACAGAGTGAGCAAAACTAACCCACGCATACCCTGCCTTTCTGGACAATTGGCCATGTACTTCATCTGAATTTGCAAGCTTTGCCAACGGTATTTCCCAGCTTGTGTGGTCAGCAGAGCTTCCCTGCTGTGTCTGCACGTCACAACTCACTCCCCCAGACCTTTTCACTCCACCTAGTCCTGTTAGAAGCATGGGATTTACACTTTGGTAGGGATCCGTGGGGTTTACACTTGCCAAGTGGCTTCTATGTTTATGGCAGGTTATTGGGAACCTCAGGGGTCAGATTTAGGAGCTAAATATCAGAGTGGGCAGTGGAGAGCACTTGAAGTCAATCAGGGCTGACCGAAGCCTTCTCTCTGAAGATGATTCGTTTGCTTTCGGTGCTGGTCCCATGTGAAGCACTGCACTCTCAACCTTCTAAACTGAGAATTTTGGAACTCCTGATCTTTTCCTACAAACATAGCTTGCTTTTTAGGTGTGACTGAGATCAAAAAGATAAAGCTTTTGAATCTTGCATTGGCAGTTTTATTGCTAAGAAAGTCCCCAAAAATGCATAGTTTTCTCAGCAGATTTTGATGAAGCTTACTAAGTTATTCAGCATGAACTCAACACATACCCCCCCTACCCCCTCAAAAAAAAGTGAATAAAATATGAAAGAAGTTTCTGCTGGGACCAGAGAATGAAAATACATAATCTCATGATGTTTTTCGGTCAAATTATACAGAGTTTTCAGTGGCAGAATTCCTTAAATTTGAAGATAATTTTTGCAAGCTTTTATTGAGAAAACATAAGACTGAGAGTAGATCTACAAGTAGGTCCATGCTAAATTGAGATCCCAGAGACTTTGCAGTGCATTTTGCATAAATCTGAGTCACAATGAGCAAACCTCTGACACTGCTTTCTTTGAAGTATTGTTTCACTAAAATAAAAAATGAAAATCCATGTGCTTCCTTCTATGATGAATTATTCAGCTCCTACAGAAAAAGGGACAAAAGGAGAAAAGAAGAAAAAAGCTGGGAAGCACATAAATATCACTCACAATATGCAAGAATAAATCTAATAACTTTTGGAATTTCTGGGGAAATATATTTTAATGTTCTTTTCAACACAGGAAGTGAGGCCCCCATTCACATGAAATGAATGTGCATAAAAAAGATACCAAAGGTTCTTTTGCAGCTGCAGTGCAGTGAGCTGCAGCCATCCATCAGTTGCTGCCCAGGGGGAAATGCCCTTTTATCCTAATTGTGTGCAGAGCTGTTCAGTTGTCACATGTGACTCTGAAAGTTGTTTCTGCAGTTTTGCCCACGTTTTGTATACAGAATTCTGTAAATGGACCTCTGGCCTTCATTTCTCTGATCTGCTCTCTTTTAACAAAGTGCTGTGTATTTGCAAGAGGGGGAGCCGTGCTCCCAAAATTCAACTAGTCATTGTTCATCTTGTGCACTATCAGAAGGAAAAAATCTAAACTGATCTGTGAAGTTAAACACCTTTTGTTTTCAGTAGTTGATAAATGGAACAGAGAGATTCCTATTTTACAGTGCTGATACAGATGACTTGGATGCTTTTCTCCTCAGCTGTAATGTCCCAAATAGTTATTTCTAATGATTATCACTTTAAAGTACAGCATTATGCACCTCCTTTGGTACAAATCAATTTTATGTAGAGGTTGATGTTTTCTTTTTACTGTTATGACCAAGTTTAATTCAAATATAGTTGGAACACAGCAGGGAAATGCAGTACTTCAAACACAGCTCCTCCAGCAGAGCAAAATAAGAAATTCAGCTATCTTTTTATTAAAGCAGATGAGAAAGAGCAGTCAGTATAGGAACATTAATATGCATGAAGCTCGATAGAGTGTCTGTAGATGACATCTGTATTCTGTTCACGAGGCACTGTTGGATGGGAGTGTTTTGCAGAGGTGTAAGCAAACCTCTGAGGCTCAGTGGTGGTGTGGATACACTTCTTCCACCAGTGCTGCTCTGGAGCAGCTGCCTGACAAGAGGAATGGGGTTGGAGGTGTGCTGAGGTCCCATGAACCACAGCCAGTTACCCCTGCCCTTCCCCTGGAGCACAGCCACAGGCAGAGTCCCTCTGCTCCCACCCATCGTGCTGTGAGCTCCCAAGAGTGCTGCCCTTCTGGGCTGCAGAGTGCCCAGCACCATCACGTGCAGTCCACCTGCAACCTGTCCCTCCATTTCCAGCTTAAAACCTTAAACTTGGTCAGACCTGAGATTCAACTTTTAGTGGCTTCAGATACAATATTTTTCTAGTTCATCAGAATTGCTTGGTCCTGACTAAAATCCACAAAAAAACACCAAAAAATTATGTGTCTTGGTGTGATGCAAGAGGAGTTCAGACACAGAGGAGCCTCCCAGTTCTTGCCCAAAGCTGGCCTGGCCTCTGACACTCTGGACTGAAAACATGGCAAGAGGCCAAATGATATTTTGTGAAAATATGCAAGTCCTTGGGAGATGAGATAAACAGCCTTTTATAAGACTCAAAAACAGCTTCCCTGGAGAAGTGACAAAGAGATCCTCATTTTGAAGAGTGGAGTATAAAAGATAACTTCTTGGAGGTCCATGTCAGTCACATAGATGAGAGGAAGATAAATATAGCTGCAGAAATGGCTGCTGTACTCCAGCCCATCAGATTGGCTGTGGAAACTCTGCATGGCCTCCCTTCCATCGTCTCAGAGCTGATGTTTACAAGGAATAAAATACATAATTAGGCAAGCAGTTGGCAAAGGACATAATTTATCATATTAAGCAATTAAGCAGCACTGGACCGATTTGGCTGCAGCTCTGAAAAATCCGCAGAGTGAAGCAGTGGCACTTGACATTAAAGCTGAACTTTCCTTAGGTCTAATTTTGACTGCCATTCATAGAAACAAAGTTTTTTGGGCTGATGGAATTTGGAATGTGGGCAGCACAGATGCAGAACCTGGCTGTTTGTCTCCACGAGCTGCCACGGCTGTGCCAGCCCGGAGCAAGCGCCAGGGCACCAGTGAGGGCTGTGAGCAGGAGCAGAGCAGCCTGTTCCCGTGCTTGGAGAGCTGGGCCACCAGCATGACTCTGATTTTTGGGGGCTGGGGAGGTCCCTGTGCAACCACCACTTCCCTGCTATGGCGTGTTCCCTTCCCAGGGTCACTCCCTGCAGGTGGCTCCTCACAAGGCTCCTAGCACACAGGGTGCTGGCGTGGATACTCCTGGGGCTTGACTTCGTGGTAATGCAGGGGAGAGCGAAGGGTAAACTGTGATCTCTGCTGGCCCAGCAGCTCTGGTGGGGTGGATTAGCTCTGGCTCAGCAACAGCCACCCCAAATCTGCACAGCCATTCTCTGTCGCTGCACAATGCTACAGGGCCATCATGTTTGTATCCACAGAGGCAAACTGATCCCATCTCACATGGTCCTGAAACCATCTTCTCCTCCTTTAGGGAGAGAAAAGGACACTAGCTAGGACAATGAAGCACCCAAAGCATCATAGCAATGCATTTGTTGTTTGCTTTCTATCTTTGTTCCTTCAGTGAACACCACCAGCATTTAACTCTAATGGAGCCATTTTACTTCTCTCCATAATTCTTCATGATTTTGGAGCAGAGAGAAAGAAATCAAAGCACCAACACAAAGTTGCATGTCCATCATTCATGCACTTAGGAGCGCTGTCGACAATTTTTCTTTTAAAAGAAACCAGCTTTGATGTCTAACTTCCTCTAGTTAAAAAATTATCCATTAAACGTAACTTTCTTATTGCTTATGCTGTTTAATTCTATCCAGATTAGTTGACTGAAGTAGGTGAGTTAATTTTGTTTTCTGCCTCCCCACACCAACACAACAGCTCTTTGCTTTGTAGTCTCCTACTTTGCAAGCTAAATGTTCAAATGAACTGTTCATGCCTAGAATTTTTAAATGTTTGAGAAGTCTTCTGTACACAAAAGAGCTTAAAAACCTTTGTAAAAACAAAATGCAGCACTATTTTAATCAATATCTAGCTAGTAATGGCAGGAGTTTTTAGAAGCCAATGTATATTTCAAGAGTCTGACTTGAGAGGCTGTAATGGGCTTTCAATTACAGGAGCTTTATGTTAGGTTAAACTCCTCAATCACTCTTCACATTCCCTGGTCATTACTCCTGAGATGAAATGCTGAGGAGATTGGGGATCCCCTGGGTATTGCCTGCAGCAGGTACCCATTTTCAATACTGCTATTATCCCTAAATACACTGGCAGAAAGGATTTTTTGTGCTGTCAGCAATCTGCACATCAAAACATGCTCTGTGCAGAATGAGAGTTAATGAGCTGCCTCCTTTGTGCAATTTTATCAGAGATCAACAGACCTGGGTATATGAAAGGCCTTTATGTAACTGAAGGCAGCAGTGGAAAAATTCAGATTTTGTGAAGTATCGTGAAATCGTTTTTTAAGCAACACGTCTGCTGCTTGGATTTTCTCTTTCAGCCCTTTCAGGACTTCTCAGCCAGCATAAAACTTCTATTTTTATCCTCATTTCTACTTTTTCCCCTTAGAAAAAAGGAATAAGATGATGGCCACTCCAGAAAAACATAACCTGCAGCCATCATATTTGCCTGCAAATTCCTTCTCAAAGCTCGCCCTGCTGCGATGTTTCCAAAACATGGCATGCCCAGTCACTGATAAAACTAAAGTAAACTTGCTGCTTGCTATTCCTAGTGTTTTCAGAGTGTTTTCACCCCTATTTCCAGGATAGATACAGCTCTTCTGCCCAGCATGCCAGGTGTCTGACCAACAGGCTGTTCCTCAGGGCAGAAGTGCCATTGCTTATGGAAATGCAGTGTGAGCTAACCACCCTGGGACTGCTTAACCTATGTCTTAAAATTACATCTTGCAGTATTTTGCTTCTCTGTGCACTCCGGTGTGTTTCTCATGTGTCCCTTTCCTGGGGTGCTCAAGGACAAGAAGAGGATGGATGGATGGATGGACGGACAGATGGATGCTCCCAGTGTTCACCCAGGGATGCTGCCTGCTTGGCAGGGCCCCTGGGAGCAATCAGACCCAAGGTTGTATTCACACTATGGGAGGATGCTGGAGAAAGCCAGGAAAGGGAGAAATGTCCCACAGGAGTCTCAAAATTCAACTGATTTTGTTGCAGCAAATCTTCAATTTTTTTTAATAAGAAAAATAAAATAATGATTCTGAAATATTTGTATAGGTTGGGACAGCTCAAAGGCTCTTCTCTAAACAAATCTGATGCAGTGCTCACAAAAATGCTGATTTATAGGCTAAAAGGTTATGTCATCTAGTTTGGAGCACTTAGACCTCCATGCATGCACTTATTCCAGGAAACAGAAGTCAAGGCTCAACCTGAGAAGACACAATCATGTCTCTGCACTTACTTGATCATATAAGACTCAAAAAACATGTCTTTGGAAAAATATGACCTCATTTTGTTCCTTGTGTTTTACAAATCAACTCCTTGCAGCAGTCTGGAAGCTGATGAACACCATCTTCTTGTGACTATGAGCAACACTTTCTTCCATGTGTCCCTTTGCAGCAGGCAAATCTGTTGCCTGAGATGTGAGACTAAATACCAGCTCTAGGCTGGTGCCACTGGAAGGATGTGCAGTTTACAGCAGGGATGTTTTTCTGCCTTGACTTTCTGTGCCAGCTTCTGGGGTGGAAGACACATGAAAAGGAGGAATTTGTCCACTAGCAGAGGGTCTCAAAAGTCAGGCACAAAGCCTTCAGACATCCTGATGCTTGCCTGCATCTAGTCAACACAGTGACATAAATCTCTACACATCTATCTCCCTGTCATTTCCTGAACATATGTAACCCTGCAGGCAAACCCACAACATGCTGTGGCCAAAAGATGAGGTTATCATCTGCAAACCCACGTTCAAGAGCTCCGTGAGAGCTCTGGTCTCTCACAGACACCCAGGCAAATGCCTACTGCTTGCAATTAAAGTTATTTTCCTCATGACCTTCTCCAAAAACTTATCCCTGAAGTAAAACCCCAACTTGTCCTCCAGTAAATGCCTCCTAGGCCCAAACAGATCTCTCGCACATGCTGGTGTGGCTGGTGTGACTCCATGGATCTCTGTAGGGTAAACAACAGATCTGAATCAACTCCCTCTGTCTCAGCAAGCTCTCATTCCTAATGGGAATAACCTACCTTTCACTGCACACACGGCCAGTGCCTCTGCTCCTCTGTGCTGTCAACTCTGCATTTCACCTGAGTCCATCAGAGCACTGTTCACAAAACCCTGCAGCTCCATTGTGTTGTACCAGGATCTTCCCCTGCCCTGCACAACGGTTCCATCTCCTTTTTTCCCCTCATCATAACCTTTGCTCCTTCTTAAGGGATCTCTACCCTTTCCATTGTAGCCATACACATTTTCTGCCCTAACTAGCCTGAATGCCACTGCTTCTTTCCCACCCATCCTAGTGTGTATGCTGGAGATGTGCTTTAGAGATCTTATTTGGGAAAACACTCAACTGAACCTGGGCATTAATTTCACACTCATGGAAGCCCCTTTCACCCTAATGCATCACCAACGAACAGTTAATTAAGATCTCTGTGTATCTGAAAGGTGGAAACCTCTTTTTCTTGCAGAGTGGCAGAACGTGTGACCCTTATTTCAGTTCCCTGCCGTGCTCCTTGTCCGTTTGCAGATTTTTGGCTCTGTGCTCTCCATGTGTTAGTGATTAGTTCTGCTGTTACACCCAAGATAACAATTTCTCTGTTAAGGCTGAGATCTTGTGGGTTTGAGCAGTGAACCAGGATGCATTAGTAAATACATTTGCTAAACAAACCTCCTTAATTTTTTGTTTAAAACCAGAAAATCAGACATGTAATGAAGTAGTTAATTAACATTTGAAACATATTGTTACCTCCATCTGGCCCAAGGATTAGCCAATAAATGGGGTCTTGCCAGGTTGTTTCCACTACAATACAAGGGATGATACGTCAAGCATTTCCTTGGTGCAGCAGTGTTTATTTATTGTATGAGACACACACAGAGTCTTGTTTCCCTGAACACAGAGGGCAAACAAACAGGAGCAGGTTCCTTGCTCAGCAGCTCTCGCCTGCCTTTCCAGGGAGCACTGTGCCCAGAAGAAGCTCTGTCTCTTGGCTCACTCCCAGAGGCTGCTCCTGGATCTCTTACTACAGCCTTTCAGTGACTCCATAACAAATACATTCCTCTGGAAAGTTGGAGAGCTATTTTTAAACCCCCTCACACACAGCTGTAATCAATCCATCGCCTGGCCCCGTTTGCCAGGACCTCTGGGGAAACCCTCCACCCACACAGCTTGGCTTCTGCTCAAGCCTCATAGGCATGGCCAGGTGCTGCTCTCTAATTACACAGAGGTGTGTTAATTGTGGCTATTACTTAGCCCAGGTGTGCTGAGATAATGCTGGGGGCTGTCAGAAGCATGAGGGTGAAGGGTGTGATGAACACCTTGCAGTGTGAGGTGCAGACAAGGCTCCAGACACCACACACTCAGGTGGATCTGTCCTCCTGTAAGGAGCATGTGAGGACAGCTCAGGAATTCACAGCTGATCTCCTCCCAAAGTACATATCCTTATTCAGTTCTGTGACACCTGGGCTGGTGGCCCAGCAGCTGCAGACAGCCAAGCAGGGGTTGCTTTCTGCCCCTCCTTACACCTGCCTTGGTCCTTAGCCCTGCACTTACTTACTTGCACTGCTCTGCATAACCATTGCATCACCCTTCAGGGCTGTCTGGCCTGGAACATGTCTCTATAGATTCAGATGAGCCTGTTTGGTTTTATTTCTGCAAATCACTCAATGAGAAAGTCAACTGTGGCCTTTTCTTTGCTGTTCTAATGTTTAACAGAGCAAATTAATGCTTTGAAACAACTTCATAATCAAAAGCCGTAAAGGTCCCTGAGAAAACAAAGTGTTCTACAAAGAGATATTTTGGTGTCAGGATAAATCACTAGGAAAACATTAAGAGACCACTGTAGACCTGCCTGGGGAAACTGTGCATTTCTCACACAGTGGGAGAAGGTGTGCAGGGGCTGGAGCACTTCTGCATCTGCATCCCAGAGGAAAGCATTAAAGTCACTCACCTTTCCACTCACTGCAACAGTAATATCTGAATGTAAATATATATGGAAAGAAATGAAGTCTGCAAGAAAGGAGGAGTTGTGGTCCTTTGGGACAGACCAAGGCCACAATAGAGAGCTCAGTCCAGAACAGGCAATACCACAGCGGCTTATGGTGCTCAACTTTGGTACATTTAAGGAGTCCAAAACTCTTATTTTAAGCCCTCTTTCAGAAGGAAATCCTTGTGTCTTAAACAGGGAGGGCAAAAATCAGCACCATGTCTGCAACAAGGCAGATGCCAGCTTCCTCCCCAGCAGGTATTTCTCCCTCCTGCCCTCCACCTCTGATTTCTGCCCCAGGTGCAGCAGCAGCAGGGCTGCCCATCCAGGGCTGCCCCAGCACACAGCCCAGCCCAGAGCCAGCCTGAGCAGTCCCAGGGGAGCTTGTGGGGACCAGCAGTGTAGGAGATGGGAAAGCAAGGACTGAAGCCACCATCCCCTCCTGAGCAGCTTTCGTAAAGAGCTGGTGGCTGTGCAGGGACACCACGGCCAGAACCAGCAGCACCAGAGGCTCAGCTATGGCCAAACCAAAATAAAGGCGAATTCTATTCCTTTAACCTCCAGGAGAACTGAAATCACACTATCTCACTGCCAGCCTTCACGGGGGAGCTCCTGCTCCCCTCCAGACAGCCCTGCTGGTCCCCCAGCCCTGTGATGGGAGCTGAGAAGGGGCTGCTGGAGGAAAGGCAACTTGTACCCACTCTTGGGGACACCCTACCTCCCTCTCCAAGCAGAAATCCCACTGATATGCAGACAGTCGGCTGCTTGTTGAATTACTCCTAGAGTATTTCCAGCCCCAAAACACACACAGTGCCTTTAGAGAGGGGGAAGAGGATGGTGGACTCCCCACTGCTCTGTGACAGGGCAGGCTGCGCTTCCCCTCAGCACCAGCTGCACTCAGGCAGGCTATTAATTAATTTTATAGGCCTTTAAAATTCGCTATGAAGCAGAAAATGGTTTTCAGAGAAAAGCAAACACACCCTGTGCTTTCTCCCCAATTAAAGCTGATGAGCTACACTGGCTCAGCCAAGACATAACAAAACAATGAAAACAAGGCAAAAGGTTTCAAAGTGCAAGTGGTCGAATCAACAGAGAAGTGTTTTCCCACATAACAGAAGAAAATAATTAAATAAAGTGTTGCACTTCAGAGCTATAGAAGGAAATGAATGAAGATGGAGATGTGGCAGTGGTAAAATACAAACCCACAGGCAACTGAACATCCAGGTCTAAGAGAAGGATGCATTGACCACAAAATCAGTGGTCAGAAAACTTCTCTGCAGCAAAGACCATTATGAGGAAATTGCCAAAAATAGCCAAACGCCGTATTTTAATACAAAACAGGTATGTTCAGGAGCAACGGAAATGTTTCTAGTGCAGTGTCTGTACACATAAGAATAATTATTGCTGCAGTAGCAGGAAGTTTCATGAAGGATTTGATAAATAAAACTGCACAAAACTAAAGCCAAAGGAAAACACCAGTGAAAAGGTCCCAGTGCAAGAGACCCCAGATTATGCAACTTCATCACAAGTGCAAGAGAAGAGCCAAGCTATGAGACAGAGTGATTCAAAGTCAAAAATACCCCTAAGGACAGATCCCAGGGGCAATGCAAAGTTTGATGATCTTGCTGGGTCTAAGACAGGAACTGAAATATCAGCAGAGATAAGGCTGGCCTGTGCAATGTCCAGCACTGGAATAACCCAAGATTTCCATTCAAAATTGCCAAAGCCCCAGAGAGGAAGACATTTTCAGCACAGTATGCTGGGGTGTTTCACAGTCCTCCCTCTCATTTTGCACAGATGGAAACTGGAGGGAAGCCAGGAGAGTTGCAGCAACAGGAGAAGAGAAACCTTTTCCCTCATCACTGCTGACCAGGATCACTGCTCTTACCAGCGCTCAGTTTCTTCCAGTGCAAAATGACAAGAAAATCTTTTCTAATTCAGGATCCAGCAAGGAATAAAGAGGCTAGGTGGTCAGAGCTGAGGACTGAAATCATCCTCTAAAAACCGCAAACATTCAAGTGCTCCTGTTTTGGGCAGCCACCTACAGAAAGCAATCAGAGCCATCTGCAGATCAGCCCTCTACAGCTGAGACCCCCAACCCTGGAATGCACAGGAGGGAAGGGAGTGATGTCTGAGGGCAGCTGCAGCCACGGGTGCTCACATCCAGCTCAGGGTCTTCTACAGACACAGAGAGAACAGGATTGTAAAGGCTGGTTTTGAAAAGAAGGAACGGGTGCATTATAAATGTCATGTTTCACAGCTGCACAAGGTTCCTCAGCACCAATGCCTCGCCTTGTCAGCCTTGGGATGGAGTTTTGGGAGCACAGAGCAAGCAGAAGCTGCAGCTCTGCATGACTAAAATCTTACACATAAAGACCAACTGTGAGGGAATGCAAATCCAGACAGGGTCTCTGCAGGGAAAACTTAAGAATATCGACTTTTAAATTGATTTTTTATTATGTAGCATTCCTAGAGATGTGACTTTTATCCTGGCCCAGCAAGTTAAAGAGATTATTTTTGAGTGATTCAACCACCATACCCATGTGGCTCTAATACCTCCCATGCTTTTAAGCATTCAGTCTTTGGTTTCTTACCAACATTTACACCAATAATACAATGTAGAACGCTCAAGGTGCCCCTGTGCCTTCCTCTGCCAAAGCAGACACACAAGCCCTGTTCCTCCAGCCACAGAGGTGAAGAAAGAAAGCCAGGTGAGGATGAGGAACAGGCAGATGCCAAGATGACTATCAGCAGTGCAAGTCTCAGGAACACAGCATGGGGTTGGACATAGCAGGGGCAGGCTCAGGCAGAGCTCTTTACACCCACTTCAAATTCTGCAGGGACACTGTCAGGGGTGGGTCACAGGTACCTGATGGGAAAAGCTACAATCTCCGCAAGGTTTGCAAGTGACTGTGTGTGAATAGTCTTGGAGAGCAAACAGACCATCCCTAAATCTCCAGCACAGAATGTTGCCAAAGGAAAAATACATATTTTTAATTAACCCTCCCCCTAGAATATTGATCTGCACTGCACAGATTCCTCCAGGTCTCCCTTAGTAACTGTTAATGCTTAGAATATAATGAATAAAACCCAAGAGACTGTTTATCCTCTTCCTTTTCTCTTTTAGGCGCCATCCCATCTTTTATCACCCTCAGCTATTTTTCCTGTGTGTCGAATCATTTTACCGTGCTGGAGTTGTTTCAGTACAGATGCTTTGCCTCCTACCACCGTGAGCCCATCAGGCTGCTCTGTGACCACAGCCACCACAAGGAAATAAACCTCCACAACATCTCAGTGGAAGAGCATTTGGAAGCTTTTAAAGAGCAGCAGTGCCTGTGGCAGAGCAGCCTTTCCCAGTGCCACTGACAGATGGAGATGAAATAGACTTTCTGAGTCTCTTTTTAGAGAACTGATGCGATGGCAACAACAATCTGCAGACCAAACTGCAAGTGTCTCCCCCTGTTTATGTCTCAGCTCCCACCTGCAAACCTCTCCTGGAGGAAGATCTTGGTCCAGCCCCAGACACCCACATGCAGGTGCCCTGCTGAGACCTATTTTTTGCCCTCTTTGCCCTTTGGCTCCTTTCCCACACTGGTCCAGTGACTCCTTCATGGCATTTTATCCCAGTAACAACCCTGGCCAGCACATTTTTCTAGGCAAATTTATCCCTGCCAACCTCCGTCCCTTGAATGTCAGCTCTTGCCTCATCTGAAAGAATGTGTGGAAGCCTTGGAAACAAAGACCAGAGAAGGAACTGTGACAAGGCCACATACAAAGAAAAGTGACTTCTTTCTTGTCCATTTCAATCAAAGTCAGGGTTACTGTCTGTGGTAGCAGAAAACATTTCAGGCAAAAATGAGATTTGTTAAAATTTACCAACATCCCTATGTGTCCTTTTATATCCACTAACTATCCACTAGCTTTTATATCCACCTTTATATCCACTAACTTTTATATCCACTAGCTCATCTTCCTTACAACCTTTCTATACTCTTGAAATTTGCTGTATCTGCAGACAGTTCTTCACTGGATGAGCCAAACAGGTTTGTTGGCTATGAAACTACAAACCCTTAGCTTCCCCAAATATTTTCTTATATTTTGATAGAAAGTGAACAAAAGCTTTTTAAATATATGTACATGGTGTGATTCCTGGAGGGGTCCTGTGCAGAGCTAGGAGTTGCACTTTTACGGTCCTTGTGGACCACTTCCAACTCAGTATATTCTATGATTCTATGATTATTTTATATATGTTTATCATCTTTGATTCAAAGCATATATATAACACTTGTTTTACAAATTTTTTTTTTTACTGCTCCTCTTTGTAAAAGAAAATCTTAACAATGGGAGTGATGGGCTCATTGCTGCCCATCACTCATTTACATCTTTTTCAAGAAGGGCTGAGAAGACTCAAGCACTGTCAGGTAGCTGCAGCACACTTCCAGGTGAGTGCCCACGTTCCTCCTTTACTTTTCTTTCTGCAAAAGTGCTGGTTGCCTTTTCAATTGCTGCTGCTTTGTGAAGCAAATCCCGTCCTGAGCCACACAGAGGGAGGGCCAGAGATTTGTCCTCCCCAGCACACCTCTCCCCAGCAGTACCTATAATTTAGACTTCAGAAATGGATGCAAGTATTTCACATTTATTCCCTAAATAGGGCAAGCAGGGATTGTCTGTCCTTTCTTCAACTCAGCAGTAAGCCACTTTAGTACATTTACTGACAGCTAAAAATAGAGTGCCCATGCCTCTGCTTCCTCCACTGAGTCACCAGCAGCTTCTGACCAATCCCCAGTTGTGCAGCAGATGGTTGGGCTCTGGTTCAGAAGGTGTGGGGCGTTTAACTCTGAGCTTTGGCACGCTCAGTGTGCTTCCATTGCCTTACAAGGGTGTGCTCCTTGGGAATGGGAGCCAATATTCTCACTAACACACATCAGGGAGCACCACCACGGGCTCTGCATCACCTGCAGGGCAGGTAACAGCAGCTCATCCAGCCCTCAGGGTCTGTGCAATGAAGCTGAGCCTGAACTGGAAGTCTGCAGTTCCAAGGAAGGGGGAAATTCCCAGGAAGCAGAGAGGGCACACCCTGGGCTGAGCTGGGGGACTCCTGCTGGAACGCAGCCAGCTTTTGCACAAGGCAGCTGTGAGTAAACACAGCCAGTGCTCTCCGAAGAGCAAACAGAGCGCTGTGCAAGACTTTGTACCAGTGCTGCAAGAAGTCAGAAATGTGGCCAAATGTGGCTGAACTGCTTTGCCTGAGTGGCTGTGTCTGCACAGCCAGCAGCCCTAGCCATGGGAAGGGTGCTACAGGGATAGATGCTGTGGAAATCACACAGTGCCTCCTCCAGATCTGTAACCTGCCCCCCCTCAGCTGTCCCTAGCTTTGGTGGCTTGGTGTTACACCTGGGTTGGCAAAACGAGGTGCTGGCATGGCTCAGTGACCTGGTGCATTGCTCAGCCCTTCACCAGCACCAGGGCTTTCCACAGGGTGTGCCAAACCAGGGGAGGCACAAGGCAGCACTCTGCTTTCTTTCAAACAGCTGACAAGCCAAAACAATGTCCCCTGTCCATCCACTGCAGCACCACAGGCTGATTCCTGGCACCTCTTCTGGGAAACTGAGGCAGGGGTTGCTCCTGGGCAGGGAGGGTGGCGAGGCCCTGGTGCCATGCACGCATCCCTAACTTGCTAGATACAAATGTCAAGTACTTCCATTAAAATAAAAAGTTAATTAGCTTTCTCTGATGACACAGCATGTTTTTCTGGCTGGAACAGGATATGGGATTTCTGGCTTCATTTTCAGGATTAACCTAAATGAGTAATTTTCCCAACTTTCTTTCAGCTTGAGAATAATTATTTGTATATTTTTTAATTTAAAGTCTCTTCAGATTTTTGTTGCTGTTTGGTCTTTCTGGCTTGTTTATTTTTTAATTAAAAGTAATTTATTATGCTTTCTTTTTTTTTTTTTTTTTTTTAAAGCCCATTTAAAATATTCCATGCTGGTCTCAATTTGACAGCAAGAAGGTGGGTGTGGGGATGTCAGAAAAGTTATTTATACTGGGTAACTTTATTGTTAGCTGTTTCTTTTGGGAGGTTCAATAAACCAGTTAGCCATAGGCTGCTATTTTTATATGGCATTATCCTATTTAAAAGAGGGATGAGATCAGAAAAGTGAGTCCTGGGCTGCCCCATGCCACAGCTTTGCTGGGTTTGAGGAAGGTCTCTTTGGACCCAGCGCTTGTCAATCAACATCTCTGTCCATTGGAAGGAGCTACAGGAGAGAAGCACCCAGTGTGGGAATGCTTTTCATGGCTGGCATAGGGACAGCAGTCAGGAGGAACAGAGAGGGTTAAAAGCCACCTAGGATCCTTTCCTTCTTTCTTTGTAGGGTGTATAGGCAGCCAACACCTGTGGAAGATCTGGCCCAGTGACCTGGAAGAATGGCTCCCCAACAGACAACTCGGGCTCAGATTTCAGCCGGCACCATCATCCCAGGCATGGGGAGAGGAGATGCACCTGGGGCTTCATCCAGACTCTGTGTCTCTGCTGGAGCAAAGCTTCATGGCTATGGTCGAAAAAGCCATTGGGGTGTAGGAAAGCAGTGGCTTAGCAGTCTCCTTGCCAGGTAAAGGTTTTGATGCTGCACTGAGGTGCCAGGAAGTAACTCTGCCACAAACTGATGGTGGACCTGTTCAAGCCACAGTGATGTCCCTGCTGGCCCAGCATTAGGGTGATACGATGGTGCCTTTTTCCTGGTGTTATGAAAATGAAGCCAGGCACGGTTAAGAGGGTTGGGGGTCGTTACCTCAGTATTTTAATCAGGATCCTGTTTGATGCATCCACTTCACCCACATGACAGCGTGGCAAAATATACACTGTCCATCAATCACACACACCAGTTATAGACTTTACCCATTAGCATATCTAACAAGGGGGCCCAATAATGGGGCTGGGGTGGGCTAACTCCTAGTTTACAGAATCTGTCCTGCCAGGAGACCTTGGGTTCCTGAGATAGTAGGAATGTTTGGTCTCCCTGGCTCTGCAGTTCTGGGGTGTTCAGTCTCAGGGCCTGCAGAGCACTTACAAAACACTAAGCACTAAACTAAGTGAAGGGTTACGAGTATTCATGTAATACTTGTGAATACACAGAACGGTGTAAAAGATACATAAAAGAAAAGGAAAAAAATCATTCCAGCATCAACAATGGCAGTAGGAGACCTGTCACACACTGCACTTGGGGGCTGCAGCAGCTCACCCCATGCCCTGAATACCAGGCACTCCTAGGGCTGGCAGGAGGGTCCCATACTGCACTGTGAGGCTGCAGGCATAGGGGACCTCCTAGGTGTTCTGCTCCCACCCTGATCCCTTCACTCTGGAAATCTTGGCTGGCCCATGGCACACAGGGGATAAAACACCCCTCAGAGCCACTGGCATGGAAGAAGAGTGGAAACACACACTGTGTCCAACATTTACTGCAGGCTGGAGCAGAGATGGTGCACCCAAGTGACCAGGCTGTGTCCCAGGACAAGATAGAGGATGCTGACCCCATGGGATCGTGCACCAGAAAGCTGCCCAGTTTCACCATGGTACAAATGGGTTCTTTGTCAGAACCACAGGATGAGGGAGCATGAAGAAAGTCCTGTCCTCAGGGCAGAAAGCCAGTAATGCAATTACTTGTCTCACATGATGCTGTAAAATCTGGAATAAGTGGGCCCCAGAAAAACTTCCTTCTGTGGGATGGAGCAGGGGGTCAGAGCCCCAAGCTTGCTTCAGCCTGTGCAATAAAACTGATTCCCCAGCCACTCACTTTGATTTTTCCACCACCTGCAGCCTGGCAGGGAGCAGCAGATGTTAAGAAGACACAGGATTTCAGAAGGAAATCTGATTTCCCTCGAGTTTATCACTTCTCCCTCCTGGCTCTGCTTGTCTCTTCGGCAGCCATCAGCAGCTCCCACAGATGCAGTACACTCCCCTCATTTCCTAGCTGTACCAGGAGCTGTCATAGTAGGAGGTTCAAATAATTGTTTTTGCAAGAGCTGCTTTCCGTAGAGCCTTTTGAAGGTCGTGCTGATTATTTCCTCCCGAGCAAGCAAAGCACCGTGTAATTATTGCAAATGTCACCTGGTGAAAAATCACTTCCAGTCAATCATCTCAGCCTGAAGATAACTGCTGCAGCTCTTTGCTATTGCAACAAGTCAAACAGAAGTGATGAGGGGTCTCACATCTCTCTCAAGGCTTATGTATCCATGCAAACACAATCATTTAGTTAAATAATATTAATGAGAAGCCAGTCCATAGACTCACTGCTCATTAGGATCTGCATGCTGGTGGATCATGCAGGATCCTGCTCTTGCTGTGGCTGTTCATATAAGGCAGAGCAGCTTGTGGCTTTTTAATTCAAAGTGCAAATAGATCCTGCAAATCTACTGCCTCACAGCTGCTGCAGAGCAGCTGACTCAGTGACAAGACACCAATTTACCTCTGCCAGGTCAGTCAGGTACAGGAATGCCACTGGTCCCAGCCTTTTCTGCACTATTAGAGTCCTAAGCCAAAAGCAGATCGTATATGGCATTATATAATGATGGTGTGGAACATTTTCTGCTGTAGAGCTCTATTTTTCTGCTGTAGGTTCTATTTAAACTTAATTTGTGATGATCACTATTTGGGACAAAACACTTCACATTTAGTTAATGCTTGAAGATGTGATTGCTCTTCTTAAAAGACAAAGCTTAAGAGCAAAGGTGATTCAATAATATTGACAGCAATTAATGTGTTTAATTAACGTGGAGGCCTCAAATATATATATGCTTATCTGTTTCAAGCATCTTGGAAAAACAGCATCTTGTTTTACCTTAAAAAATCAATTGTTGATACTGAAAACAAAATTATTGAAAATGAACAATTAGTACACCATAATTGTGAGCACTGATCTAAACCTCTCCACAGGTAAATCTCCTGGTTCTAAAAGCAGCTGTTTAGATGTGCCTGAGACAAGGTACAAGCCTCATATTTAGCAGAGCACAGAGGAGACTGAGCTCCATACATAGGCAACTGTCAAGCATGTATCAGGGATGAAATGCAGAGCAGAAATACATGAAGCAAATGTACCTGCCAGAATTACTGGCAAAAGCAAAAAGGACACAGTTGACTAAAGAAAATAACCATTAATGGCATCTTAATTTACCAAAAGGTTGAATAAAAAAACCTTTAAGGGTTTCGCAGAAATGAAAGAAGGAGCACTGGTACTGTACTGTGCCATTCAGCTAAGGGCACACCCAAAAATGGGCCAATGCCATAACTCCCATGCATCAAATTAGCAAACACAGCACATATTTTTATATTTTTTAAAAAAATAATTTAATATATATATTTTAAAATAATTTTGTTTTTGCCTTAGCAGCTGCCATCTAAGAAACAAGAGTGAAGTTCTCACTTACCAGTGCTTTGAATAAATCTGAGACAAAGAGGAAGCATCTTTTTGCAGACATGCTGGAGGAAAATTACTTTGTACAGATTTAGTCTCCTTAAGTTAAGCCGTGTTCTGGTCCATTTACTGAAGATGTTAAGGAAAACAACATTCACAGATGTTGGAAAATATAGTCCACAACCTCACACAGCAGGACTTCATCAGAAATAAATGCCCTGGTACCCACATGCTGACTCATGGCCAGGCTGGTGTTCTCTGCAAATTGCATTAATGCAAATTCCATCTTCATCAACAATTTTAATACATATATGAGAACAAAACCAGATGTGTTAAAAAAATGCACCATCCATTGGTCAACTCAATAGCCATAGAAATCTCCTTGTCAGAAAAAAGTATATACTGGTATTTTACCTACAGGAAAAAAATACTTGTGGTCCAGCTGCTGTGAGGTCACAGATTTGTGACCTGTTTTGAATGTTGCCTGTCACAAAATGTAGAATAACCAAAGAATTCATTACGGAAGTTCTCTGGTGTTTTCTGGCTGGCAAAGAATTGGCAATGGAGCAAAGTTTCAGCACAGGGTTGAATCCAGCCTTGCCCAGAAGCTCTCTCACTCCCAGAGCAGCATGTGCATTTCCTGGAACGTGCAGGGTTCCTAATGGCTTGGAGCTGGATGCAGTAGGATACCTTGCTCTGGCTCTAGGCATCCATGAGAAGTGTTTCTCACATCCTGTTGTACCTCTGCTTGCTCCTATTCCCCATGGCCCAGAAGAGGACAGAGTCACCTCTGTTGGACCTGGTGGTGCACAGCCTGGCTGAGACACAGGCACTCCCAGGAGGGAAAAGCAGGGACCCTTGCAGTGACAAAGCTCACCCTCAGCCCCATCTGCTCAACACCAGAAATCTATTCCAGAAGACTCCATATTTCTGTTCTGACCCAAGGACCCTTTGGGAAGTGACTGCTCATGACACACAGCTGGCATCCTGCAATTCCACAAGAAACTCCTTCTGACACCTGCTGTGTCACTGATGTGACCTAAAGCTGGTGCTGGGTTTCCCTGTGGGCTGCAGGGGGGTGTTGTTTGTTGGCCAGGTGGGAAGAGGGGTCCCCTCTCCCCCAGCACTGATTGTCTCTTTCCCTTCCAGCATCTGCTACCTCAGGAGATGAAGCAGCATGGTGATGGGTGCCTGGGGCTCCAGACAGACTATTTTTAGATCAGAGGAAGCCAGATGCTCATCAGATTGAAGGCAATTTCACCTCTGCAATATGCAATTTCAGTGTTGGAAATTATGAGAGTTTAACGGAGTCCTTGAGGATTTCAACATTTGTCTGAAAATTATTTGGCAAGTTTTGAAGCAACAACATTATTGTCTCAATATATCCCAAGCTCTGACAAGAAAAAAACCTTTGCAAAATTCCTTATTTTTAGAGCAGTGTCCAGTACTTGGTCATATTAACCTGTACCATACTTGCCATTTCTGCTTAAAAATGAAGACTACTGCTTTCACCTGATCTGTTTTCCAAAATGAGTTCTTGATACTGATCTTCCTGCTGAATCAGGAACCATGCTGTGCATGCTAAATCACCCAAAACAAAATAGTCCCTAACAGATAAATTATATGTTTTCAAACAATTCTCTCAACAGTAGCTAAGCTAGTTTGTGTTTGCTTTTGACTGGATAGCATTTTTTCTCTCTTAAAAAATTGATAACTGTGTAACTGAAGAAATGTTCCACAGACATGTAAATCCTCAGCAGAGGATCTACTGTACATTCTTCTGGTAGATGTTATAAATCTCATTTAAGAGCTTCAGAGCTCAGTAATACTTTAAAATGGCCAGGAGAGAGCTACCAGTTGCTATTGCACTCCTTGGTCTTTTCTCTCCTAGAAAAGACAGAAGCCTAAAGATGTCATCAGACATGAAATCTGGTTTTCATCTCAGCCTTATTCTGGCCTCCTTATATACATTCTTTCTTCAGATTAGGTTTTTTGCAAGTATCATTTTTGGCCTCTGGGATTTAATTCCCACAGCTGCAAATTCTCACTGTCACCCACAAGTCAGACCAACATCTAATTTATTTTTAACACTGCCATTAGAAAAAAATGGATCCTATAACAATATACGGAGGATTTTTTTTTTTAAGAATATAATTTGTCCAAGAGCATTTCAGGTTGTTTTTTAAGATGAGTTTTTTCTTCTGGGGTGACAGGCATAAAGACTTCACATTGCTAGCAACCAGCTCTTCAATTACATGCTTTCAATTTCTTTTCAGACAGAAGTGAGCAGTAAGATAGAAGCGAGCACACTGTAAGATGGAAAAGAAAAATACTGCAGGCAGCTGGAAGAAAAACAAAACCAAAAGGTCATCTTCCCCTTTGCCTGCTCACATCACACCACAGGTTACATTAACTCTATACTGCAAACTCTATTTCACTTCTGTCTCCCTCAGTGCCCCAGAGGTGTTTCCCCTGCAAGCAGAACAAAGGTGTACTCAGTAAGAGATCTTACAAAGGATCACAGGAAAATCCTGCCAGGATTTGTCTCTTACACATCTCAAGGATTTGGAGATCTCACCTAGCAAACTTTTTTTTTTTTTTAATGTGTTTCCAAGAACACTTACAGTCCTACTGGTGGCAGAAACCACTGAGTACCTATCCCAGTTCTCTGCCCACAGAACTTTGGCCACCTCAGTGTCAAACTTCCCAAGCCGTGAGACTGGTAATATATCTCTGAGGTCAAAAGCAAACAGTGTAAGGAGCCTGTCACCTGAGCTGGGAAGGCAGTGGAGCCCCAGGTGTGTGTATGTGTGTGTGTGTGTTAGCTCTTCTAGTCATCAGCTGCTAACAGAAAAGTCCCAGCTCTGAGGAAAATGCACTGGAGGAGCTAGATTTCATCAATTTCAGTAAGGCAGTGCTGTGGTGGGCACAGAAGGAACAGGTATCTGTGGACAGTTTCAAAGAGGCTGTAGTTTCTGCAGTGGCAGAGCACAGAGGGGGTGCAGGCACCTCAGCTGAAGGGTTTGGCTGCCAGAGCAGTGATGCAGAGGCAGAAGGACAGGAGAGAACCCCAGGGAAGGAGCTGCAGCCCCTGGGTTTGTTATTTAGTGCCTCCTCAGCTCACAGTGTCATCATGAGAGTGTGGTGGTGGCTGAAACCTCCTCGAGTCCCAGCTGGCTCTGTTCATAGCAAAGCCTGGGTGAGAACGGCTCCCCAAGGCCCAAAAGTGAAACAATTTAGAAACTGATTCAAAGCAAAAGTTGCTACTCAGATTCCAGAGTCAGTGATGCACGACACCCTACCAGCCCACCAGCAGCAATGGCCAAAGCATGACAAAGAAATGGTGTTTGGAAAGTGATTTCAGCACCACTATCAATGTGCAGTCAAGCAATCAATGAGCTTCTTTATTTTTTACCATCCCCTAGCAGGTTTTGGACCCAAAATTGGGGATCACAATTATGTAAAGGGCAAGTGGGAGAGAGTGCTGGGGTAGGTGAGTGTGGGACTTGTTGGATGATGCCTCTGAAGTGTGGTCAGCATTAGGAGAAATGACAGGTTTGTACCAGTAATTCTCCAGGATCTCTTTGAAAAAAAATTGTTGATCAGAAATTTTTCTGCACCAGAGGATCATTCTGCAGAAGCAGAAACAAGTTAAAAATTGTAAAGAGCTCAGCCAAAAAAACCAAAAAAAACACTAATGAATGTGTTTTAATTAATACAACTTATTTTCCCTAAATATAGTCTTTCTAGCAAGAAACCCTTCCTCCCCACTTTTACACAGCAAGCGTATTCTGTAATTTACCATGCAGCTTTAAAGAATGCTCCAAGCAACCTGCGTCCACACACACACAAAACACACACACACACTTTCCCCTGCAATTTGCTCTTAGCAGTGGGTAGGAAAGAGTCTGCTGCACTTCCTCACTGCTGGTAATACAATAATTGGATAAACTCTGAACGCGTGAACGAGCAAGGCTGGACTGGCAGCACAGCCTAAGGAGCTGACAAGAGATCAAAAAGAGACAGAGGAAGGCAAGAGCACGTACAGCCTTGGGAACAAGCCCTTGAGCACTCTAATGGTCTCTCTTTCTGTTTTTCTCCCAGCTGGGTTTGATGCAGTATTCAGCACCCTTACATGCACTAGAAGGACTCAGGAGCACATTCAGGAGTGCATGTGTCTACACAGAGAAATAAGACATAGGTTTTCCATTGATGCTGCATCTTCTCAGTATCCTCTGAAACTGCATCATTGCCACTTTCTGGAGTGGGCATTTGGGCTGAGTCCTTGATAACAGCCCATAACTGCCACAGTCAAATCTGCATCTGTTTCTGGCTGGGTGCAGGACTGAAGTTCTCCAAAACACACCATGCAGGATTTCAGCCAAGATATAGTCATGGGGAAACTGGAAAGAAAAACAGGAAAAACAAGAAAAAGTTTATTGCCCAACTCATCCATGCTGGCTGCCTGTCCAGTTGACTTGATAATGGTATTTTTAATCTACATTAGGAAATAGTTCTCTCCCAGATCTGTTCCAGGTAATTGCCCACACTGAGCAGGATTACTGCGATGGGGTGCACAGGCAAGGGGCAGGTTGCCTGTTTAAAACGTGGGAGGACAGAAAGAGGAGTGAAGGATTCTGGGTGCTACCTGAGGTGCTCTCTGACATCGGAAGGCTCAAAGCTGCCACCTTTCTGCCACCTGAAAGCAGCTGTCCACCTCACCCAGCACACAGGGAAGTGGGAAGGCAGTGGCTGAAGAGTTAAGCAGGACATGGGCTGGATGCTGCTGGTGGGGCACAACCAATGAGCACCAGCCCAGGTTGCCCTGTCTGTACTTTCTGTTTTCTCTTGTGAAGAGTACAGTCCATGCTGCCCCAGGTGGGAAGGACAGGATGAGGCAGTAGTTTTTTCTGTCAGTCCTGGAAACAAAATGGATGCGATGGTCTGATCAACTGCTTGCTGTCTCCTGCACCTCCTCCAAGATCAGTGCATTCCTTCTGGCACTGCATCGTGTCTGGGAAGGGAAGAGTCAAACAGCTTCTCCTACTTTGTTTCAGGGCACTGGGTGTGCCCAGGGCAGCACATTCTCAGTCACTGTGCAGTCCCAAAATTAGGCAAGTGTCCATCACAACTGGGTAATCTCAGCTGCTTTAGCTCCTGGAATGGGAGTGAGGGCACAGACTTGGTCTTATTTGAGTCCTTGTACTGGGGCAGGCAGAAAGCTTTTTCCTGACACATTCCTTTGCCATTCCTGAATGGCAAAGACAGACACCTAGCTCCCAGAGCCAGGTTCTAGGAACCCCACAGAGGAAACTCTTCCAGAGTTTCTTGGATGGGCAGCTCATCTGAATTCTCCTTTACGTCATCCCTTCACAAAAGGAACACATTTTTGGCTGAAATTTTTTAATTTTCTCAGCCTGAGGCAAACACCTGGTATGCAGAATTTTGGCCCCAACAATTGAAAACTGGCAAAGTCAAAAGAGAAGAGAAACTGTTATGCTTTTATGGAAAGTTTTAAGCAATATTAACGCTCCACCATAGTTCCAGCTCTCTGGTTTGGGATGCAAACCCACAGGTCAAGCCAGTGTTTAGTTGTGTTTCTAAACAACCACAGAGATTACTGATGTGAAATGGTCAGTTTTTCCCTAGGACTAGATCTACAAGGAGATATGCAATTTCAGAGATATTATCTGGCTTATCTAGTGGCGATGATTTTTGTCTCACTAAGACTTCTTGATGTAAACTCCAGGCTTTCTGTTCCCTGTGTCATTGTTCTACCCATTGAACTCACTGGCAGAAGACAGATGTGTTTTACTTCATCTGGATTTTCCCAGCAGGCCAAAACCCAGCTCAGCTGTCTCCTACCCAGCAACGATGAATCCTCAGGTGGGAGGAGTGCCCACCTCCCCAGCACGGGCACTCATGGGCCAGCATGGACATCTTCAGGTGTGCAAGCTGAGGATGTCACAGGGAAGGGTTTGTGGAGGGGGACGCAGCCTGGGAGAGCAGGTCAGGTGTCTCTCTCAGCTGATGTGTCAAGTCTCAGCCATGCCAGGATTTAAGCCCTGTGTATCCCATCCACAAGCACCCCAATGCCAAGTGCTTGGGCTTCTCAGCTGCTCTGGGACCTCTCTGCTGGATGCAGCAGTGCAAGCCCTTGGTTGATGCAAGCGGGTACCAGCTCTGCAGCAGTCACTTAGATTTAGGTCAGATACAAGCCTTGACTGATTTTATTGACGTGTACTGGAGAGTGAAGCAGTTGCTGCTAAGTCAGCTTAAAAAAGTTAGAGCTAGGCTTCCATCAGTGCTTGTTGCAGCCTGCAGCAAGTTCCCAGCAGCACAGACCTTGCTAGGCTCCCTTAGCCTCACTGCACAGCAGCAGGGGCAAGCCATGGGCTGCAGTGCCAGCACAGACCCCAGCTTGCAGCATGCACTTTACAACACCAATCCTCCATGAAACAGCCCTGTGAGGAAACCTGCTCTGGACTTTCAGAGCCCACTGTGGGGTACTGAGCTATTCCCAACCCACAGACACAGTGAGGGCACTCAAAACAGTGAAAGAAAAGTCCCAAAGTGGGGCTCATTTGAAATGAAATCAAATTGGTCCATGGGGATGATGAACCCAAGAATGAATACCCGTGGGGTGTCCTTCACCTTTTTCTGTATTAAAGCTAGTCAGAAACAGCATGCCTTTTGCTTACTCATGTGCTGCTGGATGTTTCATAGGCTCCAGGGAGGGAAAATACAGCTCTGACTTATGCAAAGGAGAAAAACACTTTGCTAGATCATGTGGAGCTTAGAAGCCAGAGTTTGCATTCCTAAAATACTTCCGTTTTAGTAACCCTTTGAATTTAACTCCCTGTAGGAAAGACACACCAGCTATCACCTTGGGGTTTCATATTTGTGAAGCCCCGTGCTTTTGAGTTAGGTTACTACCAGAAAAAAAGGTCAAGCATCCTCCTAGCAGATGGTTTCACAAGAGAAAATGTAAACAAACTCAGCAATCCAATATGAAGTAACACTGCTGTTCAGACACTGCCAATATTTCATCCCGCATGTAAAAAGTAAGGGAGTGGTATTACTTTCAAAAGAAGTCAAATTAGCTGATAAAAATTAAGGCTTTTTAAAGAAACAGGAAGCTTACCATCATATCTACACTTATAGTCTAGGCTCTAGACTAAGCCCCATCTTTTAACCATTTAGGATTCTGGCAATAACTACCAGGAAAATTTTAAGGTGGTAGGTAAACACTGAAACAAATGTCAGCAGTTCTAATACAGTGAAATAATGCTCTCCTGACCAAGAACACATAGATATTAAAACCAACCCCAACTTTTCCACTGTCTTCTCATTGCAGATAGGATTAGAGAATTTATTTACATCGTATGTATCTTCTGAACCTCAGGTAAGATCACAGACTCTCTGCTCACCAGTTAGAAAGAAACTTTCATTTTGGGGAAGACAACCCTAGGCTGGCACACGGGAGAGGGAGATAAGATTTCAAAAACCTTTATGTGACCTTGAATAAAAGACACTTTCTTTTCCTTCTGACCAGGTTGTTTTTAACCTGCAGGGAATGGCCTGGCCATTGTACAGCAGCCACTGTGGTCCAGTTCTGATGCAGTCATTCAATATATTAAAATAGTTACAAAATAATTATGAAATCAATTGTTCAGACTCAAAAACTATCCTGAAATATTGTGAGCACCTTCACCTTAGTATCAGAGGAAGTAAGAGTTCAGCACCCTGGACTGTTGCATCCTAGAAGAAGGAAACCCTCTCATGGATAACATCTGGACTCACACAAATGCCACCAAACACTGTGATTGTCACCTCCACTTGCCATCTGGCACACAGCACAGGTGGCTTTACAGGGATATGTAAGAAGACAAAACACCTAAAACCCATGGTCAGGCTGCAGCAAAGGGTGGTTGTGGCACGTTTTGATGTGGGACACAGCCAGTCTTCCCAAAGCATGCAGAGCAATGTGCTCCATGGCAGAGGCATTCATGAGCCACATACAGGAAATCCCAGATCTGCCCACTGGGTTGGCTGGGTTATATCTGACTTGCCTGTCTTACACACAAGTGCTTGAGTGGCATGTTGGGCTATGATGAGGGCGTCCCACCAGCCACTGGCCCAGCAGGAGACCCCAGAACTCTCTTCCCTGCAACATCCTTTACCCCTGCAAAACATAGGAAATGAGCCAACAACCTCAGACTGGTGTTTTCTGGGCAAAGATTTGCTTGGTCATGTGCAGATTTTTCTTGCCAAGAAATATTTGGCGTTTCTGGCTCTGACAGTGACTTCAACATTACCTAAAAATTCATTTCATACTTCTTCTAATTACTCTTGGCAGATTAAAAGTCATTATTTAACACTGTTTAGCTCAAGGCCAGCAGCCCCAGGGAGCTGCAGATACAGGTAACCATGGTGGCTGTTGTGCAAAACAACCTAGAGAAATTCTGTGAGCAGTCATTTCCATTGGAAGTCACATCTATACCCTCTTAATGTTCAGTCTGTGTGCTTGATTTCAACAAACAAAATATCTTCCCCACCAAGAAAATCCAGCATGCAGAGATGTGTCTTCAGCAGCCAGAGATTCCTGCACCTTCCTCTCACTCAGGTTTATCCCCAGAAATGTATCTAAGGCACAGCTTTGGCTCTGACAAGCCCAAAGCCTTTCCTTCATTCCTTATTTGTTTGGGTAAGGGTGCAGTGCTTGCCATCTGCAGCTATGCTGGAGTTTTGTACCCTGGCCTCACCCCTGCCATGTTGTGTGTGCCAGCACAGGTCCCAGCCAGACCTCTGTGCCAGCCCCTGGACCCTCCACTCTAGCAGCAGCAGATATTATTTACACACATTCATAACTCCAGGAAGCAGTTTCAAAGCTGCCACAAACAAGGACAGAGACAAGGCAGAGATATTTAATGCATTTTTTGCTTCTGAATTCGACATGAATGGAGGGCCAAGGGGTATCAGTTCCTTGGGCTGGAGGATCATGACTGCAAGAATGATAACTCCCAGCTGACCCTGGTCACAGTCTGCAGCTTCCTTGTGAGGGGAAGAGGAGGGGCAGACACTGATTCCTGCCCTGAGGTCCCAGTGACAGGACCTGACGGAATGGCCTGAAGTTGTGTCAGGGAAGGTTTAGGTTGGGTATCAGAAAAAGGTTCTTCACCCAAAGTGGTTGGGCACTGGAGCAGCTTCCCAGGGAAGTGGTCACAGCACCAGCCTGACAGAGTTCAAGATGAGTTTGGACAATGCTCTTGGACACGTGGTGTGACTCTTGGGGATGGTGCTGTGCAGGGCTGAGAGCTGAACTTGATGATCCTTGAGAGTCCTTTCCAGCTCAGCTTATTCTGTGATTCTGTGAAAAGAGGGATGGCCATCAGGTTGAGGGAGGTGATTTTCAACCTATTGTCTGCCATCATGAGACTGATCTGGAGAGCTACATTCACACCTGGGCTCCTCAACACCAGACAGATGTGGGTTTGTTGGAGCAGGTCCAGGGGAGGGCCACAGAGATGCTCAGAGGATTGGAGCACCTCTCCTATGAAGTCAAGCTGAGAAAGCTGGGGATGTTCAGACTGGAAAAGAAAAGGCTTTGGGGAGACCTTACAGCAGCTTTCCAGGAACTAAAGGTGCTTATAAAAAAGAGGGAGAGGACCTTTTTATACTGGCAGAGACACAGGACAAGGAACAATGGTTTTAAGCTGAGAGAGGGCAGGTTTACATTAGGTGTTAGGAAGTAATTCTTTACTGTGCAAGGGATAAGGCACTGGCACAGGCAGCACAGAGAAGCTGTGGATGCCCCATCCTTGGAAGTGTTCAAGCCCAGGTTGATGGGGCCCTGAGCAAATGGGCTAGTGGAAGGTGCTCCTGCCCATGGCAGGGGGGTTGTAACTAGATTGCCTTTAAGAACTCTTTCAACCCAAACCATTCTGGGATTCTGTGATTTTATAATGAGGCATGCTGAGACTCATGCTCATAACTGAATGTGCACAGGCTTTTAGAAAGTGGTTGGCCATATGGAATCTCAGGCCACCCAGAAGGAACTGCAAGTGCTCTTGCCCTGGGAAGCTATAGGTTTGAATTCTCCATTGCTCTCTCTCCTCCCTTCCCTTTGCTGCCCATTATCACTAATCCAGTGCACCTTTTTGCAATAAGAGGAGTCGAAATGTGCAGCAGAATATTTAAACACAGCTGCATAGATTAAATTATGTTATTCTGTCACCACACTTCAATCAAACTGAGGGAAACTGGGCATTAGACAAACCCCTTGATTTCAAATATTATTTGAAGGATGATTTTTTGAACCATAAAGAATTTTATTAACTTGTGGCATTGCTGTGAAAGCATTATAATTCAGTGCACATCAGTCAGCTAAGAAAATAATACTGCATCTCTATGGCAACCTGCAATGAACAACATATTGACCATCTCCAAAGACATGGGGAATTGCATTATTCCTGAATCATAATGGCTTCTACTTAGAGCATGCCTTGTGCTTATACATCTTTAGGATATTAAAAACAAACAAACAAACAAACAAAGAATTGTGAATCATCAAGCTTCCAGCAAAATGTTTGATGCAAGAAGCATTAATTTTACTTCCTGTAGCTCCTGCCTTGCACAGAAGTGTAACTTCATTCATGCTGCCAACATTTCTCTACACAATTCCCAAGGAAAACACAAAGTCAATGGCACTATGTGCAATCTTGATGAAAGCATGAAAATAAGGCCAACTGCTTCTCTGCCCCTTTCATGTCTGATCATTTGCACTGTTCGCTTCTCCTCAGCTGTTAAAACACTGCACCATCACATCAGATGTTCCTTTATTCCTCGGAGCTTAGCTCAATGAAAGGGAGAAAGTATTTCAAAAAATGAGATGGGTCTGGTACAAACTAGAAAAAACTCAGAGGACACTGTAAAGGAAAAAGGTTGCAGAGCATGAGAGGGGCACAAAGATGAGTTGTAGGGAAAAGTGTCTGCTCTGCTGGAAAAGAGCAGCATGCAAAAAGAAGAGCAGGCAGAGAGCAACATGCTGGGAAAGGCAGACACTGATAACACAGTAGTGGAAATCCATCTCCAAAGTCCTTTACACATTTCTCAGAAGGCTCACAGCAGGCTTACACTGGAGTGGTGCTCACTGATTCACTCATTTAATGTCTTTCAATAATATTGGGAGTCTTTGGCCAGACATGATGACATTGTACTCACTTAGTGTGGTTGTGAAATTGTAGCCTTGTTAAAGGCAGCACAGTTTTCTCCAGCTCCTAGCACATGCACCTCAATAAAGCTTCAAGCTTTAGGGCATAAGTCCCTGCCAAGTAATGAAAGCTAGAAAGCCTCCTCTTTGTTGAATGGATCGTTCCATTTCTGTCTATTTCACGGTTTTTCTAATTCCTCAGAAGCGTAACAACCTAGGAGAGATGAGCTGGAACAGAAAAACTGCAATATGTGTGTATAGCATATTCCCTCCTATTTCCTATCGTTTCTATATAGGAAAATTCCTATGGTCTCATGGTCCTATGGTCCTGGCCACATTTAAAATGTTATGCTGCAGAATGCTCCCCAGCAAAATTAAGAGACAAAGAGCAGCAAATGATAATTAAAAATAAAACCTTGGCAATGCTGAAAAGTAGTAACATGCAGTATAATTCTGTCCCTTCGAATCCATAGCCATGATGCTTGTTGCTGTGTCCAGTCAGCAGAGCACAGAAGGAGCTGCTGGAGCTGGCAGCAGCAGCAGGCAGAGCCATGGGCAGCTCAGCCCTGCCAGCACCAGCACTGCCAGACCACTGAGGAGAAAAGCCCTGTATTAATATTCAGGAAAACTTCTGCTCTCTATCAGTTTGATTTGACAGCTGATTTAACTTCTTTGTGCATACCCAGCACTCGGTTCGTGGAATTTTGTATTCGATATTCTCAGAGAGCAGATGACCTACTTTTCTTGTATTATTATTCCTGGTTTCAGCAGCCTGCCTCCCTGGGAGCGGAGGAGGAGTGCTGGTGCTGTGTTTGTGGAGGATATACAGCTGGGACTTGGTTGGTGAGTGATTTGGAGAGAAAAGGGGTAGAACTTTCAGTACGGTTCCATGGGAGGTGAAAATGTATTCAGCCTGCAACACCACACCCTGCAGTGGGGAAGTCTGTTTACAGAGGAGATTGAAACAAAAATGAGCAAGATGTAAAGCAAGTAAACTTCCCAGCAGAGATGGGGTGGAGGAGACTGTGTGGAGGGTGGGAGGAGTGGAGAGAGGGGAGGCAAGTGGGAGGGTGGTTTGACCATGGGTGTCCAGGAGAAAGATGCACAGGTTGAGCCAATGCTTCCAGAGCCCCTCGTTGTTTACAGGGAGTGGGGTGTGCAGAGAGAGGCTGTTTTTGGAGAAAGGACCTAAGGAAGGATGATGATAAAATGTTAAGTGGGATAGGATGGGATCAGAAAGAAAGGGACAATATGCCTGAAAATTAAATTTTTTCCAGTGTAGATAGGTGAGAAGTTCAACTCCACCTCCTCTGCAAATGAACAATCCTTGCTGTTGGGTGTAAACATGACTCTTAACAGGACCTGTGCTTGCAGACCTGTTGCAGCTGAGACCTTTTTGCATGGCAGCAAGGCTTCATCCCTCCTGAATGAAAGATGCAGTCAAAATGGTCTTGTAGGATCCAAAAACCCAAGCCAAGGAGCTGCCTCCAAAACACGGATCATGCCCAAGCTGATGAGAAATGTCTTAGGTAAAGGCAGGATTTTTGCAGTCAGAGAGCAGAAACAGAAGGTCAGGCAAGTAAAGGAGAAGAATTGAGAATATATCTCAGACAGAAAAGAAAGTAAAACATCTGTAAGATGAAGAACTGTCTGGGACAGGAGTAGGACTTGGGAGCAGGAGCAATAAAATTGACCTCTGTTTCAGCCTCTACTCCTGCTTCATATGGGAGAAAACAAACTTCATATGGGAGAAATGTGTATGCTCTTTGCAAGTAAGCATTTGCATCAAATGCTTAAATCCATCATTTTAGTTGCCTGATGGAACAGAGCCCAAATAAAAGCCAACTTTAATGGCCAGAGCAAACAATAAATTATTATTCTTCTTCTTAGAGCTTCAGCACAGCCTTTCCCACAACCTTTTGGGCAGCCTAGCTGCTGCTGAAGCTGAAGGGAGGTGCTTGCAAGCAACCCCAGAGTCAGGAAGGTATAAAAGTCAGGTCTTTGCCCCAGATCAGGAAAAGCTCATGACCTGCAGGAAGCTGTGCATTCCCTGATGGCCATCAGCTCCTTTCTTGCATTTTCAATATTTGCCCATTGAAATGCATTGGCATTCATGAGATTTAATGAAGATAATTCTTTTTAATACAGCATCCAAAGGTAAGGATCACTTCTCTGTAAAGGTCTAGTTTGACACTCCAGATTACCCTTTCCAATACTGCTAGAGAAAGAGTCTGAAAAATTATATAAGCAATTGTAATTGAGAGATCCTCAGTGAAATGCTTTCTTCCAGTGCTGCTCTCTTAGGGCACGGGCAGGTTGAGAGGCCCTGACAGAAGACAGTACTTCTATATGTATTATATTACATATGTGTTATTATATATGTATTATCTCACACATTTTAAGTACAGCATCTTGAGGAGTATGAAAGCTGATTACAACTATTAGAAAAACACAAAATAATGATGCCCATAGTAATGGCAAAACTTTTTCTGAATGTGTTCCTTCTCTTAGAAATGATCTTTTCTAGGTCTCCAGCAAGACATCAAATTACATTATTGCAGGAGAGGAGGGAAGAGAGAATGCTTGGAGCCAAACAAAGGGTAAATGGCCGTTTGTTTCCATGTCATCCACTGAGCAGGTGGAAAACCCAAAATATCCACTGAAGTGGAAAGGCAAGAGATGTGTTGTGTCTCTACTTTATTGCTCAAATATTTTCATGCTAATGAACCCCAGATGACAAGCAGTACAGATAATTCATGAGTGAATTGATTGCTTATGACCCTTCAACACCAGGGAGGCATCAGTGCTGCTTTCTGGAAAGCTCACCATAAGTTGCAATCTCCAGAGACCAATAAACACTTTGGCAAAATTTAAGATAAGAAGACATTTCACATAATTAACAGGCAGAGAAAATGTCACCAGCTTCTCACCTCTCCAGAAACTTGTCAAGATCAGTCAGTTTCATGTCTTGATTTACTGAAGAGGGGTCCAAAAATGTATTAAGGAATTCTGTATTTCTGCCACCCCCAGGAAAACTACTCATTAAGAAACCAGAGGACAGCATCTTTAGCTAATCACAATTGCAGAGCAGCCATTGATTTAGGTTCTGCACAGGAGCAACTGTGGCTGCTTGCTGTTTATCATCCTGCAAGGCACTGATGTCTGTTGCCCTGAGCTACAAAAATGGCCAATGAGAATTAATTTGACATCAAAAGAAGGAGAGCCAAGAAGGAGAAGATCCATATAAACCTTCATCAAAGGAGTAAAGCAGACGTGTAATTGGGTGCTCAGGGTGAGTTAGGTTTCTACTCGCTCACCACAATGCTGCCATGGATGGATCTGCTCGTGTACCCAGCCCTGGAAAAACCAGCACAGAGGGTTCCTACCTGCCCCCTTCTCATTTCCCTATTTCTCCCCAAACAGAAGCAATACAAGCCTTGTGGTGTCTACACTGCTATTAGTGGCCTGACTTGCTTGAGGTTCCTTATCAGTGGGAATAATTGGTGTGAACACGAAAAGCCCCTCGGTGGGAATAAAGGGACAACCCCAAATCTCCTAGCACAGAGCAGAAGCTCATTATCTTGCATGAATTCTCCATAAATTGTGGAAGCATATTCAGCATATGGCCTTGTTCTGCATTTATCCTCAAACAGAGAGCAAAAACCGTATATTTTTGTTGATCATTTTCTCATATAAATTTGATTGGAAGTAAGAACATTTTTTTAATGGGCTGTGTATTCTGCATCTGTGTTTCATGCGTTAAAGAGAAAATTCAATCATTTCAGTGTAATTGTTTTATTTACACCAGTTTAACCAGAAAATAAATGGCTACAATAATCTTCTGAATAAGAAATTATGCAGTTCACACCAGGAGGGTAATCAGCAATGAAAAAGTTATATTTTCCTGACAAAGTTGGGAATTCATGAATGCTCCCATGATGGGCAAGAAACCAAACATTGAAATTACCTCGAATCACTTCACATGACAAAATAACAATATTTTATTAATCTTCCCCTTTGTCCTTTCACTTCCAACAAATGCAGGCCCAGATGATTAACTTGCATTCAAAAGTCTGTCCTCAGAAATAGAAGAGTCTCTACTCCAACTAAACCCAGCACTGAGAGATCTCAGGGATGCACTTCAGTTCTCTTGTAGGGTTTGAAGCAGAAAAATCACTGAAGGAGTTCAGTGAGAGGGAATATGAAAGTCAGTTGTGTCTTGTCATTTGATGAATTTGCTAAAGGAAGGACTTGATTAGACACCACAGTTAATAACAGTTAATAACAGTTTGTCTAATTAAAAAGCTCAGGAGGAAGCAAGCATGGCCAGAGCAGCACTGAGAGATGACCAATCCCCGTGGCTGGGGTGACTTGTTCTCACCCCAACCCCTCATTTCTGTACTGCCTGTGGAGTATGAACCCTACAACTCCTTTGTTTTTTAAACTGCCTTCCAAAACAGCCACACACTGATGTCTAATGCTACAAACCCTTCCTGTTGCTTTGGAATGGCAGCCAAGCATTTCCTGGGATGCACCAAAAGGGCTCCAGGCTGAACAGGAGGGAGAAATCCAGAACCAGAGCTCTGAGGATAGTTCCATGATCATATTTGACCTAACAGAGAGGTACGAGGAGTATTCTCTTCTGAGTAATATTTTTTCCTAAAAATTATGTCATCTACCTGTGCAGTGAGGCAGGGGTTAACTAAAATAACCCACTCAGACATGTTTAATACTGTGGCCTCTCAATAAGTGACTCCTTTTGTTGAGGGCCAGGATGTCATTCTGCAAGAATAAAGGAGCAGGTTAGAAACCTGCAGCTGCCCATGGGAATGATGGAAACAGCAAAAAAGAGGCGCTGGCACCTCCTGTGTCACGTGTATTGAACATCCTGCACTGCAAGAGGACAATTCCTCAAAAGCAGCAGCACGAGGTGAGCATTGTCCCACAGATGGGAAGATGCACTGGCCAGGCACCATCACAATGCAGGCATTACATGATCCCTGAGCCCCAGTGTTTTCCAATGCCTTTCTCAAGGAAGTCTGATTGCTTTACTTGACTTTCAGCTTCCAGATAACAGCTTCTAATAAGAAGCCAGAGAAATCAATATAAGTTGCTCAGTGGTACCTCTGGAGTAGCTGTAAAACTAATTCAGCAATATTACAACCTTGAAAATCTACCTTATCTGAAGTAGGATGGGTTATATCCAACACTTTAATGATTCCAGACATTTTCTTGGTACAGCAGATAGCAGTACTGGAGAGCAGAGCTAGCTAAGGGGTGCACATACTGCCAGTGCCTCACAGCTATAAAAAGGTTTCCATCTGCATTGTTAAAATAAGGCTGTTTACTCAAAATGCCTTTGAAACAGAGATGAGGAGTAGTACAAATTGCTCTAGAAAGGAGCACTGCTATTTATAATAAATCTGGATGGAAATAAAGGTGATGACAAAGGCTGGTGATTACACTGGAACCATGTGGACAGGTGGAAGTGTGATGGTTTTAATGCCCCTGCAAAGAGCAGTTTTCAGGCCAGAATTTGCTTTGCATTCACAGACCTTTGAACGGCTTTACGACATTTTTAAAATTATTATTCTTCAGCAGTAAAATATGGAAATCATGGCCCAGACAAGACCTTGAAGGAAGGCAAAGAGTGGCTGTGGGACCTAAGGCTGTGTGGATGCTTTTTGTGTCAGGCTAAGAAAAAATGGGGTGCTGAGAGGTCCCACCAATGGTGACTGGTGCCCCTAACTGATCAGTCAGCATTTCCAAAGCTATCTTTTCAATGAAAGTGGGTAAACACTGATTTTTTTTTTTTTTAAGATGGCCAATATCCCAAATCAGAGAAGCTTTGCAAGGCTTGAAACCTGTCCTTTGCACTAGGCCTGGTTGAAGGTCTTGGTTGGGTCTACAAATGGAAGGCATTTATGAGGTCCAGGCAGTTAAAACTCACAGTATCAAAGCCAGTGAGCTCCTGTGTGCAGCTGTGCAGAACCCTGATTCCCCATTGCCTGTAGCTGAGCACGGAAAAGGTGCTAATAGCTAAAAACTGGCCTGTGCATTCCCTGAACCTCCCAAAAGCACCTCCATACCATGATCCCATCTGCCTGAGATGTGTAGGAGCTTACAGGGTTTTCATATCCATGCATTCAGTTATTAAAATGTGTTTTAAAAACTGACCATAGCCACACTGACATTAATATCCTTATTAATGAAATAGCTCAGGAACAACTACTGATGAAATTGCAGTGGCCCTGCACAGCTCTCTCACAGGTGGTGCCACTGCACTCTGTTTTATGAGGTCCAAGGTCCACAAATTTACAAAACCACCATCTTGCCCTTGGGAGCACTTAATATAAGACTTTAAAGAAGAATCTAGGAAAGCATTTGAGATAAAAAAGCTCAAAAATGTTCTGAAATGTCTTTTCTGTTTTACTCCTGCATTTGCCATACTGAACATCCAACTTGTTTCTTGCTTAGGCAAAATAAATTAATCAGTAGGGCTGCAAGGAAAACATTTCTAATTGAAAGATAAATAGACTCCAGAGAAACCTCCTCCAGGAAAGAGCTGACAAAATAGGAAATAGCAGCATAGGAGTAACACAACACTTGAGGAATAAAAATAACAGAAACATCAACAGTGTTATAATAAAAACAAACATATCCAAACATTATGTGAATGACACAACCATTAAGAAGTCATCATTTAGGAAGAACTAAGATCTAAGCATGCAATGTCTATCTGCAGGGAAGCAAACTCAATTCTAGCCTGGTTTTAGCAGATGAGCATGATACATATCAAATTTCAGATCTGCAACAGTTCAGTCAAGGAAAGACAGTCAGTGGCAATTACAGAAAGTGAAGGATTCACTGCAAGATTTTTTCTTTCACATTCTCTCTTTCCTGTTCTCCTCCAAACAGAAACATACCACCTTAACTTCATTTTTTCCAGACACTGATACTTCCATTCTTAAGCTTCAAATCCTGTCAGTGGTTTTCACACACACCTTGGTAGTTAACAGACCTGTTCACACAGATACTGTTCAGTATTTTGCTGACTTAGAATAATTATCTCACATCAGTGGGGTGAAATACTCAGTTTCCCCTACCTCTGTGCTTTGTGTGGCTGCAGAGAAGGTGCAATGGCTTTCTCAAAAGCAGGACCTTCAGTCCTGTGGTGCTTTCCTGCACATTGCTGGTGCTGTACAAGGGGAGTTGTGATTCCCCACAAGGCTCCCAGCACCACACCCCTGGGCAAGGATCCCACAATCAGTAATCAGAGAGGGTCAGCACCTCATCAAAAAGCATCTTTTAAAACTGTATCTTAAGGAACATATGACAAACATCCAACACACTGCATTTTTCACCAGTCAGCTAAAGACATAAGCTAGAATAGGGTTCTCTGCCAATTTTCAAGTTTCCAGCACCTGCTACGGAAACAGAAAGATTGTTCATAAAACATCTGTGAGAGAAAACTCAGCTTGGAGTCAGAGAAGTCTTCTTTCCTCACCAGTATTTCTGCAGCTATGGCTTTGGGATGTACTCACATTTCAGAAAGAGCATTCACTCTTGGGACAGGAGGAAATGTGCAAATAAAATAAAAAAATAACTAAAAAATAGATTGGCTGAGGAAATGAGAGTGTCCTATTAGACAAATGACTTATTACAGCATCTATAACTTAGAGAGGCTGACAGATATAAAGCCAGTGTTTGCCTGTGGCCACTGTTTAAAAGCAATGCAAGATGTAGTCACCCTTCCATCTTGTCAGCCACAGTTTTACAAAAAATGAGGATGTATTACTGCAGAAGAAAGACACTCGATTAAGCAGATAGAGAGTTACAATTTTGTGACATTAATGATGAACATGTAGACATTTGTGGTGGCAGTAGCCTTCATTTCTCCTCCTCTACACAGACAGATGCCTATATCCACATACACATCTATAGATGGAGGGCAAGAGATGCAATCACATACTGAAGGTAGAACATGCAAATATACAGACATAATTACTGTGTAAATACATTAATTACTTGAAATTTAGAAATGAAAACTGTGTGACTGAAAGGGACCTATTTTGCAAGTCTGCTACCTTGCGTTGCTGCTTTTATCTTGCAAAAATCCTTGTTGCATTGTTAACAGTTCGGGTGGCTTGCTCTGATACTCAGCAACATGCCTCTAGTATCTACTTTATTTACAACAGCTCATGCACAGATAGTCTTGGGCTGGCTTTGTCATTTCCTAAATAAAGATTGTTCACTGTGACCTCTGATCTATTTATGGACAGCATCAATGTCCTTGTCACCTCTGGTCTCTGTGTGACTGAGCATTTGGCTTGGTTCCCTCTAATAGGTAAGTGTGTGTATGGATATATGCATCTGTCTGAGGACATGAATCCAAAATGATTGCTTAGTTGCTTGGTTTTCTTGTTCCTGAGGTCGAAAACAATTTCCTCTGCTGACAGTTCAGAACTAGGGGTGAGCTTTGTCACTGTCACCAAACAGTGCCTGGACTCTCATATCACCCTGCAGGCTGGGATCTCTGGCTAGATTGCATCTCGCACACACCTGAGTGGAACCAGGCAGATGTCAAAGATACCTCCCTCCAGTAGAAACTGCATATTTTTCATATTTTTCATCATTATTATAAAATTCTGACTAGATAGTTCTTTCATCTAACGTAACACGTAAAATAATATTTCAAACTCTGTTAACAGCATTCCCTAGTAGCCATGTTGCAGAGCTACTTGTGCACTGGGGAAGCAGACAGCAAAGAGTTTTGGCTACAGTTACACCAAAACATTCACTTCTTAGACTAAAGTGATCTCCTGCCTTTTCATACATCAGTTAACTAATAAATACCCTCTTTATTTTCTTCTCTTTTTCATATGCTGATGGTTTTGTTAGCTTCTTTCATCTCTTTGTCTATAAGATGAATAAAAAGAAATAAATCATGAGAGACGGGAAGTTCTGCTTTGAGAAAAGAATTACTTGACTTTGTAGAAAAAAACTTAGCTAAAGAGGAGATGCTGTGATAGGGTTTTACCAAAGACTGATGCTTCTGAAAATTACTGAAAACAACAAAAAATTAGATTCTCAGGTTTTATAGACAGTCTCAAAATTCAAGAATATTACTAAAAACTAAAGCAGATGATACACAGTTCCCCAGGCACCACTGGGGTGGAGATTATTTGTACCTGCTCCAACCTCTTACAGCACCGTGGTCTGCTGCTGGGCTGGCACCCACCTTCTCTCACTCCCACCAGGAACCTTCCCTCAGTTCCTCATTGCTGGCTGCTGCATGGATGGGAAACAGCATTTCTCTGTCAGCATTATCTCAGGCCCCGAGGTGGGTGGGAGCAAGCCTGCCCTGGAGCCTGCATCCCCTCCAGAACTTCCACTGCGAGGCCACTCCTGCTGCCAGCCAAGCGAGAAGGCGCTCCATGACTGACAGAAGATGCACTCACTGCAGTCAATTAAATCCTTCTGAGACTTTGTTCCCATGCTGGGAAGAGGCACCATTTTTATCTAACAAATCTGCTTTATCCTGCTGTTTTCTCTCTGGTCTCAGCCTGGCTTCCAGGGAAATCAGCAGTGATACGTGCTCCTGTCCCTGGGAGCGAGATGTTCACAGTGTTAGAGAGAGCATTTGGCTACACTGGCACTGTGCTGCTCAGAAGCTATTTGCAGAGACAGAAAAGGCGAGACAAATATATGGAAGGATGCAAACTTAAGTTCAGTTTATGAAAACTGAAAACACTTTTTATGCTTGGTACTGCATCCACACTATGGAAAAATAGATGCCACTTCTCAGGTGTGATTATGAAAAGGTGAAAAATCAGGGTTGCAACTCTTTCCATCAGCAGGTGTCCAACACACCCTTAGGAGATACTACACACTGTCAATTGCTTTTAGAACATGAAGTGGAAGAGCTTCTCTTGTCCCCATCATGAACTCCTGGGAAGAGATTTCCCCTTGCTTTCCACCTTCTGATTTACTGTGTGGTCTTGGAGAAATATGCTTTTACTGACCTATTTTGACCGGATGAATTTGTCGTTCCTGCAGTCATTCTGCATTTCTGCAAATCAGCTGGCAAACCTTTGGATGGATGGCACCGAGGGTAAGCGCCCGAGCAGGGAGTTGTGGGGCCATGAGTATTTGTGCTGGAAACCTCCTGCAGCTGCAGCTGCAGCAGCAAACAGCAGAGCCAGAGTGCAGCCTTGTGCTTCAGGCTCTGCCCCCTCACTGCTCTGCGTGCTCTCATCTCCAGCTGCCCTCTTCTTCAGAAACAAGGTCAAAATCAACACAGCAACCTGAGAGCTACCAGCAGAACCGAGCATGGTTTTCCCCTACCCTCACCCCTTATCCACTTTATACCCCTTCTCAAATGGCACTTGGTGGTTTGTTTTTTTCTTTCAAACTTGATTATCAGGGTTTTTTTCTTTAGAAAAGGTTCTCTCTCAATAAAAATTCATGATAGGAGAAAAGGATTACATCTTTGTGTTGCTAAATTTTTGGTTCTTAGCTCTAATTTTGCTCAATCAATAGGTAGAAAGAATTTTCTGTTTGACTTAGGAACTTATTTTTACTTGAACAACAGAAGCCCTGTCCCTAACTGGTAGTGGCACTGACGTAGTGATTATGTCTTTAAAAAAGAGAAAATAACAAAAATAATGAAATTCTACAAAAAACTAAAAATCTAGGCCCATTTTCTGTAACACATACTGTTAGCACCTCAAAGCCTGTCTGAACTAATGAATTGGTCCCTTCCATGAATTTAGGTAAATTGAAGCAACAATGTTAAGAATGATATTATGGAATTTTGGCAGTCACAGAGATTGGTAAAAATTACATTCCCCTAAAACCATTATTAACTTTTCCTTCTGCAATTACATTTCATCCTTTGTGTGGAAAAATTATGCATTTTTGAAATGCACAAACATAATTTTGTGTACAAGCAGAGAAATCTTTGCCTAGCAGAATAAATTACAATATTGTTTAATTGCTGTAAAAATCAACGTATAGCAATAATTGTGTACAGCCATACAGTAATCACAGGTGCAGAGCAAAGTAAAATAACCTGAAAATATTCAGGAGCTGTTGGTGTCACAAAATGCCATTTCACTTAATGTGTTACTGTCTGCAACAATTATTATTGAGCTCTGCTTGGGAAAAGTCTTGAAAGAATATAAATTGCCTTTTTTTTGTCTACCACAAGAAACAAATAATCATTTTCAAAGGTAATTAATTCACTCTTACATGGCTGCAGTGGCTGCTCATTAAAAATAGTAACCAAAATCAAACAATGGAAACCAAGAATAAATTAGAAGATGTCATGAGCCTTTCCAAAGGAGTTTTTAGCCTCATCTGGAATTACTCCTATTACATGTACCAGGTCAAGAGCATCTAAGCTTGATGCTGCTTCAGCAAAGGCATCAGCAGAGGTTCTTCACTGTGGCTCTGCTGGGGCTCCAGATCAGTCCCTGTCCCACGGCTGGGCCAGGCAGGTGGCACAGGGAGCAGGGAGCAGCTCTGGGGGTGCCCACACAGGCAGGGCTCTTAGGGGAGGATGAGAAAAGCCCTCCCTGGGAACATGAAGCACCACTCCAAATCACACACACTACATTTTAATAAAAATTACTCATTTCCTTAAACAAAAGCAAGAATGGTAATCTGCTACACCATTAACACCAACACTTTCCTCCAAACTTCAAGAGATGCATGCTGGCATAGGCTCAAAACTTTTCTGTTAAACTGCAAATATTTCATCTCAAAATAAAAGTTATGCAACCGCATTTTGTACCTCTGATGAGGACCAACTGCTAGACTGACTCCTGTATTACACAGGAACAAGATGTTCTGTCAAAACTATTAATACCAAATCTTTCAGGAAAAGGTGGACTGTTTTGGCAGCAAATCCTCATTTCCAGTGGAGAATAGTCCAAAAGGAAGTCAAAGATCCGGGCTCTGAATGCAAAACAGGGAGAACTTGTAAACAGTCTAGACGTATTTCCATGCAATGGGGCATTTTTAAAGCTTTTTCTTCCTTCACTCATGTATAATCTCATAAACGGCAGTCAATTAAAAGATTAAAACAAACAAAGTCTTTTCCTTACTTAACTAAAGCCAAGAGCTGGGTGTTTTTTGAGCAAGGCAAACTGTGTTACAGCACTCTGCAGTCACCAAGGCCACTCCTGCAGCACACAGCTGGGGAGTGGGTGCCTGGCTCTGCCACACCAACAAACCCGTGTGTGCAGCACCCTGCACAGCCACCCACACCTGGCTTTGGGCTCCAATCAGTGATTTCACACCAGCTGAGATGGAGCTGCAGGTCAGGATAAGGTGACATACTGGAAAAAGGGACAGCGGCGGGTGTTACAGCATCACACAGATTTTTCTGAGCAGTTTAAAGCTCAATCCATGCTTTGGCCATTTAGGCTGCAGGGTGAATCCATTGGGCTAGTTTATCTCTGGCATCGCCTCAGCTCTGCCAAGTCATTTTTCCTGGGCTGGGAGGAGGACAGTGCCCCTCATGAAGAAAGGAAATTCAAGCTGCTGAAGTCTCCACAGCCAACAGTGGGACCTCTCAGCCCACAAGCACATCACAGTTGGCACAGAGGTTGCAAAGTGGTCAGATGTTCTGGACACAAATGAAGAGAGATAATTTCTGCTGGTTTCCTTGCTCTCCAGCATCACTAAAGGATAAGAAATCCTTAGCATACAGGAAAATAAACACAGAGAAAGTATCTTGTTTTCTGTTTGAAACAACTGTCCATTACAAAAGTATGGCCATCCATCTGAAGGAGCCAGCACTGCCATGTTGCAGGTAACCACTGCTCAGGAAGACACAGAAAGTATCAGATGCTGGTTGCTGTCTTGGGCAAGTTCTTAAGACAAAACAAACACAAGGATTCTTGGTTTTGCATATTAGATTATCAAGTCACCATCCAAAAAAACAATGAACAGAACAAAACTGAGCAAGACTCACATGTGTTGTGGTTTAACCCCAGATGGAAACTCAGCCCCATACCACTGCTTGTTCTTTCTCCAGTGGGATAGGGAAGAAGATTGGAAGAATAAAATGGGGAACATTTGTGGATTGAGATAAAGAAGCTTTACAGGGAAAGCAAAAGCCACATGCACAACCAAATCAAAACAAGGCATTAATTCACAAGATGTTTCCATGGACAGGCAGGCATTCAGCCACCCCAGGAAAGCATGGCTTTATCATGGGTAATGGGTGACTTGAGAAGACAAATGCCATCACTCTGAACGTCCTCCCCTTCTTCCTTCTTCCCCCAGCTTTATATGAGGAGCATGGTGCCATGTGGTGTGGGATATCCCTCTGGCCAGCTGGGGTCAGCTGTCAGATATATGATAGTCTCGCTTTGTCTAGTGCATGCTACACACATCAATTGTAATCTGGCTTTACAACCAATGAAAACAGCCTGCTCACTAGAGTTGTTTTGAGTACAGCACTTTTCTGCTCTCCCAACTCCAGCTGATACCCTGCACAGCACTTTTCCATGATGCTGTGACAAGCACATTGCCAGGAAGAGATTGGCTGCAAACATTCACACTCCACCAGCAGCACAACTCAGCATCCTTTCACCAGTGGGAAACCTCACATGTTCATTAGGCCTGAAAACTATTCATTCCTGTACAGGAGTACCACAGACCTTGAAAAAATTACTGTTCTTAGATCTCAGTTTTAGCAAATGCTTCTCACTAGTTGGTTTTCTCTTCATCAAAAAGAAGTCCTATTCATGCTGTTGACAATCATAATATGTATTGAAACAGAAGAGAGTTGTAACTAATCAAGCCTTGTTCTATGGGTGGATATAAAAGCAATTTGTTTAATTCATCATTGAAGCCACAGAAGCAAAGCATTAAAGCTCATTTTACAACATTTATATAATTGTAATATTTGGAAAGCCATTCTCCTTTTAATTTACCAAGATTCAGTTTAGCTGTTTGCACTCCCATCTGGTGCATTTTTGCAGGAGCATGGCAGCAGTACCAGCACAACAGCAGCACACCAGGACTGGGGCAGAGCAGGCATTGCCATGCACCTTCCAGCATCTCTGCAGGAGCTGTCCAGGAGCTGTCCAGAAGAAAAACCTGCTCTCTCAACCCCACCAGGGACACTGGGGAGGGTCTCTCAACACAGGAGTAGGGAAAAGATGTGGCAGAGAACTTGCCAGAATATTGTTTGTCTCCATCTGCTCTTCCAGCAGTGGTCAATGTGGGACCTGCCCAGGCTCAGACATGACCATGAAACCTCATTGTGGTCCTTGAGAACTCTTCTATTTTTGTCCCCATTGCATTAAGCTGCCCAACCCATCCCATCTCCCAGTAATGTCTCATCAGCAGCCAAAGCCTGCACCAGCTCTCCTACCCTTGCTGGTTCTCTGACTTAGCTGCACCCATCCCTCCCTCCATCTCTCCTGCTCCCCATCCTCCCCTGCTTTACCACCACAAACCCTTCCAAGCTCTCATCTCCTTTGACAGTGTAATTATTCAGTGTCCTGTACATCCCTGCTAAGTCTGTCAAGGTGAAGCTGGATGGGGTCCTGAGCAACCTGCTCTGGAGGAAGATGTCCCTGCCGATGGTAGGAGGGCTGGAACCGGGTGATCTTTAAGATCCCCTCCAACACAAACCATTCAATGATTCTGTGATTTCACTCCTTTGCCAACAGCAGTCAGCAACTAAACCTCCTCACAGGGGCTGGGAAAGCACCAACAATTCACATCATGCCTCACACTGCTTCATGGACAGCATTTACATGTCTGGGTTTCCATCCATTGCAATGACAAGGAAAGCTAGAGAAGGATTTCACACCAGGGAGGAGAAGAAAAAGAGGTAGACAGTAAGTTCGTGCTGCTTTTGCTGCAGTGCAGTATCAAGCCAGAAGCCCAGTACCAGATGTCTAGAGAAAATGCAGGCACTGAAATCACGAAGCAAGGTGGCTCAGAGGACAAGCTTCCACCCACTCCTGGCAGCCAGTGTTAGGAATGAGAGCTTGGATCTCTGCCACCTTTACCCTTTACCCTTTATTTTCCATTTCAATTTTCACCTTTCACAAGCTGTTCTTCAAATAAGCTCATTCAGGATTATGCAATGGTTTACCTGTGGCTGGGGACACACAGTCTGGGTGGCAGAAAACATTCCAGGAAATGCCAGCTCATCCACTGAGCAGCACAACTCTGCTGCAGCCCTCATTTGTGTAGTACACAGGTTCTCCTGCTCCAGTCCAAGCTGCCTTCTCCTTGTCTGAGGAATGTGAGCCAGCTTAAGGACATTCAGTAGCTCTGTCTTCAACTTTCAAACAACACACCTGGCAAATACCAAACAGCTCTGAATTGTTGCTTATTGCACCTTTCACAATGCTCTGGGCATATCACAGCAGAGAACTAGGAAAAGCAGTGATACACTACCATGTAGGCTTTAAAATAATTGTAAATGGACTTGCAAACAGATACAGTTTCTAATTCAACACCCAATCTTCTAAAGTCATGCCTTGTGCTGCCCACATTGTGCAATGAGTTTGTGCAGAGCCCACGCTCAGGCCTGGCCCATCTCCACAATCCATGCTGTAGGGTGGAAAAAGCAGGGAATTCCAGCCCAGTGCAGCAAGCAATGTGTTGTAGATTTTGTTTCTTTGGCTGGGGGCAGGCAAAGAAACACGCACCAAGCACCCACTTCCTTCCTCTCTGGGACAAACTCGCAGCCCTGAACATGTAGGTACAACTACTGATCAAAGAGAAGCTTTTAGTCTTTCTGCAGAAACCAGCCCTTTTGCAGCTGCTACTGACTCCTGGAATCACTATTGCTAGTGGGCACCACTGGAAGCTTCAACTCCATCCCCCTGCTCCTATGAAGACAGGATGAGACAGTTGGGGTTGTTCAACCAGGAGAAGAGAAGGTTCCAGGGAGACCTTAGAGCACTTCCAGTGTCTAAAAGGGGGTTATAAGAAAGATGGGAACAAACTTTTTAGCAGGGCCTCTTGTGAGAGCGCAAGGATTATTTGTTTTGAAGTAAAAGAGAACAGTCTATATATAAAGAATAAATTGTTTACGATCGGGGTGGTGAGGCACTGGAACAGGTTGCTTAGGGAGGTGATAGATGCCTCATCCCAGGAAATATTCAAGGTCAGGTTGGACCAGGCTCCCAGCAACCTGAGCTAGTTGAAGATATCTGAGCCCATGGAAACAGGGTTGGACCTAATGATGTTTAGAGGCCTCTTCCAACCCCAAACCATTCTATGATTCCATGATTCTATGATCTGAAGAGGCAGAGGCCATGCTGACCCAGAGGCAGCACTCCAGACTTCCTCCCCTGCAGCTGCAGACCACAGAAGCAGTGAGGGTTTTTGCCTCAGGGCAGGCTGTGTGCCCTAGAGCCTCAGAAACCAGCTTGAGGACTGTCAAACCCCATTGCAGAGAACATGGGAGGAAAGTTTCTTTGAAAAGTGCATGTGCATTGTTCTGGTCCCAAGGCCTGGGGCCTGGAAATGCAGCTGACTGCCAGGGAAGTAGTACAGGAAAGATGTACTGTCTTATCAAGCTGCTTATTTTGATTCAGGCAAAGCTCTCCCCAAAACTTGTCTTAAATTTATTTGGTATTACTCAAACCAAAGGTACCGTGAGTGAGCTAATTTGGAATTAATAAAAAATACTAGCAAATATGCTGCAAAGAGAAAAGCAGATGTGGCTGAGCTAGAGGAACCTTTAGGTACTGCTAGGCAGCAGATCCAATACCTGAGGTCAGGTCCATGCCAAGAGCTTGCACAAAAAGCCTGTCACAGTCCTGCAGAGAAAGTTTCCATATGAGCTCTGTGTATGTGTGTGTATATATATACATATATAGGTCCAAAATCATGTTTGATTTCTGTCAGCACCAGTTTGCACACTCCTGTTGCCCTGCAAGGAGGTGTTTGGTGAATGACTCATTCCTAAGTTTTATACTTCTCCCCAAATAAACATTTCAAACTGCTTTCCCCAGGAGCCAGTTTAGTGCTTTCAAACATTAATCCTATTTAATTTTTTACCCAAATTTTCATCTTTTTAGAATTCTTTTAGTAGGGTAATGCAATAGCTACTGGTTATTGTTTGGAAATTTGACTTTAAAATCCTCGAAATGTTTGGTTTTAATTACGATTAAAGATGCAGAGGAAGACGAAACTCCAGTCCCTTTGGCCACTCCTTGTGGCGTATTTCTCTGCCGTTAATCACTACACATTGTTTACAATTTCTCAGCCAATTTTCAATCAACAAGAAACTACAAACTGCTCACATAAAAGCCAGCCTGAATTACTTCTGCAAGTGAGATTTCCTCAGATGCTCAGCCAAGCTCGGCTCTTACATAACCCAGCTGAGAGTGGTGGATTTATTCTAAGGATGAATTTAAACAAGTGAATCAAATTCCAGAGGCTCTGACAAATCCCCGCAATCTGGCATGGCTGGGATGGGCTGCCAAGCCTTGGCAGCACGAGCACACGTGCAGGCAGCTGCCTGTGCTGCAGCCATGGCTGGCTGTGACAAATGTGGCACCTCATCTCCTTTCAGTCACTCTCAGTCTGATGAGGCAGCTGCCCCTGGCACTGCTGCCCCTGGCACTGCTGCCCCTGGCTCTGCTGCCCCTGGCACTGCTGGCTCTGCTGCCCCTGGCACTGCTGGCACT
>JAHLSL010000021.1:3141104-3153914 GCA_025920805.1 Petroica traversi | reverse complement strand
CTGCCCCTGGCACTGCTGGCTCTGCTGCCCCTGGCACTGCTGGCACTGCTGGCTCTGCTGCCCCTGGCACTGCTGGCTCTGCTGCCCCTGGCACTGCTGCCTGACACTTTGGCAGAGCCTGGACAGTTGTGCTGCTCTCGGTGGGAGAGAAGGGCAACCTTTACTTCCTGGCATGCCCAGGAAGTGTTCTCCTCAACACTCTGCCAAAAGAAGACAGCCCCAGACCCTGGTTTGATAATTCTAGCCTGGGCTCTGTTGCTGCTCACAATATTTCTCTGTAATCTCCCCATTGCCTCTCTCAATATTTGGCTTGAGATGTAAAGTAGAGCTACCATATCAACATCACTTTTCAAGATAATTCTTTTACATCTTGGAAAATTAAATTCCGTGGAAACATGGAAGATCCAACATTGCTCATGAGGCTCATATAGCACTGTTATTCCCATGGGGTGGATGCTGCCAGACGTATTTTCAGGGTTTCATTTTCCAGGACTGATTTTGAGGGAGCTTTGGCTAATTTTACGGTCTTTGTTCTGCCACAGTCTCCTTCCTCCTCTAAAAAAGCACACACCCCCTTCAGGCCCCCATTTGCATACCTGCTCATGAAGAGGCCAACTGGATCAGTACCTCCCAGCCTGCTCTGAAGAGCCCTCAAGCAAGGTATCCAGCCCTCCAAGTACGGTATCCAGCTTCTTGAGGTTGGTGCTACTCCTTTTTTCCTGGGGTCCTTATGCAGCAAACTTCTTTCCAAAAGTCTTTAAATATTTTTTGCCTTCTGTTGATGTCTCTCGTCCTTCCTCACCATTTTTGGCTGACCTTTATCTGAACATATTTGTGATGGTCTCAGAGGCATGATAGTTTATATCTGGAAGGTATCTAAATATTCCTCTATGTTGGGGAAGATGAAATAGGAAAGCCTTATAGATATGATTACCTTGCAAAAGATGCTGAAAATATGGAAAGTATATTCAAAATTAAGGTGAAGACCAGGTTTGAGTTGAAGAGTAACTAAGAAACAATGGTATAGCTGACTAAAGGTAATCCTCCTTCTTGATAGAACAATGCCCTCTGCCTAGGCAGGTCCAAAGGTCAGAACAAACCCTGCCTGCCTGGTAGAAGATTCCAAAAAGCAGTTTTTTTAAGGTTTAAAATATAACCCCATATGGTAACGCGATGATTCTTATAGGTTGCATGTAAATGTTGTAGAGTTTGTAACTTGTCTCAGATTGGTTAAAGAGAATTAGAATATTCAACAGAGAAGATGACTTATTGTATTGTAAATGGCAAATCGGCCCTTTTCTTGCTCTCTCTTTTTGCCTCTTTCTCTCTCTTTCTCTAGCCTGCTTTGAGCTGCGTCTTGCAGCCCAGCAGCCTCTCATACCCACGCTCTTTCACAATAAATTCCCATGCTCTAAACCCATCTTTAGCGACCTCTCGTTTCTATTTTACCCTCATAACCAAATCCCACAGAGTTAAATCCTACACCTCTACCTCTGCTTTTCCCTTTGCAGCATATTCACTAGTACATTGTATTAATTCCAAATTTGCCTTTTGTAGATGTGATATATTTACCATAATGAATTCACATCATTTCTCTTCACCATTATCCTAGCTTTTGTCTTGAGGTATTTTCTGAAGTGAATTTAAAGTTGGAAAGCCGATAATAACTTCATAGTGCATGTTACAATATTTAGGAGATGCCCACAAATTGAGATTAAGGATTAAAAGTGCCCAGTTCAACGTTCCCTAGGAAAAAACTTCCTCAAAAATGAAGTATTAAGATCTCTTAAAATCAGTAGTGAGATTGCCAGAACTGATCATAATCCATCTTCCTCATAGTTTCAAATCTATTTTAAAAATGGTAAATCCAGCTCTAAAGCAATTCTTGAAAACAGGTAAATATTATCACTATCATAGGTATTATAATTTTTTTAATGAAATCTCTCTTGAGCACAAGGGGAATACAGGGGACACAGAAAGATTAAGTAACTAACCTCAGATCACAGAACTCATCAGGACTCAACTACAAACCTATTCCTTTCTTTTAATAAATGATTAAGTCTAATGTGGATGGACTACTGATTTTGTTAATGAAAAATATCTCCTAGTAAGTCACAGAATCTTTCATCATCTCTCTTCCTGCTTTGGGGGAGTTTATTTATTTATTCTGTATGTTTTATATGGTGCCAAAGTAATACAGCACTACCCAATTGCTAAGTTCTCTCTAATTTTACTTCAAAAATAATTGTTTTGACTCTCCACTTCTGCTTGATGGACTTTCCCATTAATGTTTCACCTGACTTTTTCCCTCTTTATCTAAGACAGAGACCAAAGCACAGTTTTAAAAACTCAGATTTAAATGTAGTTTAACCAATGTACATATAGAGTAGCTACACAGCTGGTCATAAGCAAGAACAAAATTTGCCCAGTTTTAGGAATTCCAGTTGTTCTGTCTTCTGCAATCAGTAAAAAAGAGAAAAAAAGAGACCTTTGTCATATAATATCAGTAACACTTCACTATTTGGGCACTCAAAAGACTGATGTGTTACAGTAGGTAAGAACATGAAGAAAGATTTCAATAAATACAGATGGAAAAGAAATTAAGGGTAAGAGCTAAAAATACCATAAGAATCAGTTACCCCAAGAGACTGAGCACCAGAACTTTCAATTTTAGCATTTTAAGGATGTAATGTCTCATTTTGTTAACTATACAGTTGACCTGACTTCATTGAAAATGGCAATTTGCACTTAAATTTTCTCTTCTAGATTATAGCAAGGAAAAAAGAATTTAATTTTTGACTGACTGATGTAGTTCAAATCAGTCCAAAGTGATCTTTCAGGTTTCCCTTCTGCTAAAAAGCTAGGGGGAAGAATTTCTCTCTAAATTGGAAAGGAATTACTTTTTTCAGCAGGTCGGCTTTTGGATTTTGTTGGGATGAGGTAGCAGGAGGGCAGCAGCTTCAAAACAATAAATCCATCATTCACCAAAATGCTCAGGTCTTAAAACAACTTGCACCTCTCTCTTTTGTTTCAGGAAGGTCCTTTGTGTGCCTGAACATAGACTGTTTATTTCTCACTTTCATTTTCACAGAAACTGGTCCTCTCAGCCCATCCACAGTGAGAGCCCCGGGCATGGCACCCAAACCTCTGGGCAGCAAAGCCACCACACAGACAGCCCAGCAGGCTACCAAACCTGCAGTTCATTCCTCCAGAAGCCTGTGGCCTGTGCCACACAGGAATTGGATCCAGCCATGAATCACTCACTGCTTCTCTTGGAATCTCTTCCCCCCTTCTCCTTCCACCTGGACCTGCCCTGGAAGCACCATCCTTCACCAGCTCAACAGCCCAGGAGATTCGGGTAAATCCTCCAGGGACTCACTGCCTTCTTCCTTGGCAGTCAGTTTAGTTACACTTTCCTGTACATGACTTTTCTTCCTCTTCCTCTCCCTCTCAAGTCAGATGCTTCCCTCCCACTAAATCCATCTACCTCCATACCTATCCCTGATTCCTTCCCTCCAACAGGGTACCCACCAGGTGTCTGTCCCAAGATCTCAGATTTTATTTTCGTTTTGTGTTTTTTCAGCTTGCTTATGGCAAAAGGAATCTCTTTTCCCAGAGGGCAGAGGGCAGGATGGACAGCTTTCACTCAAGCAGAGCATGAGAGTTAAAAGCCTGTGGGTGCAGGAATGTCTGCTGACTGCACGTCCTGTTTTCAGCCCTTCCATGAGCAAAACCAGAGACAGGGCTCTGCAGCCACGTTCACTGCCCAGAATGAGCCTGTGCTCGTGGGCAGCTCTATGTGGTGCATCTGGAACCAGGGATCAGCTCTGGGGAAGAAGGTGCATGGCAAGGAGCTGGATGAACCCCTTGGGAATTCCCCTCCCTCCCAGCACGGGCTCTCAGCCCTGGTCCCTGCCCAAGCCATGGCCAGCCTGGCTGGGTCCCTCACTGACCACAGGCTCAGCATCCCTTTTGATTTGGGCCCAGCCAAGCCCTTGCCTGTGTCCAGACAAGCCTCTATAAAATCTTAAAATTCATACACCAAGCACACCAAATTAAAACACATAGACAGTATCCATGGTAACTATATAAAACAATTTCTAGAGATACCTCTAGCCATGCTTCTATATCTAGCAGGAGCAGCTTGTTTCACTCAGGTTTGTTCAATCCAATCACTAGCATATTAATAATAAGCAAAAGAAAGAAAAAAAAAACCTGGGAAGATGGTAGAAAACAAACATTCTTCAGGAAAAAAATTGTATGTGGGGAGAGATCACATCACCAGAGAGTCTTCTATTAGAAAAATATGTAAAGTTGGAACAAGTCTTAAACCCCATGCATTTTTTTAAAGTGCTCTCATTACATATCATTACCCAACTCACAATTAGAAAAAAAAAGTGTTTCCAAAGTCTAATTCCTTCCTTGCATAAGTGACCTACTTCAATCCGTTTATTTACTTGTTGAAAAAGTACCTGTCATCTTAACATATTTCCTATTGCTCTCTCCTTATTGGAGGATCACTCTAAGGATCACAAGTGTTTTCCTAAATTAACGTGCTGTAATCTGCTAGCTTTTTAAAATTCATATACTACATTAGGCCTTATTAGATAAGAAATCTGTCTTCCTCCCACCACGTTCATCCTGCCAGTGAGTATCATCCCTGACACTTTATGATAAATCAGGGTTAGACATAAGGAAAGTAGTATTCCATTGAAACGGTATCAGGAAGTTTCTAATTGCTCAGATCAAATACAATGCAAATGGAATATAACATCATGGTTAAAGAAAATCTGGGACCTCACTGCCAATTTCTGTTTAATGGTACCCAGTAAAAAGACCCATGAGAAAGAAACTCTGCATAACCAGAGACACATAATCTTCCTGTAGGCTGAAGCAATTGGTTTGAGTTGGTAATTAAATTATTTCCTACTTATTGTTTGGCAGAGTGTTTTGGGATATTTGAACAGCAAATAACTTCACTGTTACTGCTTTCATTGTTAACAAGGTATTTTTCTCGTAAGTATTGGGAGGCAGCAAACAAACATTGACAAATAAAGCTGCAACAGAAACCCAAAGCAGGTTGTGGATCTGGGGAGGCAGCTGAAGAAAAAAATGTTATTTCTGATAGCATTGTGGTTTTGGTGTGGGGTTTTTTATATATAATATATTTTTATTGAAATGTCCGCAATACCAGAAATCAATCTGGAAAGACGAATATTAACCTCCTGTGAAACTCATCCTCAACACTGAGGCTGTGAAACTCATCCACAACTCTTCAGCTGGATTTCAGTTCAGTGGGCACTCGAGATTTAATGGCTATTCTTGACTTCACAAATCATAGGATCTGCATTTCTGAAAAAATAGATTGAGTTGTCTGGCATGCAACAGCTGAAATTTCCAGGGTAATTTCGAAAAGCCAACCCTAGTCAACCTGCAAAGAAGTTCCTGCAGGGATGCAGGGGCTGGGGCCCAGGGATGCAGGCTCTGCTCCCAGGACTGTCCGTGGCCTTGGCCTGAGGCATACCATGGGCTCACCACAAATGATGGAACAGACTGCGTGGGGTCTCCCACAAACACTCAGAGGATCCTTCCACTTACCCACAGATGCCTCTTTTAAATCACTTTCCTGACACAGCCAAAGAAATGGGAACATGCACTGGTGCTGTAACACTGCTTTTGGTACATTTGTGAATGCATTGGTGCTAGAAAAATGCCTTGTTTATATTATAAAGAGTACTTCCTTACTGAAGCACTTTCTTAAAATATCTCCTTGTACTGACATGTTACTTTTAGCTCTCTCATTTCCTCACTTTAATTTAAGGAGCTTTACTTTCAGGAATTACACTGGAGCCCTTGACTACAATATTACCAAACTCAAGGTCTGTGGTCACAGCCACAATTTCTTTGGGCATTGAAGCAGCATCACTTCAGTTTGCACCAACAGACACATGCCATGACTTCTACAGCACTTCAAGTATTTTTCTGCCCCTTCTTAGCTCAGCTCCTCTGTTCCATTCAGTTCTGCTCTGTCCTCCCCTTCATCTTATTGCTAGAATACTTGGCTATTTCCCTACAAAAGCATCTCTCTACAGATCTTTACATGAAAAAAATTTCTGGTTGCGCATTAAAGTATGTCTTTATGTCAGGCACCTCCATGGAGTGTGATGTAAGATGTAATGAGAAAAAGCAGCAAGAAAAATACTTAGGAACATTATGAGGAACAGCTGTGGGAGCTGAGATTTTTAGTGTTGAGAAGAGGAGGCTCAGGGGGACTTCATCACTCTCCACAACTCCCTGAAAGGAGGTTGCAGTGAGCTGGGGGTCAATCTCTTCTGCTGTGCCTGCAGTGAGAGGAGGAGAGAAAATGGCCTTAAAGTGAGACAGAGGAGATCCAGATTAGATAGTAGAAAAAAAATAATTCACTATTAAAGTGGTCAGGCGTTGGAACAGGCTGCTCAGGGAGTTCGTGGAGTCACCATCTCCAGAGGTGCTCAAGAGGTGCCTGGATCTGCTCTGGGTGATGAGGTTTAGAGGTTTAGGGGTTACAGTGACAGTGCTGGGTGGACAGCTGGACTGGTTGATCTCAAAGGTCTCTCCCAGCATTGATGATTCTGTGATTCACTGCTGGCATCAGCAGGATCTCTCTGCTGTGGTATCATGCACTCGCATTTCTGAAATCTCAGCTGTGCAGCCAAACCTCTGCCCATCCTCCCCTTCATCCCTTAGTGTGTGAATTAATGGCAGAGTTTGTGAGAGGAACCATGGCAAAACTCAAAGTGTGGGGAGAGGTGATACCAAACTGCACAGAGCTGGACAGCCCAGTGCCTGCCCCTCTGCAGCATCTCCTCCCTTCCTGCCCAATGAGCACTGCCTCATTTGTGGAGGCAGTGGGGAAGGAGAAGACTCAAGACCTTTTGCTCTCCTGCCCTGTAGTACGAACCGTGTTGTTCCCAGCAGTTCTGGGCAGGGCGGACAGGAGCTCTGAAGGTCCCACAAGCACAGTGGATGAGCGATGCTGCAGCTGTGGTCCTGCAGCCTTTGGGTAAATAGTGATAGAGAGAAGAAGTAATCTCCAAACCCATCTTGCACTATGCCTTCCATTCCAGAGGTGAGCAAAAGCACAAAATAGCAAGGAACAGGCTGGAAGTAGGGCAAGAAAGGAGAACACAAAAGAACCCCATCACTGTCCCACCCATGCTGCCACCTCACTGATCCTTTTTACCCAAATGTTTTTGTCTAACTGAGGAATTTGTTGGTATAAGCATACCTTTCTCCTTTTCTCCAGATTCTTCTTTTCCTTTGTCCTCACATCATTTTATCAGGAAGGATCTGGAGGCTTTCTAACTCCTGTGGGTACAAATCCCACCACTTGGTTCAACAGACTACCCCTAGCTAAGGAAGTCCAGCTGCTGCATTTTTACACAAAGACATGCTTCTGGAATGTGCTTCACAAACACAGCATCTTACTGTTCTGTCAATATCACTGTGTTAGCCTTTTAAAAATAAAAATGAGAAGGAAAATCAGCAGCATAATTACTGAGAAAGGTATCATCAACCAAGGAGCACAGATAATAGAGATGAGGAGGCGTATCAGACTCAAATTATGACCCTCACTTCATTGGAGAGGTGAGTTTTTCTATTCAAAAAGATAAAGTTTTTCAGTACAGAGCAAAGTGTTCTAAATAATAAGATTTTCTCAGCAAAATTTTTTTAAAATAGGAAAATAAAGGAAAAAAAAGGTCTTCATCAAAGTGTTCATTGATGTGGCAAACCCAGTATTTTTAAATAAATAAAACCATCAACTCAGTGGAGAGTTATTTTTTATCTCTGCCATTTGCACTCCCACTGGTGCTATCACCAAGTGCAAGTACAGGTGGGATAATAAATATATAAATATATAATAAAAATAAATAAAATTAAAATTATAATAACAATATATAAAAGTAAATGGGCTCACGTTTTATGATGGGAGAACAGTTGTTAGAGTTTTTCTGTCATATTTCAATGTAGAAAATGTGCAGACTTCTGTTTCATCATTTCTAATGCCACAAGGCTGTAATTAATATAATCCAACTGTATATCTGCAAATGTAAAACTAAGGCAAAAAAAAGTACTTAACTCATACAAAATCTGGACAGAGTATATTCATTCTTATCAGTATTTAATTAAATATAAATCCGGTCATTAAAACAACTGGCAGCCCATTCTGTCCTGGCATTGTTCTGTTTCTTTTTAAATATTTGAAAGGCAATGTACTCCCTAAAAGACTTTTTCTTTTTCTTTAGAAATAAAAGCCAAACTCTAATTTCTTAGCTGTCTTGACACAGTGATGACAGCTTTATAAACTGGTGCAATTACAGAAAACGGAGTTCTGATGTTTGATTTTGAACATACCATTGCAAAGCAATATTATGGAGCAAGTTTTGAAAGCTCACTTGCTGTGGCTGAGGGGGATGTGTTTCTCTTGCTGCTGCCCCACAAGCCACCAAGGATCAAACCCAAGGATGTTCCTGGGGCTGTCACTGAGAGGGGGGGTGCAGACCCCCCTTGCTGGACGAGCCTTTGGGCTGCACAACACAGATGCCACTGCTGTGGAAACCCTCCCTGGCCAGGCTTTGCAGTCTGCGCATGTCCCTGCCTCTCAGCAAACAGGAGGGTGCAGCCACACGTGGAACTGCCTGGAGAAGTAACACTCATTTTGGGCACACAACACCATCCACATCCCAGCAAACACAGGCAAGTGCATAACACAAGAGCTGTTGTCCAATTCAGGCAAAGTCTGTTTTGATCAAAATGAAATTTATATGAATAAGTTACCGCTCTAGAGGTATATAAAATTATGGCCTTTTTTCCCATAGTGTTTAAGAAAATCTAATTTCTTTTAACATAAGAAATTAGGGAGTTATTCAAACCCATCCTTCACTCCACAGTGAAAGTTAAAACAGACCCTAATATTAAATAAATGTACTGAGAATTGCCAGTCTTTGATTTTGGACAGCATTCCTCTTGTAATTAAATTGTGTCCTAACATAATCAGGTTACTTTTTGCCTCTTACTGAGATTTTAGGGACATCAAACACTCCTGGAGTAACAGGGTTGCAGTGCTGGATCCATTTCTCCCACCGAATTAGGCAAAATTGTGTTTGGGCTGACAGTGCCTAAGCTCCCCCCTCCTTCTCTGCATGCTGAGAGCACTGCCAGGGCAGCTCCAGCACTGCCTGCACCACTGCTGAAGTCAGTGGTATTTCTGGGGTGGCTTCAGAGGCTGGAGAAAGTCAGTGCCACATGACTCTCCTTCAGAAGCATCCTCTGAAGAGTAAGTGCACAGCGTGCAGGGTTGAGGATGTGGAGGAGAGTCATTAGAGTGCCAAAATATTACAGACTGCCCTGCTAAGTGGATGTGAAAGATCCCTGCCAGGAGATTTAGATCTTCAGAGACTGCCCTAAAATGAACTTGAGAGAGCACTTTCTGCAGTAATTTAATACTAACAGGATTTATACATGTATTTTTAACAATCCTTCTGTGTGAAAAAGTCCCCAGTGCCTTTGCGATGGCATGTCAACAAACTATTCTCCAGCTCCCAGGTCTCACCTCACTGCTGAGAAAGGAGTTTTGCAGGAATCCCAGCACAATAATCCCAGCACAAAATGAGGTTGTTTGCTTTCTTTTTCTATAGGAACAACAGGCGAGAAAGAGGAAGAATTTGAGAAGAGGAATAAGAGAAAGCAACAATAGGTGCTTTCATTTGAAGCAGAATTCAAAGTAATAAATAACACAAATACTAAGCTGAATACCTACGTTGATGGAGGTAAAGGTATTTGTAGGAATGCAGAAAGTGGGATATGCTATCATACAAATGCTTTTTCCTTATTTGTTAAAAATAGTGAATGTAAGTACAGTTTCTTCATGGCAAGAGGAACTGTATATCCTCAGCCTTCTGGCAATCCAACAGACATACAGAATCCTGAACCAGCAGAGATATTTTCCATTATGCTTTCCCACTCCATCTGCCCTTCCTTTCCCCACCCATGAATGTGTGTTGAGCTAATGTTGAGCTAGCTGTGCAGAAAACAGCCCAAGCTTCCCCCTAGCAGAGAGCAGGCTTTCTGAACTAGCCTGTCCTTTGTCACCATTATTGGTACTGCCAGCTCCTGCATTGTAAATCAGTTTTCAAAGGGAGGGTGAGGGGGCCTGCAGGGGCCATACCCACCACAGCCATTTTATATTAAATCCTAAAGGTGCCTTCAGAGCATCCCTCAAGCCCTATAATTGTGCTCCTACAGAATGTAATGTTTTCTAAATTATTCCGTGGCTCCCAGGGTAAATTCCACTCCCCTGGGTTGCAGGAGCACTGCCACACACCGTGTTCATTTTTCAGCAGAACTGGGGTGACAGATGAGGTTCCTCATTGACAGTGCCTTGACACACAGGGCTCCTCCAAAACACCACTAAGCAAGCAAGGATGTTCTCCTCTTTGTAGCTAAAAGATACATGCAATCTTTGCTCCACTGATTGTGGCTATTCCTATTTCTCAGCTAGGCATCATGTCTTCATCATGAGCTTGACCCCATTCAATTTCCTTGCATCAGCCGCTGCTCAAATTGTTCTCATGTTAGTCATGGCCAGTCCAGGCCTGGGACTGAGTGTACACTTCTCCACAGACCAGTTCACAAGAATTCTACTTTTAAATCATCAGGGATTCCCAAGAAATCAACAAGCTCTGCTTAAACACAGATTTCTTGATTTAACTTTCTTCTCTCAGAGACCAGTGGCAGACACAACAGTTAAAATTTATACCTTTGTCAAGGAGAGAAAGGTCACCCGTCCAGACCTCCACCTCTGAAAGTGGTGCCAAGCACAAAGACCAGCTGCCATACAGTTGGGAAAAAACACATCTCCTTCAAAATGTGTTTTACATGACCAGGTGAAAGAAATGCAATATACTTAGGGAGGAAAGGATAGAGCACAGAAAAAGCAACTGGTTAGCAAGGGTTTTAAAGCAGAGAAGTAGGTGGCAGCTTCTGTTGTCTGCTCAAAGTTTCCCTGTAAGACTATTCACCTTCGTTATGTAAAAGGCATCTGTAAAGAGTTCAAGGGTTTCCACAAAGATCCCTACAAATCGAATTCTTGCCTAGAAGCAGAAGCAGTTAAAGCTTCTTTCAGTCTATTCATTTTCTTGAAGCAGATCCAGATTAAAAACAATCCCTCCAAAGAAAAAAGAAAATCCAAGCACCTATTAAATCTATTCACCCCGATAAGTCCCCATATCTGTATCAGGTGTCCTCAGTTCCCATAATCGCCATACTTCAGCCTGCCATTCAATAATTTTATTAAATGGTAACTTCCTAAGAGATTAAATGAAGGTTTATTCTTTGACCTATATTCCTCTTTGCAGAAATGATAAGTTTCTGATGCTCTTTTGAGGCTGAATGGAGGTCAAAGCAATTGTACCTGATCCTGTACACATTTAACTCGTTCAAAGCCTTTAATATTTGCTTACTGCATGCACTGACACCCTGAGTAAGTCACCTGAAGGAAAGCTTCCCAAGGCTTTACATCTTTTGAAGTGTTCAGCCTTGTCTCCCTGCACAGGATGTTTCCAGTGGTGTTTGGTGCTACAGCTGCAGGTGGCACAGCAGCATCCCCTGCCCGGGGGCCACCCAGGCACTGCTGCCTTTGCATTTGCCTAGCACCTAGCACTAACATATCTTGCTATAAAACCTCCTCAGCTCATTCTGCAGGGGCACTTTTACCTAGTCTGCTGGCTAATATTCAAAAAATATGGCCACTAGTAATAACTTGGAGCAGATGTCTAGTGGCAAATGGCACTGTAGAAATGAAATAATTTATATCCCTTTAAAAATTTTTGATTGTTCCATGCCAGATATTCTTATATTAATTATTCTTATATTTGAATGTGATAGCTCATTTTTTTTAAATTACTTGTACAAAGCTAATGTCAAAATAGTTCAGATCAATTCTTTTTACTCACAAATAAATATTTAGATATTTGCCATTTCATTCACCCTGAGAATTCAGGGGACTGTAAACAACAAATTATTTTACAACAGGCACAATTGCTATTATTTCATCTCATCAGTCTTCATACCAATTAAATTGACCTTATCCTGAGCAGCAAGCTCTGAAAACTTGGGCTGCTGTATACTCAGAAATATAGAGAATTTTAATTAGCCATGACATACCCAGCAGTGTCTGTCTGCTGGCATGGAGGAAGCTGCCTAGCAACAATGCAAAGAAATCCTCCAATAACCCTGGCAGATCACAAAGGGTCTGTTAAAAATGGTAATCTCTCTCATAGACAAATAGAGATGGTTTCAATTAAGGACAGCAATTCTCAACTTGTTATTTATATGCAGTGAACTAAAACAACATTCATATAGTGTAAATACAATGTGAAAAGGCCATGCAAAATTACTTAGAGATTTAATTTGCAGTAATTAATTTGATATTCACATCTGTAAACCTTTTGTTTTGTTTAACAACAAAAACATTCCAGCTAGGTCAGACCTACACTGGAGCTTATACAAGACAGAAATCTCAGCAAATAGGGCTGGAAAGGGCTCAAGGGGTTGTTTAGTCCAGCACCAGGCCAGGATAAATTATACAAAAACCATTCCTATCAATAACACTTTACTTGTTTCCCAAAACCTGCAAACCTAAGCAGTGGACAACTCCCCTTGGCACTCTGCTCAGTTGTCTGACTATTCCAAAAATTAGAAAAATGTTGGGAAATCACTAACTAGAAGAGAAGAGAAGAGAAGAGAAGAGAAGAGAAGAGAAGAGAAGAG
>JAHLSL010000021.1:3084856-3140410 GCA_025920805.1 Petroica traversi | reverse complement strand
CTTTCTCTTTCTCTTTCTCTTTCTCTTTCTCTTTCTCTTTCTCTTTCCTCTTATGGGTTCAGGTCCCTTTTGTTGCTGATGCTGTTCATGTCACTGATCAACCCACTCCTCTGGCCTTTCTACAGAAAATTGCACCAGCAGAAAAACAGGAGTTAGCAAAGGCTGGTGTTGCCCACCAGGGCAGACCTTTCCCTTGTGTGAGATCCCATTTCTCCCCAGTAAAGGGCAAATGTGGGGCTGGAGGCAACAAGACCCTGAGTGGGCTTTTGCCTCCAGCCCTGCAGTCCCAGCTGGTCAGGCAATGGAAGGTGCCCAGGCCAGCAGCATTGTGGCCAGATTTGCATCCTCTCCAGGCAGTTCATCCTCTGGAGCACAGGCACTGCTCCTTTCCAGATGGAGCCCTGGGATCCCAAATGGACATGTCCTTCCTGCCTCAGTCCAGCAAAGCTCCAGGACACCTCGGCAGCCCTCAGCTGCCCTGGGCAGTGATGGCTGCAGGCAGGAGCACCCTTACACAGATTTTAGTTTCCCCAAAAGACTAACTCATTAAAAAATTAAAATTGAATGTCTTTAGAGATTGCATCCTGGCAAAACAAAGTCTGTAGCTCATCCTCAGGAACAATTAATCACTTTTTTCTTGATGAAACAATAAAAGGACTCAGGGTCCTCCAGTGGATTAGCATAAACCTTTATCCTAACTTGGCAGAGATGGAAGTAACAAGGAAAAGTATCCAAGAAAAGAATAAATAATAGAGAGCCTCAGTACCTGGGGTTAAAACACTGGGAAGAGCTTCGCTGCTCAACACAAGCTGTCAACCCCAGTCTTTAGAAACAAACATCTTCAAATTCAGAACAAAATGCCAAAAAAACCACTTTAATGTTAACCAGATGTTTACATTTTGTTGATATTTTTAACAGTCAACTGACAAAAGTTAATTCAGTGCTTTGAAGAGGGGTGTCACTCTGTGAAGTCTTGCTATTGGTGTAATCATGAATGGACTTCACTGTTGAGTTTGGTAAATCAGGATTCTTCCAGATCCTACACAGCATGTGCATGCTTTCTGTGCAGCTGCAAAGTCTGCATTAGCATGAAAAATTAACTTTCAAATAGATATATTTGTTAGGGGTTCTTCCAAAACATACCAAATACATTACTATATACACATATATACACATATATATACTATATACACACAAATATATTTCTATATTTTGGTCACATTAGATAGTCAATTTTCACCAGAACAAAAGTCTGTTTTCCTTTTTACTTATTAATGTGCTGGATTTCTTAACTCATTCGTTTTTATTCCTCTGTTCTTCCTGCTGGGAGTGGAGTTTTGATTGTGGCACACTCTAGAAGCAATGAGAAAATGTGATCATTCTCAAAGGTCTCAGTCAAATGCTCTGTATCTCACACTTACCAATCAAGTCCAAACCTTTAAATTTGACTACAAAAGGCAGAACTTTCCTACCTGTCACTCTCATTTCCCCTCTTCAGGAAGCTATGCCTTGGTGTGCTATCTCTCAGCCTTTGTACCAACCAAAGTGGGTATTTTGAGGTTTTAATTTAGCTTAAGCAATGGGTTGCAGACCCATTTCTTGTATCTGCATATTTATGCCAGCAAGTGGAAGCCTTATACTCAGGGGCATTCCTTTTGTTGCTGGCAACATAATAACATTTACTTAATTGTGTTTTATTAATGTTAATATACCCACAGGCTCAGACTCTGCCCGCACATTTTTGTAAATTGAATTAAAGGAAAAATGAATCAGAGTTAAAAGACAGCTGATTAATTTTATTCACTTGCTTAAGGGGGTTTAAGCCAAATGGTCTCCACATCTATTTTTCTTTAGAGAACAGACTTTATAGCCACAGGGCTAAGAGAAACATGTCAGTAAGCCATTTTCATTGCCATGTGTCAAGGAGAGCTATTTAAAGCATTAAAAGGAGGGGACTTTAGGGAGAGGTGCTTACCCCCTGCTCTGTACAAATGGCAAGGTTACACAGCCATGGTCTCTCCTGCCTGCTGCTGAGATCAGAGGGCTTTCATTTTTTAATGAAGCTCTCACAACAGCCCCCAGAGCCTGCCGCTCGAGAGAGGCAAGGACAAACCCACTAAAAAGGGACGTTTTAGTCTGCACAAAATCCAAATTATTAGCAGGTCTGCCTCAATACATGGTGTAACTTAAAGACTGTTCTTGCACTGTTTAATAGGCTTTCAGCTAGTTGCAGTAGAAATCAGTTCTTGAGACAGATTTCTCATTTGGAAATAAATATAATTCATTAGAGACGCCTCCACTGCGTGTATATTTATACAAAGCCTGGGCTGAAATAACAGCATGGATGTGGGGCTGTTCAGTAGGAACCTGCCAGCTATTCAGAAGGGTCTGGCCTGAAGAGACCCTGTACAAAAGATTTGTTGGGCATTTCTGGTAACCCTCCCTTCAATGATTTCTTCACAACATCTTATTCTTATTCTTTTCTCACTTATTCTTATAAGTGAGAAAAGATAGCAAGGTAAAAATCTCCAAGGAAAAAGGATGGTTAAAATATATGCAAAAGTGACTGGCTCAAGCTCCTCTGTGTCTGGAGAAGCTACAGCAGATGTCCCTTATCATGACTGGAACATCATGTCAGGACCAGGATCTGAATATTCTTCTATCAGTTTAGTCAGCAAGGGAGTTGGAAATGAAAAAGCCTTATCCTTATGGGAAGTATTTCTGCTCTTCCAGGCCCCATGACTGTGAGATGGGCTGGAGAAGGGTCCCAAGCAGCAATAAACCATCTTTACCACATGGCCATGGCCAAAGCTCTGTGTGAGTACTCAGATCACCTTACACTTTCCCTCCTGATTAATCCTGATGCCTCAAGTGGTTCCCACCTCCTCTTCCCACAGCTAGTGATACATGAATAAGGAAAATTACCCAGGAGGAAATGTAAAATTTCTGGGAGTAGAGGAAGTTATTAATAAGCTCTGCAAACAACCAGTGAGAGGTTTTGCAGGCTTTTTCACATTCTGTATTCCAGACAAACAAGATACATATTACAACAGGTCTTACATGCTGCATGCACTTGGCAAATACTCTGTTCCATCCCAGCCCATGAGATACCTCCATGTGCCACCAGGCACCACGAGCAAAGTCATCCACCAAGCCAACAGCCACACTGTGGTGTGGGAAATCTGTGGCACAGTTTTACAGCTAAGGGTGGCAAGTTCCTCCCTTTTGGTCTCTGTGCATGTATCACCAACACAACATCCTGGTGGAATTTTTCACACCACTTGGATAATCACAGTGCCTACCAAGCCCCCAGATAAGGTCTCTGGCCGCTGGTAGGACATGGGTGCTCACACCATTCTGGCCATCCACACCATGCCACGGAAACCTCACACATCCAGAGGAATGTGAGTTAAGCTGAACTGCAGCCAGAGCTCTTCATTTTGCATCCCCATTCCCACCCCCTGCACTGCCTCTTACCTTTCACTGTTTATCTCTATTGCAAAAACAATGTTCAGCCTCCTGTTGGTGAATGAGAGGGATCTCCACCAGCACAAGCAGGGGTCAGGGCTGTCTGACAGAGCTGTCCTGTGTGCACGGCTACTGTGGCATTGGTCGGAGCTTTGCTTTGCTTTCATTGTGAAGAAAACAAATTTTGCTTCTGTTTACAGAGATTTCTCCCAGTCTTGTAGTGTTTTGGCCTGGCCTCTTCTGCTCAAATAATTGTCAGACAGTTTTTTTGCCATTCCTAACTAAGCTAAGGATCTGGAACTGCCTGTTCTTTGCCTTCAGAAATGGGAAAAAATACAAATGTATTCACATGGCTTTGGTTTCTCTAACCTAGCATAGTTTCTATTTGGTTTCTCTAACTTAGCATAGTGTCTGTCTAATCTCTTTTATATTTCTGTAAATAGAGAAAAGTAGACTTGGTTAATGTCAGTCACTTCAGAAGAGTTCATTTTCTACTGAAATATCCAGCTAGGCATTTTGAAAGAGTAAACAGACCAGAAATAAGATTTTTATTCTTCAGCACAGAGCTACACACTATGGAGAAGGCTAAAAGCTATGAATTTGCATGTTGGGATTGGTGTTTATGGTGGTGACTTTAAACTGTGCTGCAACACTCGAGTGCTTTACTGATTTGAATATTTCTGATAGCAATGCTTGCTCATCAGAGAAGCTTTTTGAGGGTGAGGAAGTATGCAGCTTGATGGCAAATTCAAAATAATGAATAGTGACACAGATAACATATTCAAAACATTTTAATACTTGAGCTTTCAAAATATTTCATAGTTTAGTAAACTTTTGGGGAGTTCTGATTTCTGATGAAAAGTACCGATAAATTGAAATTAAAACACTAACTATTAGTTATTAGTTAGAGAACAACTAACAGTTGTTCTCTAACTGTTAAATTTAGAACAATTTTTGTGTAAAGGGAGTGAGATGTTTAGGGTTCCTTGCCTAACTTTTTTTTTCCCACATTGAAAATATCTGAAGCGATATAAGATGTGCAATCCATATCCCATACTTAAACATTTTATTTACTCACTAGGATGCTCAATTGAACTTTGACACTTATAAAAATGGTAGCATGAAATATTGCGTGATTCCATGACATTAAAATGCAGGACATTCAGGCTCCGAATGAAAGAAAATGCAGCTGTCACTCACGTTCCTGTCCTGGCAGGATGGAAAACCTTTGGAGCCTGTCACAGCTGGATGGGGAGCTGCCCTTTTCCTTCCTGCAGGCAGCTGCTCCGAGACCTCCCAGAGCCATGCAGGGCTCTCTACACCCCCACACAGAAATGTGTGTGATTTCAGGGTGGGACTGCATCCCTGGGCTACTCCCAGCAGATGCAGATGCTTTTTACTGTTCTTCAGGCTGGGGGAGGTAGGGATGGAACAGGAGAAATAGCACTCTGCGGAGGGCTCCTCCTTCTATCCCCTCACATCCTTTGGCACTAATGCAGTTGTTTATCTCCATAGGATACAGTGCAGAATAAAGACTTATGATGACAAAAATCTATTTTTAAAACTACAGCAGAAGCAGCCACTGTCCACAGACAGCTCTGAGCAAGCACAGCTGCTGTCTGGGGTTCTGGCTGGTGGGCCAGGTGGAGCCAGGCTGTAAGCAGACACTGCCCCTTTGATCTCAGTGAGTGGTGCTCTTCCTCATCCTCCTGCTGAGCTTGGCCTGGAGTGCCCAAAGCCCTCTAGGAACCCATCAGCAGCTGAGAACTTCCCAGGCCCTGCTGGAGACCCCTGAGGATGTGTTCACAGGAGGAGCCTTACTTCTGAACTTGCCCTGTCAGGAGGAGAGAAATGGCTGTCATTTAAAAATAGAAATAAAGTTTCTACATCTCTCCCGTTTGCTCACTTAAATTACTTCCAGCTGAAGAGGCAGTGTCCCCAACATCTCCTGGCTGGTAGGAACTTCATGCTGAGAAGGCCATGCGAGCTTTGGTAATGTTCAGAAAGATGCTTTAAAACAAACACAGATTTGCTGTCTCGTAGGAAGAACTCAAGGTGCTCCTCTTGCAAAGGGAAAAACGTGTCATGGCAGGAGTGCTGTGCACACTTACAATAAAAATGCTGCCCAAAGAAAGTGCATAGCAAATGCATGTGTGTGAGGACCCCAACTCATCTGCAAAGCACTGCCACACTCTTCTCTGGATCACACCAGAGCAGTCAGTCAGGGTCCTTGGAAGGGTCTGGCACATGCAGGAGAGAGGCTGCTCACAGCAAAGTCTTTAAATAAAAACAATCAGCGGAACAACTGACTCCCTGAATTTACATTCACTGAACTGCAGCCTTGATGGGGAGTTATCCAGTATCACAAGACCGGGCTGTTTGCTGTTGAATGCTGGGGAGCTCTGATCCACAGATCTGCTCTGATCCTTGCTCCTCCTGTACCATTGGAAGAACCTGAGAAACAGTGCAAGATCCAGCTTTAGATGTGCTTGTCTGCATAACACGCTAGCAGTGTCTCTAACAAAATGTCAAGAAAGGGTCTCTGAGTACCCCAAGGACTACAAATTGAGCACAAGTTCCCTTCAGATAACTTACCAAGAGCTTCATATGATTGGGAGATTATTTATACTGCATCTTCTATCTGCAAATCACATTATTAATACACTGTAACATGTGATCTCATAAATTCCCTAGAAAAATCTTTGGTCTCTGGAAAGCACCTCATCTGCTTTTGATATTGTAAAATATATTTCACACTAAGTCTCAAAAATTAGATTTTACTTATATCAACAAACCCTTGGCTGTAGAAACATATTATTAGTCTTATGAAGTAACTGTGTACATACATATTTTAACAGGTCAGTTGTGCCACTTACTTAAATGAAATATGACTGTAATTACTGAAAAAAACACATTTACATTTTAAAAATATTGCAGGCTCAGGAGAACTTCTTAATGCTGTTATGAATAATCTGTTGATTTTATTGATTACAGCATATTTTGTTGACTTTCAACCACAAACTGGTAAGAAGGTGTTTCAGAGGTCAGGAGCAGTTCTCACTGTTTTGCTAAGTGTCAGAAAGAGTCTAGTTCATGCTTGTCACTGGAAAATATCCCATCAGAAATGCTGCTACAAATTATTAGCTTCCACACTGACCTGTGCTGGTTGTTGGAGGAAAACCTCTCACTCGGAAATACCCTTGACCTTGTACAAGAATGGCAGGCAACAAGAAACTGGACTAATTCTTACCCATGCTTCACCTCTCCATAAAAAAATCCTAGGTTGTCACCTTCTCTGAAAATCCCTCTTAGCAGTAGATTAATGTTATGGGGAAGTAAGGAATTAAATTGCCTTCTTCAGTTTGAAGACTGATAAAATATTTTCTCAAAACATGAGACACATGTATTCAGCTCCAGGATTTCCTCCTTGTTTTTCTCAACCTTGGACAGCTTTCAGTCTTTAGACAAGACCATCATCTCAGAGTGAGCATGAGTTTAGAACACACCCTCACATACCAGTTTTCTCCCTGGGTTTTTGGCCAGGTACAAGCCTTTCCCACTCCTCTGAGAACTTCCTGTGATGCAACAACAACTCAATGCACCACTATAATTACCTATTTTGAATTCTTCTTTCCAGTGCTATTGGCAGCTTCCATCTATCTTCAGGTACCACTCTCCCTTGGGCATGCCAAAATGGAGACACTGCCTGGCCAGAAAATAAACATTTCAAATAATTGATCTAATCCTTTTACACAACTTGATCAACTACTGCAAGAAAACGCTCTCTGTCTTTTGTCACAGTCAGGTTCAAAATCGTGCGTGTGCTGGTTTAGCCCTGCTACATCTCATCCAGCCAGAAGCACTGTCAATCACAGCTCACACTAAAACATGCAGAAGAATGCTGCAAGTGGATTATTACCAGCAAGTGAGCAAGCCCAGGCTGCTGGCAAAAGAACATGGGACAGGACAGACAGCCCCTGCTCCTGCTGCTGGAGGACTGCACAAATGAAACCTCATCATCTCATCACGACATGCCCCTCATATCAGCAGGCACAAAGAAAGACTGGCACAGCTAATGACACACCTAAGGCAGGGTACTGCTGGAACAGAGGCTGGACTTCCCAGCAAAGCCTGTTCTATGCTACCAACCTGCTCCATACCACAGACTAGCCAAGGGCTTGTTAGCACTTCCGGCCCTCTGTAAGCTCTGGCACTCAAAAAGAGAACAGCAACCAACAGTGTGAAGACAAAACTGCAGTATGTATCTGCCAGAGATGAAGCTCAGTCTTGTAAATTGTGCTGCAGTCATCTGGACTCGTGGAAGTTCAAGATATCCTTTTAAGGATATAATAAACCACAAAATAAATACTTAGCTAGACAAATCCAGTGTGTTAGCTGGTATCCCAGATGTTGGTATCCCATTTTCCTTAGATGATGTTCTGAATATATTGCCCTTTTCTAGCATGGTAACATTAATCTGATGCAGAAAACTCCGAGTGAAAATGGGAATTTTGGCCTTTAATTGAACTAGGGTACTTTTCCCAAACATTGTCTGAAAAAACCTGATTCCAAGTGTAGGGGCAGGAACCACAGGAAAAAAGCATTTTCATCAACAGCATTTTTACACACAGGATTCTCAATTACTTGTACTCAGGTGAAAAATTCTGTCCTCCATGTAGTAATAATTGTGAAAAAAGTACGGTTTCTTGAATGGATTCTTAAAAATAGCTGTAAAAGCCCAGATGGAGTTACTATCTAACTAATACCAGCTCTGTGACATGGAGCCATTCAACCAAGTGCCACTTTAGACAGGGTAAAACAATGGCCTAATAAAGGGAAAGACTTTATTTCTCACTCTACACTAAACCTTTGTTGTTAAAAGCTTATGAGACAATTTACAGGTCTTTGGTTCCAAAAAAGCTGCAGATTTTATATCCACAAACTCTTCATGTCTGTAACACTCTGATTCCTATAAATGAATGCCTGTCATTAAGGAATAAAAAGCCCCCAGACTACAGTTTTTACAATTCTTTGTTGATTTAATAAGGAAATAAATGGGTTTGGTCGGTGCCTTAGGAAGCAGAGCTGAATGATGGAGTGACACTTATATGGGTTAACAAGAATGTCTCCCAAAGGAGAAGTGCAATAAGCCATGGAATACTCTGCCATTCACTCCTTCCCATCATCTTTCATCATCCCTGATCAAGTGTCACGCAGAAAGAGCATCCCTAATGTCCATAATCTAAACCTGATTGTTCAGGCCATGCATCAAATTGATTCTGCTGCTCAGAAGAGACAGGGACGGCTGCCAGGCAGGCTTCCTGCTGGGATATAGCAGAGCTCATCTCCAGCCTGGTTTGTCTCAGTGTCACAGGGCGAGCAGAGGAGCAGCACATTGCCCGAGATTCCTCCTTCCCTGCTCTGAGAGACCAGGCAGATGCTCTGCTCTTCCCAAAATCCTTCCCAGCTGGACAGCATGCCATATGAAGTGATCATAGAGAGGGAACCTGTAGAGGCTTCTGCTGCTTAAAAATAGTGCAAACTCAGGCAGATATGTTCCCTGCTGTTTGGTTCCCTGGCATTTTCTTTTGCTTGAAGTGATTCAGACAGATATGGTTGGATCAGATTCTCAGTTTTGGATAAGATATTCATCAGTCTCCTCTAAGTTATTTTCTTATGTTTAAGTGAGGAACTGTAATTTGAGTTTTCCAATGTTATGCCTATTAATAATTTTTTCTCCCAACCTCTCTGCCCCCTGATCACACACATATGCTTTGCAAAAGCCTGATAACATCCTTATTTTTTGCCATGGAAGCATGCTACCAAACAGCAAAAGGAAGCTTTCCCTTGCATTTTCTCTTCTGTGCTAAAATCGTTTCCAAAAAATCCAGAAATAATAATTTTCCTTTTTTCCTTTGTGTTCAGTAGTATCAAAACAATGACAATGCTGTGGGGCAGCAGAGCTCTGTGACAGAAAATAGGCAGAAAATGGTATTTGGGGCCCTTTAAACTGAAATCCCCAATCCCCTGCAGTAGTGAAGGTTAAGCTGCTTTGGGAGTCACTTGGCAGATACAGTAGCTTAAAATACTCCTATATAGGAAGATGTTAATTAACTTTTCAAAAAAGATACTACCTTGCAGGCACTGCTTTGTCATTGCCAGCGAAGGACAGGTCTCTACCTGGCTCTGGGGACCACAGGCAGGGAAACAAGCTGCCTGTGAGCATCCAGGAGAGTGAGAGGGAAGCCAAGTAGCCAGGGGACTGCAGCTCCCTTCACCCCGTGGCTCTCGTGCTGCTCTGTGGCACTGGGAGGCACCAGGGCAGACACCAAACCAGTGGGTGCTTCTCAGTCCATTAGTCCTGTTATGGGGAGGTCAGGAAATGATGGGAAGGAGGAGGGACAGGCACTGATGGCTCAGATTCTCTCTTCTCCAGATATGCTTTTTACAAACAGGCATGGGGAAGCAGAAGTGCAATGGGAGCAAACATCTTATAGACCTCAGTGCTGGGTGAAGTTGATTATCAAGAAATATGGCAGAGGGGTCAGCCATTTTTTAAGAAATATACCTCTCAGGTCTAGGAAAACTCAGAATGTGTCAGAGCTCTGGATCAGTAAGCAAGTAGCTGCCCTTTGCTGTTGGCCCTCCTTTTGCATTCCTGCCCACGACTGTTAATACTACACTGCTTTTACATTATTCATACACTGACAGATGTGGAGGCTGAACATGAAAATGTAGAAGTTAGGAAATGAAAATTATTTTTTAATTTGCTTAAAAAATTTTCTTTGATAATTTTTCTACAGAACCTTCCTCATGTGTGAAAGAAAGAAAGAATTACACTTTGGAAAGCAGTAAGTTACAGTTCAGAGACCCGTACACAGAGGCTTAGATAATATACAACATAAATATAACTTTAGAATCCAGCCAGTGTCCACTCCAGGAAAAACTAGCTGAAAAACAAACTCATGTGTGACTGGGAACAACCTCTACCTATAGGCAGCCACTGATATTTTTAGTAGTAACTAATGAAAGTCTACCCTTGATGCTAGAGGCTCCTTACCTCGCCTCAGAGGCACAAGGGCCAGAGCTGTCAGGAGGCTGCCAAGGCAATTTGCTTGATGCAGAGTGAATGTTACACGCCTGCGTGCACAAGCACACACGCACCCAGAGAGCTCACTGGGATAGCTGCAATTAGGAGCAGGGAAAACTTCTTGAAATAGATTTATTTTGATTAAAGGTTTTCATTTTACAATATCTCCGCTTCTATTCTTATCATATCATCACACAAACCCTGCTAGTGGTCCATTTAATCCAATAACCTTTCTCCTGAAAGAATTCAGCATCAGATGATCTTTCAAATGGGCAGGTAGGGACACCCTGCTGGAAGGGGCACTTGCAGTGCTGCAGCAGCTGGTGGGGGGACAAGACATGCCAGAGCTCACAATGAACTGCATGTACAATCATGCACAAATCAGTCAAAACAGGCAAACATAGTGCTTGCTATGATCTCATAACAGCTATTCAATCAAATATTCAAAGCTTCATCTAGGAGGAAAATGAGAGCAAAGGGTGCACTGGGACTTTGCACTTCCTTCCCAATTCCCTGCTGCTTCATTGCCCATACACTGTGAACACTCTGTCTACAGCTATATAAACCAAGTACAGATACTTTTCATCAACAGTGCAATGCTACAAACACATAGTTGGATTTGGTCCTGTATTTCTCATCACTTTTTTGGACATTGTAATACTCTATTTCATGAAGGTTGGATGTAGTTTGCCTCTCCTTGTGACCTGTTCTTCTGTGCATCCTTACTAAGTCCTTCTTCATGCAACTTCTTCATGGGCAAGATCGTGTGTTGTAGTGCAAAGAGAAAACATCATGAATACAGTAACCAAGAGCCAGAACAATGCAAGGACTGGTGCTCAAGCTGGGATAATCTCAGCTCTCCCAGAGACCAAATAAGCTGTCATGTATGGTGGTCAGGGAGAGTGGGACAAAAAATCGTGTAACAGGGACAAGTCAGTCTTACTCTAGCTCATGGCATTGAAGCTTTGAGAACCATTTCCAAGAAAAATTGTGCAGAGTGTAGGAGAGGAATAACTTGCATTTACAAACTCACAACACATGCTGTGAGCCAGGCAGTAGAATAATCAGCTTATCAGCCTGTTTTATATCTGCTCTTCTCTGGTATGGCAGGTCCCAATCAGAGTGGGAATTTAGTCCATACTGCATGGTGCAGTGGAAAACACTGACTTCATTAGCCACTGTTTTTACAATTACCCAGCAGCACTGTGCATCTAGCAAATACAATTTTTTTCCACTGAGAAACTGAACAGAAACTACAGCCTAGGTCCCCTGAATTTGGGGACTGATCCAGCAGTTGAATTGCAATGTTTGGCAGCTTCTCAAAACAGAGTTTAGTATCTCTTCCACACTATGAAAATCTCTCACAGTAGCTTTCTGGGCACCAGGAAACCTTGAAAAATATTGGCAACAAATATTAGACCAAGCAGAACTGCATCCCTAGATGACAACTGAGCACCAGGAAGCCAACCAGGAGCTTGGCCTGCTGTCAGCAGTGGTCTTTGCATCACTCTCCACCTTGGTCTGTGTCCCACTTGTTCTCACATCAAACCTGTCTTCCAAGCAGTGGCTAGAAGGGGTCCAGAGCTGCATGACCAAGGGCTAGGTATGAAGCTGAGGCTCGGTGGCAAGAATAGGTAACTGGGCATGGAGCAGCAGGGCCAAGCAGCAGGAAAGGAGATGTCAGAGCATAGGATGGAGGGCACCTGGCCATGGTGCTGTACCTCCAGAGCTCCGTATGTGAAATGCTTTCTGAAAACAAATACCTATAGCAGAGGATGGTTTGGTCTTGGTTGATCTTTACAGCTCTTCCTTTGCACCAGGGCACAGTGAGCCACTGTACAAAGGCAGGGTCAAAGTCTGCTGACAGAACTTCTGGTGTTTGCAGTGGTGCCAGTGAGAAACAAGTCTGGATTGCTCCATGGCAGATCTCTGCTTTACCAGTTATTTGCTTGAAGGGCTGTCTCCTGCTCCTGACCCCCACAGAGGAAGATTTGCTGCAGTGCTCTGTGTTAAGAGCTTGATTTTCAGACCTCTGGGTCTTCCAGTCAGATGAGCCAGGCCTGCACATCTTGTTTGTTTATCAAGTGCATTACCCAAGGGTTGCTCATCAGGGTGCGGATTTCAGGTAATTTTTTTGCAAGATCCGATGGCTCCAAGATGTTTCTGTGAAGATTTGCTTGTGTCAGCTGTATTATATTCTTTTTTGTTCTCTCCCCTATCCAGTGCCTGAGATGGATGTGTCTGCCTTAGAGCAGTGTGGGGCTGTTTATTCCCACAGAACTCTTGCTGTTACTTGCACAACAGGGTTCAAAGTGAAGAGACAGCTCTGGCAGAGAGCTCTTAAATCAAGCCCTCTTCAATCTACAGCAGCTCAGATAGTAAACTGCAGCTGATCAGTCCAATCAGCCATTTCCAAGAAGAGTTCAAACGGGAAAAGGTGCAGGAAAAAAGCTACCAGAATTGTCAGGGGAGATTAAGAGAGATGTCCTTGCTCAGCCTCTCACTAAGCAAAAGCTGAAAGGTGATAGGATAGCTTTTTATAAATATCCCTCGAGGAAGGGGAATACCAGAGAGTGAAAAGAGCTATTCAGACTGGAAGACAGCCTTGGAACAAGAACAAATGGTTACAAATGAGCCTCAAATATTTCTAGGATGGAAATTGAGTTTTTAACCATTGCAGTATTGAGGATCTGGCACTAGCAAGACTGTGAACAGTGTACTGAGGCAAAGCACCTAATCTCACAGCCTAAATGTTTAGGAATGTGCCTTCTGTCCTTAATGCATTCCAACAATTTAAACTCAAGAAAACCAAGAGGAGGAAGATGAAGCACTTCCTCTAAATCTGTTGGGGGAAAAGCCCAACAATCCTCAAACAGCACAAATGAAACTAGTCTCTCACAAATGGCATGCAGTGACAACTCCCCTGTCACAAGGCAGAACTGGAGGAGACTGTGACCATCAGATGCAGACATCTCCTCAGTGGGCACTGCCACACAAAAAGCTCAGCCTGAGCCACAGGAGATGGTCAAGCACTTTCCACTCATGTTCAAAGCAGAACAGAAATAGCCCTGAAAAATCTACTTGCAAGGTGGAAAGCAGATAACTCTCACTCCCTTTATTCATGGTGCAAAGTCTTTGGAAAACAGCTGTAAGACACCCACAGTAAGAATGGCAGACACAGCACCTGGTTTGCCAAGTTGCACACAGGGTAGCAGAGCATGGCCAAAACACCACAATGAGCCCTTGTGTTGGCCAGAGCCTCAGGACAGACCTGGCTCACCTGTGCTTTCAAACAGGCCCACTGAAATGCCTCTGACATCTGCAGGAATGACTCATCTCAAGGCAAAATCATGAACCAGAGCCAGGCAAACAGTTGCTGTCTGTAAACATAAACAACAACAAAAAAATAACCAGAATTGCTGGAAGTAAAACACTGAATAAGACCAGAAAACAAGTTTCCCCCAGTCCATTCTGGCTTTGTGTTTTCTGTCCATCAGCAGTTTAGTCTGCATGGTCTCCTAAGAAGGCCCCTTTCCATCGTCTCAGAGGCCAAGCTGCGTTTTCCTCTTCCCCAAATCCTTGGTCCATCCATGCACTGTGAGTTTCCTGTTTGCTCGCTCTCTCCCCTCCTCTCTGCCCTGTCCTGAATTACGCATACTTCTCCCAGCTGAGGCACATCTTTCCATCCCCAGACAAGGAAACTCAGCCTGTTCAGCCAGGCTGAGGTAAATAGACATTCCTCACTTCTTGCCTGCCATGCCCTTTTAAATAAAATGTGTAGCACACATTGTCCTTGTCCACAGATAGGTGTGAACATTCCTAATCTCTTTGTAACTCACATTTGCTAACACAAGGACTTATTCCCTCAAGCACATAATCTTCCTTAATCAAAGAAACTGAAAGGGTAGTATCAAGGAATGTGACTGCAGATCCAGAACTTGTTTGGCATTTGTTGTATTTAATTATTTTTCATAGTTACATTCATAATTTCAGGTTTAAATAGTCTTGCAAAGTCTTTTTTCACCCCAAGAATAATAAGCATGAAGATCCTCAATACTGCTTCCAGTCTTTCTGCCAACTGCTCTTGAATTTGCCTTCATTCTTTGTAAATATTTGAAGGGCAGCTATCTCTTTGTAAACAAAACACTAGGCTTTCCCTGTTTGCCTTGGCTAGGATACTTGTGTTTATTAATGTAGCTAAGCTTCTGGTTTATGACTATAAAATACCCTCAATATTCATCTTTCTGCTGATAAACAAGTTTTTTGTATTGGGAAAGACAATGTCAAACCCTCAATCCAAAGCAGCATCTTTTCACAGTATCATTGAATCATTTAGATTGGAAAAGACCTTTAAGATCATCAAGTACAACTGTTAATCCAACACTGACAAGTCTACCAATAAACCATGTCCCCAATTGCCATATCCACACATTTTTTTGATATCTCAAGGAATGGTGACTCAAGCACTTCCCCGAACAGCCTGTTCCAGTGCTTGGCAACAATTTCCATGAAGAAATGTTTCCCTAAACCTTCCCTGGTGCACCTTGAGGCCATTTCCTCCTGTCCTACTGCCTGTTATCTGGGAGAAGAGCCTGATCCCCACCTGGCTACAGCCTCCTCTCAGGGAGTTGTAGAGAGCGATAAGGTCACCCCTGAGCTTCTTTTCCTCCAGGCTGAACACCCCCAGCTCCCTCAGCTGCTCCTCATGGGACTCGTGCTCCAGACCCTTCACCAGCTCCATTGGCCTTCTCTGGACTCTCTCCAGCACCCCAATGTCTTTCTTGTAGTGAGGGGCCCAAAAGTGAGCACAGGATTCCAGTGCTCTGTGTGTATATATGACAGCCTTAGAAGACACTCAGATGTATCTGTGCTTCTCTTGGTACAAGCTCAGGGTCCACACACCTCTGGGACCAATCTTTCCCCCGCAGAGTCTCTGGACTAAAGACATCCCCTCTGAATTTCTCCCCAGGACAGAACACATCTGTTTCATTCCAGAATGGAGAAACAATTTTTTTATATTCTTTGTGATAGCATTTTGTACTAAAACAAAAAAGGCTTCCTTGGAAACCAAGATCAGATTATTATCAGAGTCATCTGGATTCTTTGTTAGGGCACTTCTGTCACCTCTTCTGTTGCTCCAGATTGAATTGTCTGATGAGAGGCTAAAGAACATCAGTGTTTCAAATGGACTTTCTATTTTCAGCCAGCAATGCACCTATCAGTCTTCCTTGCATTTGCCCTGTCTTCCACCTTCATCAAATTCAGTAGCATCTGCAGTCGACACCTACTGGGTTTTGCACCTCTTCTTGGGCAGCATTCCACTGAAAATACTAAATGGAAAATGTCCTTGTAAATATTTTAAAAGGGAAAAAGTGGAGTCTGTGCAAACAGAGATGTGGCGCAATGAAGTTTTCTGTTGTTTTGGTTTAGTTTGGTTTGTTTCTTAAACACTACAGTTATAATTACTTTGTGAGTGCATAGAACAGTCAACATCAGGAGTTCGTTTTGTATGGAAAGAACTTTAATCAACAGTTCAGGAATTATATTTTTACCAGCAACTGAATGGAGCTAAAGGAAAAAGCCTCACAAACACGACAGCAAACATTAAATTTTATTACAGTAGCTTTGACTCATTACCATCTAGGGAAGGGGAGATGCTTAATCTAAGAGCTTAAATTAATTTGCTTTATATTATCCTTCAAACTGGAAAACTACTTTGGAGTACCAAGATTATTATCACATTCCCAGAGCACATATAAATGTCACTTTCTGAAAGTCAAAGTTGAAACTGCAAACCACAAAATTCTAATATTGTTCCCACAACATTTATTACAGTCACATATCTTTGTATTCTAACTATTGCTGTTATGCTACAAGTTTACTGCTTCTTAAACATCTGCTATGTGTTCAAGATACAAAGGAAGATGAGGTGTCTGCCTTGGGGGAGGGCTTTACATTTAGGCATATAATAAATCACAGAGGGAATAGAAAGGAAGCATATTTAAGTCTCGCCATGAGGAGAAAGAACACCCTGCTCTATTTTAGCTATTCAGTTATTACCCACTGGTATAAACACTATTTTGGAATAAAAGTTAACAGAGGAAGTTATTCCAGAATGCTTTTGAGAAATGGGTATTCATAAACAGGGAGAATGTCAGTTCACTTCTGCAAGCTGCCTCACAGTGTTTGTGTGTATCTATGTGCATATCAAAGGAAAATGAGACTTTGTTTTTTATATAGGACATCCAGAGAGAATCAGAACTCAGAATGAGAGCCAGAACCTGAACCCAAAAGGCCATTAACATCCTCCATGTTCTTTCCCTGAAAGTTGATACATAAATATTTTTAATTCCTGTACCAAATATCAAGGCTCATGTGATGACAGGAGATTTAAATAAAATTCTGAGCTTGAAGCACGGAAATGTCACAAGGGCTTTGAAAGCACTGCTCCTCATTGTGAGACAGGTAACAGTTAAATATTTTTCTCATGTAGTGATTAAGAGCTCTCCCTGTCACCCATCTTTATGTAATGCCAGCGATACACAGTGGTGGGCTGCTAGCACAGAAGCACATAAATCACTGCTACAATGCTGGGAGAGAGAATCTGAAGTGTGTGGGAAGAAGTGCTATGGAAAGTGTATCCCACAGACAAGCAGAAGGCAGCGTGAGCAGGGAGAGACAGGCTAACATTACCCGTGCCCCAGAATCCCAACACATGCTGCTGAAATCCCATCCAGCTTCTGCAGCACGGGAAGGGGTAGACAACAGTGCAAAGGGCATTTCTTCATGGGTAAGGTCTGCTTTTAATAACAGCTACTTTGTCAAGTCAAAAAGAAAGTTAATGGCAAGCAGTTTGCTTTAGGCTGGAGTTAGGAGAAAACTTTCACCTACCCAGATGGAGTTATATAACGCTTCATGTTTTATCAAATCACTTGTCAGTTCCAGACAACAAATATTATTTAGAAAGGTCTTTCTTGCCCTCACTTTAAAGTTCAGGGCTTCAGATTCTGGAACCACAGTGCCACACAGCCCGTGCCTCTCCTATAAGTGATGCCCAAGCACTCATCCCCCAAATTAATGGAAAGAGGTGGGAATGGACAAATGTCTTATGCACTTTGGCTGGCACATTTTTCAGCTGTGCCACAGCCTCCATGCAGATCCCCTACCAGTTTCACTGCTCTCACTTAATGGCAGGGGGTCTGATCTGCCTTGTGGCAAAGGTCCCCTCCTGTGTCTCACCTGCTGTTTGTGACTCTGGAATGCGCCATGGTGCACCCACACAAAGCTGCAGCATCCCATTTTCTGTGAGCAGGAAGGAGGCATTCCTGCCCAAGCCCATACCCAGGCCTAAATCCTTCCTCCATTTCCCCGGGCCAGCTGCACAGCTGTTTCAGGCTCCAGGGAATGGCTTCACTCATAAGGATTGTTATCATCACACTGGAATATTTCTGAGCTGGCAGAGCAGCTGTGTGGTAATCCTCACTTCCCACTTTTCAAAGTCTTCTCTCTCACTTCTTCCTACCTTAGAGACAAAGTGTGGCTTGTTTCTCAATGAGTCCCTGTGAGGAGAGAGGCCACAGCCAGGGCAAGCAGGTCTGCTCCTTTCCTGGCATGAGTTTTGGTGATGGTCACAGCCCATGTGCTCATCCCAACACCCCATGCATGGAGATTCTCTCTTCCCACCATATTTTTCAATAGGAGGAGCCATGTGTAACCCACATGAGGCAGCTTTCCAGTGGGGCTGGGATGCTGCCCAGCAGCACTGCCGAGAGCTCTGAGAGCAAGGGACACTAAATCTTGGGGCAAAGCTGAATTCTAAAGGCTGTTGCTGTGTGTGGTGTATTTAGCAGGCTTCAAACCACCATGGGAACTCCTATGGCTCTTTGTCATGCCTGCTTCTCATGATGCATTGTTGGAGGACAGAAGATAAATAAACTAAAGGAAGGCAATTTGCATGTCGTAAAAAACTACAGCATAAAATGTAAATACTAATAGCATTTCACATATTAAACTATAGTTTTTGCATTAACATTTGGAGGTCTGGCTCTGACCAATGTCATGAAGCTCCTACTGTGGAAATTTCTTGGCTGGGGAATACCTGTCTGTGGTTTATATAGGATGTTTCTGCCAGGAACAACAGCAGGTTCTTGAGCTCAGCAGCTGCTTACTGAAGGTAAATCACCTTGGGAAAATCAAGCTGGAAAACAGAAAATACAGAAGAAAAGCAGAAAAACTTCCAAGAGCAAAATGAAGGTATTCAAGGACAGGGTGAGAGTAAGAAGACTGGGAAAGAGGTTGTTAGCTCAGGAAAGAAAGGGCAAAGAAGGCAAATCACAATCTGCTTGTGGACCTACCCAGAGACAGAAGGACTTCCAAGGGAAGGGCAAGCTCTACCTGCAGGACACTGCACTGGGGAGGGTGTCTTGCCCTGGGTGCTCAGCCTGCTCTGTGTCCCCAGGAAAGCCATCTCCAGAGGTTCAGAAGCTCTGCACAAAGCTGCTTCATCTGCTCACAAATCACAGTCTGACTGCAGATCTGTTTGAGTGGGGATTTGTCTTCTTTTGTTAATCTTCCATCTCCTTTAGGACTGAACTTATGGAGGGAGAGGCCAACAATAAAGGGTTGTGAATTTTGATGATGACCTAGTCATGGGAAAGAGAGATTGTCATCATGGAGTAGTGTGTCTCTTCACAGATAGAAATCGCTCCGTCAGAGGTGATTTATGTTCTTGGATCTGAGGCTTGGAATTATTTTCTCTGCTCATTATTACACTCTCAAAACAAACAAACAAACAAACAAACAAACAAACAAACAAACAAACACAAACTAGTATTTAGGATGTTTGATGTGAAAAACATCTTTCATCTACAAAGCTGTAAAGCAAGAGTTCATGCACTAGTATGACTTTGTGGGAAAACTCTTGCTTAGGTCTGTTCCCTATGTGTTAATTATAACTGGAACCTATTTATCTTCTAAGCTTCAAGTTACACTTCAAGCAGTAAAGATTTGTTGGTAAGTACACAAAACCATTAACAGAGGCAGGAGCTACATGGGTTTTTATATATAAGGAGTTATATGCAGACTTTTTTATACCTAAGGAGTGGCCCATGCATGCAGTATTAGCACCCACGCTGCATAAAAAGGAAAAATTACAGGTTTATTGAGAAAATGAGAGAGAAAAAGAGGCCTGTAGTTTTGGCATGGAGTTCTATTTTGTTCCTGCTCCCCCTGTCCTGGGTGGAAGGATGGAGGAGTCAGTGGCACAGCACAACCTTCCCTGTGCCCACTGCACCCCAGGCAGTCCCTGAAAAAGTCATGGCAGGAGGATGCTGGAAAGCAAAGAATGAGTCTGAGGATGCAGAGAGCTAATAATACGGGAAATTTCCTGGAAAGCATGAACTAAACACTTGAAGAAAAGCAAAGAGCTGCCTCCCACTCCCAGCAACTGTATCTCACACTGCATTGTCTTTAATCATTACTCGGGAACAATGACATGCAGTAATCTACTTCCTCAGCTTCATTTAGCATTTGCATGACAGAGTCTTATCAAAATAGAACTACTGGGACTGCAAAACAAACACTTAATTAAAGCTGAATGTTTCCAATTAAATCCAGCAGGATGAACACATTACAATGAATGTCATTTCCAATAGTGTCCCCAGAATGACAAAACAAAGCGGCTGTGAGCGGCACACCCCACGGAGCAGCACCACGCACACTCCTGTGGTGCTTTCCGTGACAGAGCTCTCCAAAAGCTGCTGGCAAACCATGTGCAGCTTGGCTCCCTCCTGGAGCAGCATCCTTGAGCCACCAGCACAGTGCAGTGACAATGGTCTCAGGTGGCCCTGTGCCATCCTTGTGAGTTCAGCAAGGACACCTACATGTCACTGGGAGCCCAGCCTGACTCTGGCAATCAGAGTGTTTTGGTACAAGTGGCAGGGCACAGCAGCCAAGGTTACCTGAGTGTCCCTGGGCAAGCTGCAGAGATGGGAACAGAGGAAGGCCTTTGGGCAGTTTGCTTCAGAAATCCTTCCAGAAAAATACCTGAAATTAGGTTTTTCAAAAAAACAATAGTGTTCTGTTTGTGAGGTGCCAATGGTTTGAGTCAGCTTTAGGAGAAGTGAGTTAGTGGTGAGCAGCCAATAACAGGAGAGTAATTTCTGTCTAAAACAGCCTAAACGCCCTCAATCCCCAAACAGGATCTCAACAGAGGGCACTTGAAGCTGACTCCCTTCCCCAGAAAATTACGTGTTTTCAAGAAAACCAGAACAAGGTGGCAGGTACTCCCCTAGGACCAGTATTAGGCCATTTGTAATTATGGAGGAACTCATTCTGGGCAGTTTGCATTTGAGATGCTTTTTCTCCTCTGTCCCAATTGATTTTTTGTCTTTTTCAATGTTTTGTCTGGAAAATTACCTGTCCTTGTCTCCTGGACCAAGGCTTCTTCTGGCAATGGGCAGGAGAAAACAGGTCCCAACCACCATGGCCAGAGCATGTGGAGCAGAGCACTGTCCGTGCTGATGAGACAAACCAGATGTCCTGAGCAATGCCATCTGTGACATTTACCCCTAAGACTCGTGGTTTGTGATGTACCAAACACTGACAGGCATGGTCAGGGGACAAGGAAGGACTGCTGAGAGGGCTGGGTCGTTCACCACAACCTATGGGGAGAGGCAAGAAAGACAAGGCTGGACAGCTTATTCAGAATGTTCTTCAAACACAAAACACACAGTGACAATGAGTTAACTTCTTACATTTTTGGGGGGTTGTTTTGCATTCCTGGTGAGGAGAAAGTAAAGGAATTCTAAAATGATGTGAAGGAAGGCTGGTTGTGAAGGAAATGTTGTGAAGGAGAGTGGCTAAGGTGAGGCACTGGATTTCACTGCCTGAGATGATGGTGGGATCTCGCACTGGAGCCTGAACTATCCTGTCAGGTACAGGCCTGGCTATCATGTAAGGATTCACAGAAGTGTGATTCATGCTGCCTTAGCCAACAAGAATGCCTGGGGTGGTCTCTTGAGGACCCTACCAGTCCTGTTCTTCCACACCTCACAATTGTTACTTCTGTTCCTTTTGCCCAGTCACAATAATGACAATCCTACTCCTGCCTGTTGACCCTAAGCTGCCCTATTTGTCTGTGCTCTATCTGAACTGTATTAAAATCAAGCCTCTGCTGATCACAGACTGGTCAGCATACCAGTGGGACTCTGCTGTATTTGTAGTGCAGAAAAGATTTGCAGCAAGATATTTATAGGAAGTCCATATGTAAAAGAATATTGTTACGCACTGGAAACAGATTGCAGTCCAGAGCAAAACAAAAAATGGAGAAATAGTCATTATTCACACAATCATATATATATAGCATAATCACCCACAAGGCTGTCAAATGAGGCCAAACCCTGTTGCATTCTTGGCAATCAGTAGGCAGTGAAGCCATGTGTCCCTACCAGTAAGACAGGATTTGACCTGGAACAGCACTTGGGGTCAGCATGGGATAAGCCTGATGGGAACTGGGCTACTTTAAACACTTTCCAAGATCCTCTCCCCAGGACATGTTGATCCATGACCTTAAACAGCCACGGCAAATCTGGGGAGCAGTAATGAAGTTTAACCCCCACACACATGCCCTCACAGACTCACAGAAGGGCTGAGGTGGGAAGGGACCTCTGGAAGTCACGTGGTCCAAGCCCCTGTTTGGACCACCCAAAGTAGGCTGCCCTGCACCATGTGTCTTATCTTTATTTTTAAAAGTATTTTTTTCTTAAGTTTAAGTAATGTGCTAAGCCAATCAAAATGTCTGTGGAAGATGTGCAGTGATGAAGACAAACTAGATTAAAGAAAATATGCCGTAAATACTTTTTTTTTTGTCCTGTCACATGGAAGATATCAGAAAGCATCTGATAGGCAGCAAATCAAACAAAAAAGGCACAAACACATGCAAATACACAAAACATGAAGAGTGGGAGGCATGCCTTAAATACCATGCAAAACTGACTTTCATTAAGCAGCAACTGAAAACATCATTCATGCAGCACTGCAAGAGTTGGGCCTCATTTCTCCTCAGAGGGGTTTCACCATTCTTTGATTGTTACCTTGTTCCAGACCACTCTCTTCCAGACTGACAGCTACTGCTTTATTTGGAAATAGAAAGAATGTCAGGACACATTCCTGAGGGATGCCTTGTGAACACTGTATGGGATGTTCGATGATTTTAGGAGTCCCTGGCAGGGTCTTGGCCCACACCATGTGATACTCTCCAAACAAGCCCCAAATGTGGGAGTTGGTGCTGCCTCAGCAGGTGCTGAGAAGGTGCAGCCCCACTCCAAGGGTGAGATGATAGCAGTGCAAGACCAGGCTGTCCCATTCAAATGGTTCTTGGAACAGCTAAAAACCATGGGTGCATTTAATGTAGTACTGTAGGAGTGGCCTGGAAGACCAAGATGGAACAGGTGAGCTTCACAAAACCAAAAGATTTATACAGCAACACAGTGAAAAACATCCACCTCAGGATCAAGAAAAAATAGGAGTTCTGTATTTATTTATCCTGAGTAGTCAAACATAGCATGTCTCTAGAAAATCAAATAAGGCTTCCAAGATAAATGAGATCATGCAGCAAGCAGGTTTCACTAGACTTCATAGGAAGCAAACCCTAAAGACTTCAAAACACGTTCTTTATGCCAGAAGGATCAGGGTTTTGATTATTTACCTCGTGCTGATGCAATTGAAGAGCTTCCAGTGGCTGTTGTCTTATTCCATGTGGTACCACAATACCTTGGCTCTCAGCTAAACATCCTCTCCACACCAGCCCAGTGCAGCATCAGTGACTGACCCATGCTGCATGTTCACAGGCTGGCTGTGTAGCCAAAGCTGAAATTTGACTCACTGTATAATTTGCTTTAGGAGGTACAAACCTGCTTATAATGAAAATTTAATGTTCTGTGACTCACGTTGCACTGAATTTTATAGAAGCCTTCATGGTCATGACATTTATTAGCAAAGTAACTGGTACACCCCTGGTTTTTTAGAGCCAGCTAGAATTATCTTGATGAGTTCTCTTGGCTATTTAGAGCCAGTTAGAATTATCTTAATGAGTCTTCTTGTTAGAAGTTCTCAAATAATCTTATCTTCTCTATACAACAAGAGCAGTTCACACTTACAGACCAAAATAGGTCTCAATCAACCCACAGATTCCAGTTACAGATTTTATGGGTTTGGACAATGCCTTTAGACTAAGCTGTTGAATAATATATTAGAAAATTGCAGTGATAACCCTACAAATGTCTTCAAAGTTATTTTCTTTTATGCATTTATTTCCCACCATGTTATTTCCTTCAAAATACAAGGCCTAATTTTGTCTCCTTTTTCACAGTATTTTATTGTAGTTCGTGACTGTTTATCTTTCCTGCCATCTATTTGCACCTCAGAACATTGCTGAGAGCAAAAAACCTTTTTTTTTTTTTTTAAGATAGCATTGACAGATAAGAGCTTTAATTTTAATACTACCACAGAATTATTAGTTTTAGACACTGGACATTCTTATCCAGTGGGGTTGTTGCAGGCCCGTTGGAAACTTGGCAAAAACAGGGAAGCCTAGATATAATCCTTTGAAACTGCATCTAAGGCCTTCCTTCCTGAACCTCTCTAAATTTCCTGATGGCAACTAAAGCTCAGACCAACAGTAAACTGTTGAATTGTATTTCTGGAGAATTCCAATATTTTTGCCATGCTTTACTGATGAAGTTACATTTCAGCTAACACAGTTTTTCTTTAAAATGCCTTTTTTTAGCCTGATTGTGAGATATTTCAAAACAACTTAAGTAAAAGGGGTAATATAAATAAACATTTTTGCTCAGGTTAGCCAAAAGATTTTCCTTTAGGCATATGCGTGGTCACAAATGAGTAAAAATTCTATGGCTTTTTAAGAAATATGCTGAAGAAAATTACTTCATCCTTTGCTTGTCCCATGGTCTGGGCAGTACATTTTTACACTAACCTCAAAAAGATGGAACTCTTGGAAGATGAACCATAACATCTTTGAAATTTACTTCACGTGAGCAGAAAATTCTTTTGAAGTCTGATGAGAAATTAAATTATGGATGTTAATGCAATTCCACCTTGTTATCCAGTACACACCGTTCTTCCAAACTTAATCAAGAACAGGCATTGAATTTTCAAAAATGGATGTTATTTATTAAAAATTAAATGGAGATGATGCTCTAAGTTAGAGTGGATTTGCTTAAAACCCACCATGAAAAAGAACTATAGCTCTTTGATTGATTTTATTTTACCTAATATATTTTTCACATGGCTTGTTCTATGTGAATGGTAACAAGGATGACCCTAAAAGCAAAACCAAACTGACTTGTCCCAGCCTAAAGGCAGTGAGGAAACAATCAGCTGAGGCAGTCAATTCCTCACTGTTAGAGACAACTCCCACTTATCTGAGACCCTTCTCAATTTAGTAAAGTAAATTCACTCCTGCAAACATCCCAAAAACATCAGAGCATCAGTGCCTGCCCATGGTGTCTTCCTAGTGATTACCATACCAGGCAGCAATATTAGGAGCAAGGAGGGGAGCTGGGAAGGAAAAGGGACATGCAGAAATAGGAAAGACATTGTTTGCAAAAAGGATACTTTAAAGGTAAAGATGGTATACCAAGACTTTAACAACAAATATCTGAGAATTCAAACACACAGCTAAAGCTGCAGTTTTGCAATATGACTCTGCAATAATGAATGTGATCTTATTAAAAAGCTGGGATTGATTTTTTTCATCTGAATGGAAGTTCCACATGTAAGAAATCAATCCCTTCCAGTAACATCCCCAGCACCCATCACCTTCTCGCCCTGCTTACAGTGGGGTAACGAGAGGCTGTCAGGTCCCACCTGATGTCTCTTACTTGCATTTATTTTCTCCTGCTATAGTACATAGTCTACTAAAATCTCCACCTTCCAAGGAGGTGGGAGGACTTGGAGCTTTTTTCCTTAGATGGATGTGACAATATGAAACAGGGAGAGCTAACTCATCTCTTGCAGAGGATGCCAGTTCCCCTCCCAGCCCCAGAGGACCAAACCAGAACACAGGAGCCACAGAAAACACTGTGCTAAAATGTAGGGAGAAAGACCAAGACCAAAAAGGGCTTCCTCCTAACACCGCAGTGTGAGACACTCCTGGCACATGAAAAGATCAGATACTTCAGGCTTCTTAGTGCTGAAGCCTATGCAAGCTAAAAATAAATTCCCTGAGCACTTTCCACCAAGCAGAGGCAAATCTGTCATCCCAAGAGGTGGGTCTGACAGAGCAGATAAGGCAGATATGACAGAACTAATGAACCAAGATGTGAAGCTGGTAACTGGAGAGTGAGGCCTTGACTGGGCCCAGCCTGGAAAACCAAATAGAGCTTTCATGCTGGTTTGGTTTTCTTCTTTCTTGAAAAGCATCTTGAAAAGCAGAGCAGAGAGGACAAACCCATCTCCAGGACAATTATCTTCCTCCCAAGCAAAGCCATGAGATACATACAGTAGAAAGTGACCTCCTCCAGGTGTTACTCTGTGAGAGACATGAGACTGCACTCAGCATCTGGTGCTCCTCAGAAGGGACTGCAGCTGGGGATCTACTCTGAGAAATACTCACCAATAAAGCTGAAAAGACAAATTCATCAAAGCAAGACTATTTAATAATAAAAATGAGTCAGCTGAGTCAGGTGCATCTCACTGAGGAGGCACACCTCCCCTTAAAATGCCCAAACTTTTATGTCTTTCACTGGCCCATGAGAATCCCTGTCCCTTTTTCCCTTGGGCTGGGTACTCAGGAATTCACGTTCTTTCCAACTGCCTCAAGCCAACACCTCCTTTCTCTTCTCCCTCTCTCCCCAGCAAAGCACCAGTTTGCTCCCCTTTTCCTCCCCCTCACACTTCTGGGGAGGCCTTGTGATAGTTACACCTTTGCTTAGGTGACATGAGCACAGGTTCTTACGGCTAGTTACAAGGGCTGAAGCAAAACATTATTTTATCCCTCACATCTACCGAGTGTTTCCTCAGCTGTGACAGCCTTGGAATCATCATCATCATGAACCATTTCTGTTTCTGGAGGTTCTTCATCATGAACTGATGAATTTAATGCCATACATTCATCATCTACTCCAGTTTCCAGTATGACTGGCCAAAATCACTCCCAGGTCTCAAATCAGGTCCAGTATCTTGTGGTTTTAACCTAAATTGTTCCTCAGGAAGCCACTTCCAAAGGTTGAAAGGCAAGATTTGGTGCTGAGCCAAGGGGTCATATGTCCCTATGTGTACAGGGGAGGAAACAACTTCAAGCACTATCCTGCATCCATGTGCAGAGTTTAGATCCACCCAGCACGGATCCAGTTCCTGATAGCCACACCCTTTTCTGGCTGCTGCTCTGGACCAGAGCTGGCTCTGGGTAGACAGACAAACCACCGTGGTTTGTGGGGTAAAGGGGAGAAGACTGGAGCACAAAGGCACAACCCAGGTAGTCTCATGACCTCAGAAGAGAAAGAGAATGCACATGCTAAACAAAGGAGCCATGACTGTGGTTACCTCTTGCACTTAAAATCTGCAGCCCCTACTCCACAGTGTGCTTGGGAAACCTTTCATGATCCACCTCTGGAGCTTTTAACACAGAAAGTGTGACTGAACTGCTCCCGAGCCCTTGGCAGGAATGGCAAGGTTTACCCAGGGGACCTCAAGGGCTCTGAAAACTCCAGAGCTTCTCATTTCCTCTCACTTCAGCATTGAACAACACAGGTCTTGCAGCAAAACCAGGAGATTTATGGGGTGAAACTTGCCGTGCATCCACCAATGTCCTGGTCTCCAAGACATTTTTCTTAGCTTGGAGCTAGAGTCCTGTGCAAGGACCATCATCTGGAGCTGGAGTGAGAGTGTTACCAGAGGTCCAGAAGGATATTGTGTATCCCAAGGGAACACATTTCATTAAGGGCAATCTTCCTCTGATTTCTTCACATAACAGATTTCATTAATTTTCTTAATCAGCAGCCTAAACTTGTGTGGCTGACACTCTGTGGGCTTGAAAGAGAGCTGCAAGGATGTGAGGAAGGTGTAAATTAAAGTAGGTCACATCAAGATTATTCTAATTTACTTCTTCCGGTACTTGCAGAGTTGGCTTTCACTTCAGCTTCTGCCTCAAGCACCCCAGCTCATAACTTAAACTAATTAGACTCCTAAAGCAAGATTCATGCTAATGTGTAGGCAGAAATACAAATACAATTTTAGTGCATTACAGGATGATTGCCCAGCAGAGATGCTCTGTTCTACCTCATAGCCCAGTGCCCCTGCAAAACCAAAAGCTGTGCATAAAACGCCCAGTGCCATGCACCAGCACCCATCTGCTTCCTCAGGGAGCTTCTCTGGGCAAAAAGCAAGTGCTTCAGGGGCACAAAAGCAGGAAGGAAGGGTCAGCACCCACCCCAGGGGCCATCAGGGTGGGAGGTTGGTTTTCACCAAGGGCAGGATCAGAAAGCCCTGCTCTAGGGGATGCAGGCAGGGAAGAAGATGCCAGGTTCCTTGGTGGCATTTCCCTCCCATGGGCCCAACTCATCACTAGCCATGCCGGCCCCTGGAGCAGCTGGCATCCACTTCCCCGTGGGAGGATGCCACATCATGCAGGCCAGTTGCCCTGGGAAAAATAACTCATCAATCACTAATGGAGAGTCACAGGAGATGCTCCTACTATGTAGGAGTAGATGCCAAAGAACAGCTGAGCAGGGGGCTGCGGTTTATTTTTAATTTTGTAAAGTATATTTGCCTTCCACATGATCCTCTCATTCTTCCCCTGCCAGCACATGTAAATAGAGGCAGTAAATGGCACACTCAGGTCCCAGCAGACTGAGCACAGCACAGAGCTGCTGCAGAGTGCAGAGCTTGCTGCAGCTGTCACAGACCCACCTGCATTTCACAGAGACATCTTCCTTTTCCTCACACCCCAGGGCAAGGTCAAGCAAGAGAGTCTGCAGTGCAACCCCACAGGCACTTCCCAGCCCCTGCTGCTTCTCTTGGCTGACAGATCCATGCATGCATGGCATGGTCCCAGACCACCACACATTTGGCCACTGAGGAAAATCTCTGGATGCAAAACCCCTTCCTGGGCAGAATCATGTTTCACTCCTGGAAAGTTTATTGGCTAATCTACAAGGGCTCTCAAATAAAGTTTATGAGCCAGTAAATGCTGCCTGCCACAAAATGGCCCCAGGAGCCAAGGATAACCTGTGTGAGCTTTACTGCAGCCTTTTACCAGGAGGAGTGCTGGGATGTGGTGCAGGCTGCTCCAAGGGGCCGGGGGGGGGGGGTGGCTGTGAAGCAGGGACACTGAGCTCCTCACTGCAAACATCAGCAGCTGCCTTCAGCCCACGGCTGCTGTGGTGGCACTCAGGCCAGCTGGCAGCTGGGGTGTCCCACAGGGATGGACACCGCCTTGGAGGAATTTGCTGCCCCCAAATCAAAATCTGCCACCCTCTCACGACCTTATGTTCTTGACTTTCATTGCAAAAGCCGAGCAGTTGTGGTAAAGTCAGGACAGCTGCTGCTGACAATTAATTAGCTTCAGATAAGGTCTCCAGGGTGGCCATTGGGAAATAAATGAATGCTGCTTAAGCCAGCACTGTAAAATCCCCCAGCAATCTCTGCCAGACCTCACCCTGCCAGGCACCAGGCAGTCAAGCAAGGGGCCCCACCAGGTTCTGCTTGTGGGGCTGGATGCCCACCAGCCCAGCCCAACCCAGCCCAGTGCAGCCCAGCCCAGCGCAGCCCACCCCAGCCCAGCCCAGTCCAGTCCAGCACAGAACAGCACAGAACAGCACAGCCCAGTCCAGCACAGCCCAGCCCAGCTCAGCTCTGCCCTGCACAGCCCAGCCAAGCCCAGCCCAGCCCAGCCCAGCCCAGCCCAGCACTGCACTGCACAAGGGCTGGCACACTCTGCCAATGGACTGCAGCTTCGTAGCTTTCTGGGTTCATTTTAAAAGGATGTTTGTTCTAGTGTAGTGTAAAACACTGCTGGCCCTCAGGGAAGGTGAATACCTGCCAAGCATGGCACAGGCTCCACCTTTATTTTGACTTACCCTCCACCTCACCTCAAGTTTTGATTTATGCAGGAAGAGCAGAGAATGAGGCTTTATAGGTGCTCAGCACACCAAAGCCACACTTCCAGTCCCACATCTGTCAGGAACTGACAGGGTCCAATGTTTCCAGTGGCTCTCCATGATGCTGAGAGTGGGTAGTCTTGAACTGGATATCAGGAAGCAACTGCTTACTCTGAGGGTGGTGAGGCACTGGAACAGGTTGCCAGGAGAAGGAACCTGGAAGTGTTCAAGGCCAGGCTGGATGAGGCTTTGAGCCATCTGCTTTAGTGGAAAATGTCCATAAGGAGGGGAATTAGAGTTAGATTCAGATCCCTACCAGCCCAAGCTATTCTGTGATTCTGTGCTTCTGTTCTCACCAGACCCTGTGTAAGGATCTGCCTTCCTATCTTTGAGGTCTGTGGAAAAGCCTTCTCACCCCAGCCACAGCCATCCATCTGCACAAGCAGTATTGGTGCTGAACATCACTGATGCATGTACAATTGTGGTAAACTTCAGTTTTTCAGCCTCACAAGCAAAAGTAAATGTTTGGAGGAAAAAATTGCCTTTCCTACTTCTGACCAAAAAATTGACTTTTTTTGTGTGGTTGATGTGAGACTAACCAGACCCTGTTAATTTGGACCTACACTCAGCAGTAAAAGGGAAATGAATTAGCAGCCATGACACAAACAAAACAGAAGTGACAGGAATTGGTCTCTGTTTTATGGACTTTGGGTAACACCATTTGAGCTTAAAATACAGTCAGCATGTGCCAATGCTGCTACTTCCATCTAATGGATGTGGAAGAGAAAGATTTGCTTATGCCATACCACAAAGTATGGCAGCACCAAGAGTAAATGTAGGTTAATAGTCTAAGTAACAGAAGAGTTTTAACACACCTCTCAAGAACTTCATGTTTTTAAAGGATGCAAATCTAATGGGCCCAAGGTGAATAAAACCAGTCAATGGGGGGAAAAATAAGAAAAAGAAAAAATCAAGACAGCTAAAAATACAATTATTTTTTAATTATACAGAGGAATTCTTATCCGGTGACTTTGTGTTGCAAACAGGCCATGTCCTACTGTGAGAATCCCTGCATTTATCTCAGCAGCACACAATGTTTCCGCATGAGTTTGTCTGGTCCAAGCAGCCTATTAAGAGCAATAAAATATCTCACCTGCACCAGATGCAGGATATACATCCCATGGATGTGGCCACTACCTTACAGCCTTATGGCTCAAGAGGACTGGGGGTTCAAGGAGGGAGACTCATCCCCTTGTGCCTCTGCCTGGGTGCAGGGCTTGTGGCATTGGACAGCTGCTGTCCTTTCAAAGGTGCCCCGAAGGCAGGTGCCATCCTCATTCTGCCCTCAAACCCTGCTCAATGTAGGAAAACATTTTTTGGCTTTACACCCTGCTCTGCTAATGAGGAATGAAGCAAACTGGACCAACTTCACGGAAGGGGCTTTTAACAATCTTGGAGAAACAAACCAAGCAATGCTTTCTTTCCATGATGATGTTAATCAAAAAACCAGGCACATATGGCAGTGGCTGTAGGACCCTTCCAGACACCATCCCTTTAGCCCAGGGAGGGATGACTAAGCAGGAGACAGAGGGAAGACTGAGCAAGGCAGCTCTGTCAGGGCTTATCGTAACACCCGTCTCTGAAGCCAGCAATTTCACACACTGGGAATGAAGCAATTTAATAAAAACAGTCAGTTCTCCAGTCAGTCTTATAAGCTGTACTCTCACTCTATTTCTCTTCAAATTGAAAGAAAAAAGAAATTACTAACTGATAGGCAAGACTCTTCTCACGGGGCAGAAATGCTTGCTATAACAACACTAAACTGGTACTCCCCTGCACCATGGGTTTTATCACTGCCCTGGGACCCTGCAACCAAGATTGGAACAGCCTTTACTCACTAACCTGGCTTATATTCATTAATGGAAACTCTTTTCCATAGTTAGCTAGCCAAGAGGAACTCAACAGCAGAGGTAAATTTTAAAGAAACTTCTCTTCTTTCCTGGAGCCCTATTTAATGTCCATTCTCCCCTACAGTCCCAGCAACCCAGATTTCCTCCCACCTGCAGAGATGAAATACCTGAGAGAGAAGTGGGGGAGTTTCTGTGCATCAAAAAATGGTTTAGATGTCCCTGGATTCAGGTCTGGTCTGGAGGAGGTTCTCCACAGCTGCCACTTTCCCAAAGGACGCCCCAGGTCCTGCTCCATACTGTGAGGATCAAAGCAAGCCTGAGCTCAGAAGACATTAACCCAGTAGCAAATAAACAAGTAAAAACCCACAGAAATGTTTTCAAATGCTAGACACCTAGCAATAAAACATTCAGTAGAGAATCATACTTGTTCCAAAGCTGTAAATTACCTCTTCAAAGAGATCTAAAGCCTTCTGTGTCGTGTCGTCCAGGGCTTGCCCACGTGCACAGGCCCTGCTTTGGGGAATGAGGATCTCTCCCTAAGGGGCTTTGGCTCAGAGCAGAGGATTCTCAGTCCTTGGCATTGCTGCTGCCAAGGTCAGAATGGCAACAGCCCTGCTGGGGCTGAAACTCAGGGCTCAGGCCTGCCCAGGTCTGCCCTGGGCTGCTCATGTTTATCACTGGCAGCAAATATTCCCAGCACTTGTGATTTTCCAGGCCCTCAAAGCTACTTCTGCCATGACTTCCAAGTGATCAGATGGTAGCACCAGTGTTATTATTCAGTACTATTATTAGATATTTATTAGTCAGTGTTTGTGCTGCTCACCATTGGCTTCAGTTCCCCAGAGCTGGGTTGATGAAGTCCTCAGGAAAGCTTTTGCAGGGCATGAATGACCATGTGAGTCTGTGTATGATGATCACTTTAGAGGCACAGCTGCTGGCATCTAAGCAATGAGGAGTGACTGGGCTGTCATTCCCCTGCCACCAGCACATTTTTTGCTTGTCATACCACATATTTTGCTTTGTCATACCATGGCACTGCCTTCAGGATTCCCCAGCCCTTTCCTGAGTGGTCTCAGTCCCTCAGGAGGTGACTGATGTGCCACCTCAGTCTGCCTTCAATTAATCTTTCAAAACTGCCTGTGAAGCAGCAAACAGCCCATCCCATTCTGGAGAACCCCCCTGGCAGAGGCCAGCAGGGGTGACAATTATCAGCACACAGTGGGCCCTGGACAGGCTGTGTGGTACCAGACCTGCAGACACAGCACAGGGGAGAGCCTGGACAACCTCCTGCAGGGTAAGGCCATCAGCTGTGGAAAAGATTCTTGCATTTCCTCATAAAACAAGCCAAGTGTACTCTCTTCAGAACCATGTATGTGGGCTAAGGAATAGTCATGGGGAGGCAGACTTTGCCTGAAGCTCTCAAGTTCAGCTCAGGCTGCAGTGCCAGAGGCTTTCGTCAGATCAGTAAAAAGTATTTGGATGTTGAGACTTGTTCTTAACACTTCTCTTGGATCTGCCAATTGACAAGAAAAAAAAAATCCCAACTCCTCTACTATCCACCCCGAGCCTCCAGTGTGATTTTGGGAGCCTCATCACTAAAAGAAGTAACTTATGGATGACCTAAAAGAGGACCTGGTTTGAGGGGCTTATAAAAACCCCACCAGCCTCATGAGCATGCACCCCCCTCTGAGCCAGGCTGGGCAAACAAACACTGCTCTGGTCAGCATCTGCTCCCATCTGACAGGCCAGTGCTTCACTGCAGGCTTTCCTCTGGCACTGGCACTGCACACCGGGATCAGCAAGAGCCAAGTCCAAGCCAGGCTCAGGACTTCAGCCTGAGCAGCAGCTGAAAGGGCTGCACCCTGCCAGCCATCACAGAGTGGGCAGAGCAGTGACCCACAGAGCTGCTGACAGCATCCCAGCAGCCTAATTTCTGCAGGAGTGGGAGTAGGATACGACATCTAGGAGAGACTTTCAACGATAGCCTTTGAGCAGATCACATCACAAGCCATCCAGCTGTCATCGTGCCTGCACAGATTTTTTTTCTGTCTGGGCACCAGAGGCACAGAATCCAAAGTCAGTCCCTGCTGGTGAAGTCATGGGAGCATCCAAAATAACTTTCCTTCAATCTGTTTGGTTTTTTTCATTATCTGCTGGTGAGGACCTTCCTCTGCCTCTGCAGCAAGAGGCATTTTCTAAAGGAACAGGCAAGGCCTTGGAACAAGGTCAAAGATGATCTGTCCCCATGGCAGGAATTAACATCTCACCCTTGATGCCAGGCTGCTCCATGCAGTTCTCTGTGACAGCTCTCCTTCTACAAGCTCACTAGAGATGCTGCAGCAGTTATGTGAGGCCATTCCCAGAGTAACATTAACCAAAATGTGGACTACAGCACAAAAAGGGATTGATGATACAGATTTGTCCCTGTGAACCCATCAGCAGCCACACTAGAGTCAATGCAGTGATGAATGGTGCTGCCCAAAGCAATAGAAGAAGAAGGATATTTCCCAGGTAAGCCCTTCAGGCATATTTGTAAAAAGGATCTCAGGGCAGGAGCCCCTGGTCAGCAGCTCTCCACTGGAAGCTGCGATATTGTCAGCACTGCTGCCTGTCATGGAAATCACATATCTGTCCCTCACAAATCCTCTTATTTCATTAGAAGGGTCAAAATTCAACAGGGGATTCCTGGAGCCTGCCCACACATGTACACTTAAACAGCCAAATGCCAGTTACTGTTCAAAGCAGAAATGTGTGCTCCTGAGATTTACCTGCATTTCAAGATGAAAAAAACTTTAGCTAAAGTTAGCAGAGCACAGTTCTATCCTCAGGGCAGCCCTGGTTCCCAGAGCCAGATTATGCACAATGGGATGGGACTGCTGCCCATCTGTGCCCAGGCTGTACCACAGCTGTCATCTGTGCCCAGGCCATGGGAAGCAGGGCAAGGCAGCAACTGCTGGAAAAACAGGAATAGCATCTCTTAACAGCAATATTACAGTGCCCACCTTGCCCTTCTGCTCCAGGGAGAGGGTTTGCTAAAAGCTGGCATTCAACAGCTTCTCCCCTCAGCTCTGCTGGTGCGTGCAAGGTGTGTGTGCACATCCCTGTGTGCCAGACGTGCACAAACACAGAATCTGTACACACACGTGGGCATTCCTGCAGCGTGCAGCACGGACAGAGAGCCCCAGGCACACAGGCATCCTCCTGGCAAACACAAACTCAGCTACACGAAATATTAACGCATCAGCATCACCAGTGACTGACTCCCAGAAGGAGCTCTAGATAACAGTGACAGAAACATTAATATTTGCCGACTCAAGGGCTCCACCAGGAGGAAAAACCAGCCCAGATCACCCCCTTAGGAAGGCTAGAAGGAAAATGCTCTGGCAGGCTGGGTGGCCTGCTTGCTCTTTCAAAGCTTTCATCATTCAGAGACAAGGACAAGAAACGTGGTGCAAGTGGATCAGCAGTGTCAGCTGACCAGGGGCTGGAGGCAGTTCCGAGGGTGCTGCCACACACACAGCACCCTCACCTGCTGCAAAAATCTTACCAGTCCAGAAACACTAAGAAAGAGGTTACTAATTGCCCTGCTTCACCCACTTTCTTTTATTTCCCAGCAAGGGCTGGGAACACTCCCTCACCTACTGCACATGGCAATGGTTTCAGCCATCCTCTTGTGGCTACTGACAATCAGCTCATGGGATTTGCTGGGAGGCACCTGTCTGCTTGAATGGGAACAATGGGAAATACCGACCACTTGGGAATTTAAAAGGGGTAATTCTTCCCATGAGCCTCAGCTCCTGTTGCAGCCCCCAGAGAGAGGTTTCTGCTCATCTGACCCTGGCAGACTTGTTCTTTGCCATGGGACAAACCCCTCCAGGAAGCACCTTCTCTGTCACACTGGCTATGGCAAAGCCACACACCAGCCTTATTCCAACTCAGAGCACACAGACCACGAACACTGAAGGGATGCTTCTCACCTTCTCTCCCCACACACACCCATCAGGCTTTTTTAAGCTTGATGGCCACAGCGTGAGAGACACAGAGCCCTCAGAGGCCCATTGGGTTTCTGCCCAGAACCTGCACTGGTGGGAGAAGGCACCTTGTGCCCTTCATGCCTGTCTCAAGGAGGCACAAAGGGGCTGCAGGGACAAGACTTTGAAATGACAGCCCTGAGAGTGCAGACAGAAGCAGTTGTGCCAGCTCGAACCCAGGTGATCAGAGCTTGGCTTCAGGCAGGTGCCTGGCTGGCCCCAGCTCAGGGGCTGAACCCCATGAGGCAGTGCCCAGGCAGTCAGAGTGCCTGCCCCATGGGCATGATGACCTTCATACATCAGGTACCACCCACTGAAAATACCTTTTTGGAGTGTTGCTTTATTGAATCTTACAGAGTCCCAAAAGATTTCTCCTTCAGCCAGAAAATCCCAATTAAAAACAAAACAAACAAACACAAAACCCACTTGTTTGCTCACTAGACTGCAAATTCTATTCCCAGGAACAAGAAAGAGCAAGACAAGAGCTCAAAAAAGTGCAAGACAATATATGGAGCACTCATAACTTTCTCCCACCACCCAAAAGCTGTGAATACTGACTTACTCTGTCACATCCCAATTTTATCACTTAGGATTTCACAAGGAAGCATGTATCTTGTAAATGAAGGCATGGGCTTCCCCACACTCAAACTTTATTGAAACTACACACATATTTTACACACAAATTGAGTGGGAGCTGTTGTACCAGACTTTGGTATCTCATATACATTTACAGAACCTGAGCACATTGCAGTTTCATATCAGAACACTCTCTTTAATCGTAATTCACAAGACTCAAAATAAATGCTTCTTAGTACTTTCAGTGACATAATAGGTTCTGTTACTGCAACAACAGACCCATTTTCAGTATTTCTCTTTCTCCACTATCAAGCCAGTATTTCCAAAAGGCATCGGGTTTTCCCTCTCAGTTCACAGTTCTCTTGCAGTTCTAGGATGTTAGTGAGGGCCACCAGTTCCAGCTTTTCTCAGTATTCTCAACATTCCACTCTGCCCTCTTCCAAGTACCTTATGCCAAATGATGCAGGCTCTTCTCTAGGAAAAAAAAAAGCTGTTCCATTTCCATGCTCAGTACATACTTCTGTTTTTTTACAGAGTCTAAAAATCCAGTGAATTTTACTGCTTATTTTTCCAGCAAGGACAGTTGTCCACTAGGAATTATGCTAAGGCAGTGGACCTGTTTCATGGATCTGTTTCTCAGATACTCAGATACCTAGGACTATGGCTGATCTGGGCTGGCAGGGAAATAACACACCATCCCATCACTGAGACCCTGGCCTGTCAGTTCAACTCATGCCAGGTTTATCAAAAACAGCACAAGATGTTTGCAACAGTAAGACTTAGAAAAGCTCTTTCACAAAATGCTGAACAATATGAAAAATGCTTGGGTTTAATAAAGCAGAACCCTTTGTCTAGCTCTTGTGCACTCACTTCATCTTGGAAAAAAAAGAGCCTATTTGCAGATAAACCAGGTAGAGCTGAATAGCATCCCTTGCACCCCAAGAATCACTGCAGTACATTAGCCACTCTTCAGTCACTCCATTCTCTGCGTGTGGTATCAAAAACTTATGGTTTTCAGGCACAAAATCAAGACCCAAACAACAGCCCTCTGTAAGATGCTGCTACTCCATACTACTTCTGGGTTTGTTTTTGAAAGGTTTCATACCGTCTTTCAGAAGCTCTTCTGTGACAGTGGTTCCAGTGGCTCACATTAAACACACAACTTGGCACTCCTCCACACATCATTGGGTGCTTCCTTACAGCCCAAGCAGTGTTGGTACCACCTCAAGGAATAACCCCTTGGAAGGACAAGTCTTCTCAGCCCTTCAATGCACAAGTGCAGCCAAGAAGGGGAGAGTATCAAATCACTCAGCATGGCAGTGGGAAGATGGACAACAGCCAGAGCTGGCTCTTTCAGTGTCAGATGATTACAAACCCAACTACAGACTGCTTAATAAGGCACTTGATCAATGAAGCAAGAAAAAACAGGCAGCACAAGCCAAAGAATTACAGGATGTGGTTTTTCTCCACTGTTAACAGGTGTGCCTTTTCAAGGACCATTCAAAGTCCACTGACCTGTTCAGGAACAGCTGTAAGACAAGAATCATATGTATTTGAATTAAGTGCCTACCAAGACAAGATCAGTTTTCCAACCAGAGTAAAAATTTTTTCAAACAGAACCCAGGTTAATGGGTTAAACTTAATTCGTGGGTTTAATATTATTCTATACTTCAGATCTCCTTAATGTCTTCAATTATTACTGTATCTGCAGCAGGATGAAACAGAAGAACTTTTACTCCAGATCAAATCTATAAACATGAAAATAGAAAACAGGAAAATAATTTATTGCAACATTTTTACATAGAGTGATATCTCATCCGGTTTTCAGACTAAATACCATAACATGAGGTAAATATGCAATTTGCTTTCTTAGAACACTACAGAGGTCTTAAAAAAGTAGTAGTATCCATGTCATTTAAAGACAGGATTGACAGCAGATGAGTCAAGGGAATCTTATAAAGGCCATCATTTTACAAAGCCATATAAGTTTTTTACAAATGATCCCCCTTTTTTTTTTCAAATGACAGAGAGAGAAATATATTTACTCTTCTGACAAACAACGTGAAAACCCACGAAAAATATCCCAGTAGACTGACTTCCATGAGAGGAAATTAAGTCAACTTCACAGCATAAAGGGAAATGAGGAGAGGGAAACAGTCACCATTCATTTGCCAATTTGTCAAAAATCTGCATCCAGAGTGAAGACATTGTCCATTGTTTCTGCCATAACAGCAAAACGTTGATATTCCGAAACTCGCTTCTCAAAGAAATTTGTTTTTCCTTCCAGAGAAATATTCTCCATGAAATCAAAGGGATTTTCCACATTAAAGACCTGGGGAAGGAAAACACACTGGTGATTCTGACAGGGAAATAATGCTTTAAAACCCCACAACAAATAAAACTGTCAAACTCTTTCAAACTAGACCAGCCCTGGCTGCAATATCCTGTAGGATCCAAGGACACCTATCTAAGCAAATTCAGTACTGCCACTCCCAGGAGTTGGTCTGTGGTGAAGTTCACTTGTGCAAGGTGCTTGTTATTCTTCAAGCACTGCAGCATCTGAGCACAGCTTACGTTTCCCATTACAAACCTGCTGAGCAGCTGAAGGGAAACAATAGCCTGAACTGTTCTTGCTCTTTTACAGTGAAGCATAGGTATGAATGCTATGGTTTCAGCTGTCACTCACAGGAAGAGAGGTGCTAAAGGTGACCTGCTCCCTGCATGACAAGGGAGTGCTCTGTGCTGACACTTTTCCTGGGCTGCACTGGCAGGCCAGCATTTGGGGCAATTGAAGATCTTACCTTGGAGAACCCAAGCTCCATTAGTAACCGGTCTGCAACAAATTCGATGTATTGTTTCATCAAGGTGCAATTCATTCCAATCAGACCCACAGGTAATGCTTCTGTTAGAAACTCCTAGAAGTTAAAATACAGATGACACTTAGAGAAATGAATTTTGAGAAGGAAAAGGAGAGAAGACACCTGTGTTTCACAGTAACATAACTTGTGATGCTCCAGGCTCCCCAAGAAGTTGTGTGAATAAATAACTTGCATCACTAAATTCAACAAGTATCTTCTGTTTTCAGTAATTGTTTGTATCTTCCTTTATTTTTAGCCTGTTACTCTGGAAAAGGCACAAGATTTTTATCACTGCCTCTCTAATCTGCCTTTCCCCAATCCCCCAGCATAAACTTCAGTGTAAGCTTAAGTTCCAACTTCAACAAACCTACAGACCATACTAGTGGGAGCAGGGTAGATCCAGAAATCACCAGTTTTCCTGGCTTCCAGCCACTACAGAATGACAGATCAGAGAGGGCAGTGATATATATGAGTGCTGAGCCCAGTCATGTGTATGTTTAGGCACCAATGCATACCTGACAGTGTTGTGAGACAAAGCAGGAGCACTTGTCACATCACAGGAGTTAGATGACAACAGGAAACAGAGCTAAACTACATTCCTGCCAAACACTCAGCCATGCAGAAACTTGTGCCTGCAGAAGGGCAGCACTTCACATGAAAGAACCTGACATCAACCTCAGGAAAAGCCAGAAGACAGCATGATACACGTGGCCAGAACAGACCCTGCCTTCTCCTGAGGACAAGCAGAGATGTGAATACAATAGGGAGAGACAAAGATCCTGAAAGAACTGATGCAAACAAACTCCTCTCTAAGAGACAGCTGCAGTTGGACTAGATGATTACTGCAGGTCCCTTCCAACTGGAACTATTCTATTCAATATCAAATAAGACAGCTTTTCTTCCTTCAGTCATTAAGGAGAAAACCAGCTGCCAGCTTCAGCTTCCCCCAGCCGCGTGACAACTGAATCGGAAAGTCTCTGACTCTTACTGTCACAATTAAGGAAGAGGGAAAGAAGGGTAAAATGCACCAGGGATCAAGCCTGAGCCAAGTTTCAAACAGGGAATCCCAGAAGTTAGAAGTTAATTTGTTTATTTTCACACATCAGACTGGGCCTGTGCTGCCCACAATGTTGTCACAGCCAGGATTACCTGCTCAATTTCTACAGCATTAATGATGATCTCACGGACTCGTTCTTCTGACGGTTTGTTCACTAAATAATGGAACATCAGACATGCAAAATCACAGTGTAGACCCTGAAATAAGAGAACAATGAAAAAAAAAAAAACCAGTCAGTTTTCCCCTTTTCCACATAGTTTGCTCTTTTGTTCAGGCAACCTCAACTGGGTTGAAGTTTCCCAGCCTCCTGCTTTTTTGAAAGTCTTAATGTTATCACATGCAGTCTGGACATGTAGTTTACATCCTGGTAACATTTCAAATCAAACACATACCACCTACACCAAAATAATGCTTGGCATACATGTAAAATTTTTCTAGGGGCTGCTCTACTCTGAGGGATCCTACACAGAGCCCTGTTGATCTCTGCCTCCTGTCAGGGATGATTTTGCAGAAAAACTTCTACATCAAGACCAGCAAAACTACTTGTTCGTTAAAACATGCTGTTTACCTGCTCTTTGCTTTGAGATGCTTGATTTAAATTCTTTCAGTAGCATTTCTTCCATTGCTTCTTCCAATATGATGCCGGAATGATTTTTGTCTTTTCTTTTTATACCTTTTACACAGTTCTCTGTATCCACAAGTATTAGCAGTATGCATACTTGCAACCTTTTACTTAGTTTAGTGCTTAGTGTTTTGTAAGTGTTCTGCAGGCCCTGACACTGAACACCCTAGAACTGCAGAGCCAGGGAGACCAAACATTCCTACTATCTCAGGAAGCCAAGGTCTCCTGGCAGGACAGATTCTGTAAACTAGGGGTTAGCCCACCCCAACCTCATTATTGGGCCCCCTTGTTAGATATGCTGATGTGTAAAGTCTATACCTGGTGTGTGTGATTGACGGGGGTGTACATTTTGCAACGCTGTCACCTGGGTGAAGTGGATGCATCAAACAGGATCCTGATTAAAATGCTGAGGTAAAGTCCCCAACCCCTCTAACCGTCCCTAGTTTCATTTTCCTAACACCAGGAAAAAGCCATCAATAGCATTTTCAGAAAGGCAGATTCAGATTAAAGTCACCAAACCCAAGATTAACAAATCATTTCTGCCCCAACTGAACCCATTCTCATTTCCCCCAGCTGTCCTACACAGAGCCTAGTAAACTGGGCTCCTTTCCAGGATTTCTAGAAAAGTCTCCCACCAAGGTAAAAAAACATCAGGAGACAAGCTGTACAAGCTGCTCCAAAATGTACCTCAGCTTTTCTTTGACTTGCCTGGGTCCAGCTTGATGGTCTGGCTTCAGCCATGCCCACCACTGCCAGACTAAAGGAGCACTGTGCTACCATCTCTCCTCCCTACTGCAAGGTGTTGATTACAGCCAATAAGCACCAAGAGGGCACATCCAAAGTGAAAACCAATCAGAAAGAATTTGGCAGACTATGGGCCACAAGACATTCCAATATTATCATTAACAAGGGTCAAAGCAAAACCTGGGGGCTGACCTACTAGACAGCTGCTCTGCTGCAAGAGACCTGCGAGGCTCAGTGGGTAACAAGTTGATTGAGCCAGCAGTGCCCTTGTGACCAGAAGGGCCAAGAGTATCCCAGGATCATTGGGAAGAGTGTGGCCAGCAAGTCAAGGGAGGTGATCCTCTCCCTCTGCCCATGCCTGGTGAGGTCACATCTGGACTGCTGTGTCCAGTTCTGGGATCTTCAGTAAAAAAAGACACAAGGAACTACTGAAGAGGGTCCAGCAGAGGTCACAAAAATGATGAGGGGTTGGAGCATCTTTTTTATGAGGAGAGACTGGGGGAGCTGGGCCTGTTTAGTCTGGAGAAGACTGAGAGGGGATCTCATTAATGCATATAATGATCTCAAAGGTGGTGTCATGGTTTAGGAATGGCACTCCCCAGTTCAGTGCCCCCACCAAGACTCTCCCAAATCAGATGCCACTTGTTTACTCCCCGACCCCGCAAGACAACCCTGGCTTCCACCTTGCCCCTTCCTGCTCTGGGGATGGAGGCACAATAGGTGAAAATCATGGGATGGGTAAGAACAATTTACTGGAAACAACGAGATAACAAAATGAACAGTAACAGCAATATGAACAACAAAATGTGTAAGACATGGAAAACCCACAACAAATACCCACCCGCTCTTTCCAAGTAAGTTTTTCCCCACTGGAAGGAACATCCTTCTTCTCAAAAGCAGGGAGATGGAGTCCCTTTTCCCCACCCCTATCAATGGCCAAAATGACACCCAGTAACATTAAGGTCATGAAACAGCCCTGAAATAACGTAATTTGGAAAATATCCCCCCTCTAGTGACTGCATTAGCTGCCTGCTGCAAGGCTTCCCAAGGTCTTATCCAGGGCAACATCACCAGCAGGATGCAGGACGTGCCTGGCTTCTCCCATGAACCAGAGTGCTCTGCTGACTGGTGCTCCTACCAGCTTTGCACCTTTAAGTATTAGAGATACACCAGCTCAAGAACAGCCTGGGAACAGAGCCTGCAGCTCAAAAAACACACTGAGCATTTATCTGTCCAGGTGCATCAAAAAACAGTTTGTAGTTTTCCACTGTGGATTCTTTTTACTGCCACTGGGTTTCAATGCAGGTGCTCTGTGCACCAAGCTTTAACCTTTGTAACAGCACTGCAGTTGGAATTATGCCAGCAGAGCTCAAGAAAATTTTAGTCTTTTGGTGCTCCACGCTGCAGAGGAGAGGAGTTACATTCACTCACCTGCAAGTGGTCCTTGTAACAAACAAATCCTGCCTCACTCAAATGATCAGTTCATAATGACTCACAGAAGACACAAGGAAGGTGAAAGCTGAAGAACTAATTTGTTTTCCCTTACTCATCATATCACTTTCTTCAAAAGTGTCTTTTAAAGACACATCTTAAGATGTCTCATTTCAAAGCAATTTATCTAACCCATGAAAATTACTTCCATTATAAAAAAAGCTCTTTACTCATTAAGACCAACTCTGCTAAGTTACAACCACTAGCATGTTTATACTGCATACAAAACTGGTCTTTCTACTTTTTCAGTGCTGACAGTGACGTAAGTAGTGCAGTGCACAGTCCCCAGCCACAAACAACAGCTGCCAACTTGCAGGGAGCAAGGAAAAAGGAAAGAAGGAAGCAGTGAAAAGAAGGGGCACTTGTAAGCACATGGTCTGTCACATCTGGTGTGCTGACATGCAGCCCCTCAAACCCCTCACATATTAAGTTAAAAAGCACTCTCCCCAAGGGCAGATCTGTAGTTGTCCCTGCCCAGGAGATTCTATTGCTGTGCAGCAACACCAGACCATGGAGAGGAGTGGTACCTGCAGCAACATGAGCAGGTGGGGAGTGGTACTTGGAGCCCACCTGAACCTGCCTGGAGCAGCTGAGGCACAGCAAGTCTCAGAGTCACACACTACCCAGGTTATTGCTCCAATCAGCCCCTCCCTGCAGCTGGGCACCATGCAATTCCATCCCACTCCTTGAGCAGCTGGGCCTTTGCCTCCCCTCACAGCACAGGAAAACAAACATCCTCTTCAATCTAAAAAAATCACCTATTTGATAGTACTATATACACTGGTTTTGGCTGGTGGGCTGTTTTGAGGTAGTGTTGGTTTTCTTTGAGTATGGTATGGGGCTGTGTTTTGGATTTGTGCTGAAATCAGGGTTGATAATTTAAAGATGTTTTTGCTGTTGCTGAGCAGGGTTTACACAGGGCCAAGGCCTTTTCTGCTTCTCGTACTGCCACTCTGGTGAGGGAGCTGGGGGTGCATGGGAGGTTGGGAGGAGACACAACACCTGCCCTGAGCTGGGACAGGGATATTCCAGACCATATGACATTCAGTATATAAAGTGGGGGGGAAAAGGAAGAAGGAGGGGACATTTGGAGTAATGCCATTTGTCTTCCCAAGCCCCGGCTGCACCTGATGGGGGCCTGCTCTCCTGGAGATGGCTGAACACCTGCCTGACCATGGAAATCAGTGAATTAATTTCTTGTTTTGATTTGTTTGTGTGTGTGACTTTTGGTTTCCTTATTAAACTGTCTCTGTACCAGCCCACGAGTCTTCCAGCTTTCACCCTTCTGATTCTCTCCCTGATCCTGCTGGTGGGGGAGTGAGAGGGTGGCTGCATGGGGCTTGATGGATGGCTGGTATTGCTGCTGAGGGACCCAGCAGCACCCAGGCTTTAAGTTCATCAGCACTGTTTGCTGGGTAGAACACTGGCTGGATGGCTAGGCAAAAAAAAATGGTGAGAATTTAATCCAGTTGTGGCCAGCCTCAGGTGGTGTTCCCCAGGGCTCAGTTATGTTATGCTATGTTATTTATGCTATATATGTATATGTCACTGGCTCCAGTGGCCAATCCTATTTAGTATCTTTATCAAAGATCTGGTAAAGGGAATTGAGTGCACCTTCAGACAGTTTGCAGAAGACACCAAATTAGGTAGGAACATGATTTTCCAGACAAAGGAAAGGTCTTTTCCAATCTAAATGATGCTATAATTCTATAATTACTGGTAAAAGTCTGCTTCTTTCCCCTCCCTCTGTCAAAACTGGGCTCTTTATGAATGTAGTTCCACCCTGGAAACTCACTCTTCTTCCCAAACAGTGTGTAGGACATGCCACATTACCTCATCTCTGCTAATTAGTTCATTGGAGAAAGTCAATCCAGGCATCAGGCCCCTCTTCTTCAGCCAAAATATGGCAGCAAAGGAACCCGAAAAGAAGATGCCTTCCACTGCAGCAAAGGCAACCACTCTCTCCCCTGTTTAACAAACACATTTTTCATTAGACACCAATTGCTGTATTGCTCAGCAGCAAGATGTACCATTTGCATCAGACAGAGTGAGGCTGGAGAGGAGCAATGCCCTCTGCACACTGATGCTGTCTTTGACCACATCCATCAGCACATCCCGAGGCACAGAGGGCCTGCACACCCCACAGCCCTCAGACACAGGCAACCCCAGCAGAACTGAAGAGCCAGGGCACCCACTGAAACTCCCACAGGCCACAAAATAATGTAATTGTCCAAAGTCAAGGCATTAGTACTCCATTATCTCTTTTTCCTGAAAAGCATGAAAGCAACTGTGTAAATGACAGGCAACACTGAGAAAAGGGCCAATCTCTTACAAATTAAACAAAAATCCTACACCACAATTTCTTCTTGTTGGGAATCTACATAAAACCATATTCTTACAAGAGTGAAAGACTACAGAACATAAGACACAACTATTTGTGTTATCCCACCTTTAGTCCAAGGAAAGCAGGGCATTATTGGTCCCAGTTCTCCCTGCCTCTACATGAATGTATTTCTTCAGACTACAAGCCCATCTGACAGTTTAGTGAAGCCACATCATTCCATGTACGCTACTTTAAAAACTTCACAAGCTCATTGTGTATGTTCTAACATGAAGAGCTTTGGCACTAAGTTCGGGTGCCTTTTCCCAGTAAGAACTGCACAGAATTTTGTTTAAAAAATAAAGTAACCCAAAGTAGCCAGATGTCCCACTTCCTCTATGAGACACAAATGCCAACTGCTGGCTCATCTGAAGATATTTAAATTAGGAGAAAAGCACAGAGAGCAACAACAAGTATCACAGAAGTTATTAAGGAAAGACTTTTTCTGGCAACACTATAAATCTCATAGGTTACTTCTACACAGGGATGGAAAAAGGCTGCTTATAAAATATAGGTTTAATGAAGCTGAAAACTTCAAATTTGGATAAAGTGCATGAAGTTTGGGGGCAGGGAGCAGGGGGTACACTGCTCTTTGAGTTAGGGAACCTTCTGATTCCTGGCACATCCCACACTGCTGGGAGCCAAACAAAGGGATGATGAAGAGGTTCCACACATGGCATGCCAAGCCAGACTGAGGCAGGGAGATCCAGAACAGAACAATGTACAGCTACAATAAAGAACCTCTCTCAAACAAGAACTGTTTGCCCCAAAAGAATGTTGTTCAGATTAAATTTGCTCACCAGGCTGAATCTCTCCATCTCCTACACTTTTTCAAAATACAGAGGATGACTGCTTTAAAAAATTCACCAGAGTGCACCCATTATGCATTTCAGCTGCAGCAAACAAATCTAAGTCAACACTGTAAGAATGCAGAACACGGGAAAGGATGCCCTGCACCATGCTGATGGAAGCTGAGCCACTGCCCCAGCTCTGAAATGAGATACAAAAACTAGAAACCTGGTCCCAACAGCAAACCTGAAACACAAGAAATAGATGGTTCTTCAATCTTTTTTCTCCAGACTCAGTCATGCCTCAGTTACAAAAAACCTCCATGAATTTCTCTATAGGAACACGAACAGAAAATGCCTGGACTTGCAAGACTTACTTCAGCTGCCCAGTTCTGAACACTGAGTGCAAAATAAAAACTAACTAGAAGAAATAATCAAAACTAGAAGATAAAGTTGACAAGCAAAAACTGAAGAAACCAGGGTTGTTCAGTATAAAGACAAAAAAAAAGACAGAGAAATTGTCAAGCATTTCTTTTAACATGATTCAGGGGGCACTTCTATTATTTCTCTAGCTGAAGACAAAAACATACAAGCTCACTAGAAGTTATTTCTAGTTCTTTAGTTAAACAATAGACCCAGAAACCACTACATCTGTGGAGAATTTCATTTCATGTTCCAGGGGTGCAGCTTACTCACAGAAGATCAGTTTGTGATATGCAAAAGAAACAAGTTTTTTAAAAAGCTACACACCAAAAGTGGATTCTCGGTCTTCAATCCACTTCAGAGCCCAGTCTGCTTTCTTCTTAACACAAGGCATTGTTTCAATAGCATTAAATAAGAAATCCCTGTAGAAGAAAACAGAGACAAAATATCAAAATAGTGGTTTATGTAAATGTGCCCTGGCTGTCCCTTCCAGCTCCACCAGACAGAGGATCCCATTATGCAATGCTCTGAACTATCCCAAGTAAGAGACCATTCCCACCCCAAAGAGGTGATGATCTGTCCTGCTTTAGTCTGGGATAGAGTTAATTTTCTTCCTAGTTACTTGTACAGTGCTGTGTTTTATATTTAGAAGGAGACTTATGTTGATAACATACTGATGTTTTAGTTGTTGCTAAGCAGTGTTTACACCAAGTCCAGGACTGTTGAGCTTCTAACCCCACCCCAGCAGTGAGCAGGCTGGGGGACACAGGAAGCTGGGAGGGGACACAGCCAGGACAGCAGACCCCAAGTGGCCAAAGGGATACTCCTTACGATGCCATGCTCAGGATATAAACTGAGATGAAAGCTGGCCAGGAGCCACTTCTTGGAAACTGGCTGGGTATCAGTCAGCAGGCAGTGAGTGACTGCATTGTGCATCACTTGCTTTGTATATCACTATTATTATTTTCCTTCTCTGTCCTATCCAACTGCCTTTACCTCAAACCACCAGTTTTACTTTTCCCCCTCATTTTCTCCCACCCCACTGGGCAGGCAGGCAGTGAGTGAGCTCTGTGTAGTGTTAGCTGCCTGCCAGTTAAACCTCCACATGATCTCTGATAAAAAGGGCACAGGGAGGCAAGTGTGCAGAAAGCAACATCCCCAAGGGCTCAGGGAGGCAAGCTGTGAACTCAAACATCCCATCCCAGGAGTGCTCACCCACCAGACCACAGTGTTTCTCAGACCTGAAGCCAGCTACTTCAGCCTACACAGAGCAAAACCTCATCTTGCCCAACTCCACAAAAGGAGCTGGACAACTCCCACATACACAGACTCTATTCCTGTGCTAAACACCTGAAAGGAAACCTTGCAGTCCTCCTACTGTCACCAACACAGGATGACAGCTTTGGAAAGCAAGCTCTGCCTGACCATCAACGTGGTGGAGTCTCTGAGGGAAAGTGCTGCTTTTCAAATGTATTACCATTTGGACTAGGAAGTTCTTCAGACAAAAAAAAGGTGATGGGTTTCTCCAAATAACTCAATCATTCAAAAATAAGCAGTTCAAGTTATATTAAAAAGCACTGACAACAAAAAGGCTGAAAGGATGCAATACATTGATTGCTGTATATTAGAAACACCACTTTGATCATGAGCACTCAATTTCCTCAGGCTGATCCTTTGCTGATGTAAGAGCAAGCACTGCAGGAACATGATAACTTCAAGGAGCTCATTTAACATTTCACATACTCCACACTTCCAGCAATGAAAGATTTATACAAATATCAGCTAACCTGCTTATACCCCCACAGCAAACCTTGGTCAGTAATAGTCCTCTCCATTTTGGGAGTCAGGCATGCAGGCCTTGAAAGCTTTAAGGAACCTCCCCCAACTCCCCCAGAAAGACAGTGTGAAACAGAGGACAGCTGCCATGCTGCCCTACAGCAGTGCCACTGGCTTCAGTGACAGATTTCCCATGGCTTTGTAACACATCCAGAGGTTTACCTTTTTTTGGGATCTTTGATGTAGGTGTCTATGAGCAAGCTGTACATCTCTGAGTGAACATTCTCAATGAGAATCTGAAATCCATAGAAACAACGAGCTTCTGGGATCTGCACCTCCTGGCTAAAACGTGCCACCTACCAAAACCAGAAAGCATGGCAATGAGTACAGTAAAACAGTCCTGCCTGACACTGCTCTGAGCTCCACAGGAGAGACAACAGATCTCTGCTACAGAAACAGGATGGGAGCAGTTCAGTCCTATTTGTTCACAGACATGTCAATAGGACAACAGGTGCAGAGGGAAATAAAGCAAGCTAGCCAGAAGTAAATCCATCTAAGAGCTGAAGCATGAGGGCACAGGTACACAGGAGAACAGCAAAATAATGCAATGCTGAACACTTTGTACTGAACAAAGCCTTGGACCTTTTGTTCATCATTAAAAAGAGAAATAGCGTGACACAAGGCATGTTCATGCAATATATGCACATATATTCTACACATTATAAACATTCAAACATTTGAGATTTAAAGTGGGGATTTGCAGACAGATACCACTGCTAACCTGTGATGAGATATTCTCCAGCCCAGAACAGATCTCAACAGGAAGAATTCCCCACCTTTTTTAGTAGCACCCAACTGCAACCCTAAGAGATTCTAGGATGCCATTCATTGAGAACAGATTTTACCAAAATGAGGAATACATGGCACAGCCATGGTCTGTATTCCCTACTTTTCAATTAATATGAGTATGGGAAAAATATGGGGTTCTATTAATTCATTTTGAAAAGCACATCCCACAGCGAAGCAGGGGCTGAACTTAAAAATGGTTTTCCAGAGTGATTTGGAGTCATGATGATCACAGCTGACCCAGTTTAACTCAAACACTGCTCCCAAAAGAATAAGCTGCTTGTTCCACTTGACAAAAGTGAGATGGAAAGAAAGAAAAAAAAAAAAAAAAGCACACATTTAATAAACCTATGCATTATTGTGAAAAAGCCAAAATGGAAAGTTAATAAGACAACAACATGACTAAGTATTTAAGCCCTCTGTAAGTCTTTCTCACCAGGTTTTCATTTACAATTCCATCACTGGCTGCAAAAAATGCCAGAACATGAGAGATAAAGTATTTTTCATCTGCTTTCAGCTTGTTCCAGTGAGGAAGGTCCTTTGACAAATCAACCTAATGAAAAGAAAAAAGGAAAACATTATTTTTCTTCTGCATTTGTCAGTTAAAACAGAAGCAGCCCAGACAAGTGACTGAGGCAGAGTTTTGGCATTTGCTTTCAAATATTTATATGTAGGGAATTTAAATACTTGTGACTGTAAAAGACAACAGATACACTGCAGTACTGTTGTCTCTCTCTGCAGCAGTAACAACATGTAAACCATGTTTCATGGTTTACACTTCTGGAATTTGGAATAAAAATTGCTGTCTATTGAATAAATTATTAGATTTTGAAAAGCATTATTATCTTTTTGTCACAAGTATGAATATGAACCAGAGCTCTCTCTGAGACACTTAAACTTCACTTGAAATAAATGCTGATACTCCAAGAAAGCTATACCCAGGCATGTCAAAAGATGGACTGAGGGGAATTCTGCCTTTGGCAGGTGTTCAGCCTCCATCTTGTCAAAGAATAGAATGGAGCAAATGCTGTGCAACTGCTCCTGTCTATCAGATTAAACCCCAGCCATGAGAGAAAACCACAGCTTCCTTCACATGGGCCTTTTTTGTTTGTTTGTAGGACTTCTGCACCAAAGCAGCACTCAAGTAGATTCAGATGGGAAAAACGCAGAGGACCCACAGATGGTAGGACAGTGCAATGAAGAACCAGTAACATAGTAAAAGGGAAGTGCTGATAAGGCAGGAGTTCAAATGCTTTTTCTCTAATGGTTTAAATGAAGCTCTGCTGCAACAGGGCAGCAAGCCTCCCAGACAGGCAACGAAATACTCAAAGAGCTGCTCCTCATCATTCCATGATGCTTTCTGGTCTATTTAGAGCCTGCCAGTGCTTTCACCTCACTCCTCTGCAGTTGCACTGCCCACAAACAAGCAAAGGGTACAGAAGCTTTGAGTTGGAGCAACCAGCTTCCCTGGCAGATCTCTCCAAAGCAGTGCAATGTTCAAAGGCTGGCACTGCTGCAAGGATAGTAAGCATTGCTCAGGTCTAGCTAACCAGCAACCTTGGGGAAGAACTTGGAGCTTGCACTGAATCACGGGGCAAGCAGGACTCAGCTAAATGCATTTTTAGCAGGTGTCCCTGATTAACACCATCTCTCTGGAAATTTAGGTACCTAATATTAAGGAACAGCATGAAATTCCCCAGCACATCTTACATGAGCAAGGAGTTAGCTGCCGGTTGAGAGACCACAGCAGGGTAGGAGCTATCTGAACATAAATCAGAGCAATCTGACTTAGGCTTTCTCTACAACCAGAGAAGCACCACAGGACACAATTCCACCTCATCCTAAACTAAGCATCTAAACCAGCTCTGCTGAATCACCCTGTGGAAGCAGCTTGCTTTCCACTGTCCATGGAGTTCTGCTTTGGTTCTGGCACCTCATGCAATTAACTCCAAGCTTTGCAACACAGAAGTCAGGGCAAAGCCACGAAGGATGCGCCAGGACCCCAGTGGTCTGACCCCTTTTGCCAACCCACTGGCCCAGGGCTCACCTCTTCTGCTGTCCAAAAGGAGGCCTGAGCCTGCTTATACATCTTCCAAATGTCAGGGTACTGGATGGGGAAGATGACGAACCGGTGGGGATTTTTTCTGAGAAGAGGCTCTTCATCAAGGCCTGAGCCATTTTCTTCAGCACTCGATGAGCTCTGAAAATAAAGCACAGGTCTGGTTGAAGTTACCATTATTTATTCCTCCTCCTTGCACTATCCCAAAGGTGTTGTTTAAGTTCATTCATGTCACACAGACACTCACCTGGCCCCCTGGGGTACGTGTCCCCCTGCCCTCCATCCAAGCTCCTGGCAGCACTGTCTGCCCAGCCCTACCCAGCACAGCTCACACCAACAGCCCCTCCCAGCTGTGCTGGCGCAGGAAGTGCCCGACACGTGTGTGCCAAAGACAAAGCTCCTGCAGCACAGAGGGGAATCTGAGACAGCAGCCACTGTGGTACCTCACAGGTATGTGCAAGGTCACAGCACGGTGCTGCAGCCTGCAACCAGCACAGCTCCACCAGCCTCACCACCCAGGTACCTTCAGCCATTTGCTTTACATTCAGCCATTAGGACCTGGGTGGACTTCCTTAAGAAAAAAATGAGGTCACAGCAACTAATCCCAATGGACAGAGGACAGCCCTCTGCACAGGGCTCAGCATGGAGGTGTGTCTGCAATCTGTGAGGGCAGCCCCCACACCAGCACAGGTCTGGAGACTGCTCCAGAGGCTCTCCCTCAAGTGCTGACACGAAGCTAACGTGCCTCTTCCCAGCAGCTTTCCAGTTTTTCCAGGAAAACCCCTGCCTGGAGTCGCCCATCTCCACACTGATCCTTCTGGGTGGGCTCCCAGAGGACAGCTGTGCACAGCTCTTCCTCAGAGAGCTTCCAGCCCAGCCGAGCTGGGGAGGTGGGGACTGCTGATATTTAGGAAACAGGCCAGTGAAAAGTAGCAGAGAAGGCACTCTGAGCAGGGCCTTCACCTCACCTCTGGATGAGACATCTGCTCCCAGGATCAATCCCTGTATCCCTGCAGACAGGTCACCAAGCACCTACTAGAAACAACTGCTGTGAAGAGCTGTCAGGACAGCATGCTGCAAGCTCTGCAGAAGGGCTGGTGACACACTGGTCAGGATGCCTTTCTGGGTTGGTTCTGAGATCCCACTGACACTGTTGTAGAGGATAACTAACCACAGGCAGCATACAAAGTGTTACATGCAATACAGCAGAGAAGGGGAGGTGAAGGTTTTGAACACCATTATTTCTACCTTCCTGGAGGTGTCAAGTCCCCTCCCTACCCAGTCTGCTTGTAACTACTCACACAATAAAAAGCGTTCCTATTCAATTTTGAAAATAATCCCAAACAAATAATGCCATTCACATTTTAAAAAACAAATAAAACTCAAACACACATGCACATTGCATAGCTGGCATAGATACCACAGATGGCCAGTGAATACATCAGGGAAGCACATTCTGGGTTGCAATTCCAGCACTTTATTCTATTTTTAAGTATTATTCAATTACATGAGACAGATTTCCCAGCATCATCTTGCAGAGTCTCTGCTGAAGGCCATGAGAGTGGAAGACCTTTTTTACCTCCCAGAACATAGAGTTACAATAACTCCCTGGAATTGGGAGAATTTGGGGTTGGCAGGTTCAGCACCTTGTCCCAGCAAGCACCTTTTCAGGGCCTGGCATCCAGGCAACAACTCCATCTGCTTCTACACCAGCTGACATCCTTGAAAACAGAAACACTGCACAAGTCTTCCCTGTTAGCCCAGCCACTGCTGGCTCATGGACAGCTTGTTGTCCTCCAGGACCCACAGATCCTTCTCCACAGAGCTGCTTCCAGCAGGTCAGCCCCAATCCTGTGCTGGTCCCCAGGGTTATTCCTCCCCAGGTGCAGGAGCTGCACTTGCCCCTGCTGAATTTCAGGTGGTTCTTCTCTGCCCATCTCTCCAGTCTGCTGAGGTCCTTCTGAAGGGCTGCAGAGCCCTCTGGGGCATTGGCTGCTCCTCCCAGCTTTGTGCCGTCAGTGAACTTGCTGAGGAGGCATCTGCCTCTTCATCTGAGTCACTGATGGACAAGTTAAACAATACTGGGCACAGCACTGAGCCCCGGGGAACACAACCAGTGACAGGCCTGAAACCAGACCCTGTGACAGGCCTCACCACAACCCTTCAAGCTCTGCCATTCAGCCAGTGCTCAATCCACCTCACCACCCACTCATCCAGCTCACACCTTCTGACCTTGCCTATGAGGTAGTGGGAGACACTGGCAAAAGCCTGGCTAAAGCCCTTGCAGACAAAATCCACTGCTCTCCCTTGTCTATTCAGCCAATTGTCCCATCACAGAAGATAATCTGGTTAACCATGAGATCCCTTTGGTGAATCCATGGTGACTACTCCTGATGACTCTCTTTTCTTCCATATGCTTTGAGATGGACTGCAGGGTGAGCTCTTTCCAGGCTGACTGGCCTGTGGTTTTAAAAATTGCACAAGTATTTTTTTAAGTAGATGGTTTTGGTTGTTGGGTTTTTTAAATAAGGAAAGCTCAGTCACAGAGACTACACCATTCTGGAAACCCCTGCTCAACCTATATCCCACTTCCCTCATCACCTTCAAGGGTGGAGAGGAGTTTCCCAGGCAGGCTCCTGTGAAAGGAGCCTTTCACAGGCAGGCTCCAAACTGGCAGGCAGGCAGGCAGGCAGGCAGCTAGAGGCTACAAGACAATCCCATCTTCTCTAACTCAGTTTCAAGTGAGTGGCACATTCTGATCACTGCTGAGGCTTCTGAGCAGTCACCACCTCGTGCTGAAGGAGCATAATGCATTCCCTGCCTTGCCTTCCTGGATCCAGGGGCTCTGGTAGGAGTATGAGGGCCAGGAGAAGGTTGAAGTCACTAGATCAACACTACATTCAATCTGCACACCAGATCTTTTTCTTAATGCTATAATGGTGCATTTTAACAGTCAACACTCACCACAATGACAAAGGGCACCCAGTTTATAATGTGTACATGCTTCATGCTGTTCAGATGTGATCCAAACACATAAAAGAGCTGAAGCTGATGGGCACAGGCCAACCTTTGCTCCAGCAGGGTAAACCAGAATAGACTGCCCAGGGCCTCATCCAGGTGAGGCTTCAGTATCTCTAAGGATGGAAACTACACAACCTCTGTGAGCAGCCTGTGCCAGCATCTGACTACCTTCACAAAAAGAAGTGTTCTCTTACATGTAAATGCAACCTCTTGTACTTCAGAGTGTGGTCAATGCCCCTAGTCCCACCACGGGGCCCCACTGAGAAGAGCCTGGCTCTGACTCCTTTATTTCCTCCACCAGGTATTTTCACGCACTCACAAAATCCCCTGGAGTCTTCTCCAGGCTGAACAGTCCCAGCACTCACGGCCTCTCTTCGTACGCTGCAGGCTCTTAACCATCAGCCCTTTGCTGGATACACTCCAGTACATCATATCCCAGTTATTCTGCAACTGCGAGAGACAAAGTCTTCTGGTGATGACAATAAACCAAATGGACAACAAAGCCTGCTCACGGATACTGAAACACCTCCCATAATTTTAAATTCAGCAAACTAGGAAACAGTTAACATATATACACACATACAACCATCACCCCACAGCAACTGCTGCTGGGCTACACGTACAAGTACCACAGTTACATGCCCTATATCAGCTTTAGCCAGGGAAAAAGCTAAAGGTGCTGGCAGAGTCAGCACTGTGATGTGAAATATACACTCAATGGTATGTGACCATGAACCCCAGTAAGAAGTTGCACATGCATCCCACGAGCTCCCAAAGCATTCAGGCCAGCCCTGGGCAGCACAGGCCATGCCAGCAGTGAGACTGGGAAGAGCATCACCATTCCTGGCAGAGATGGCTTGCACTGCACAGCATCTGAGGAGCACAACACCTGCCGGATCCACATGATTGAGGGGACCACAGGACATGGATCCATGCACCTCTTCACTACAGCTACAGCACGTCACTGTGCAAGTGGAAACAGTAAGGGGTTTCTTACACTTGTATTTAACAAGGCAGACCTGCATTTGGATACTTGAGTACTGATGAGACAAAAGGGTTCGGGAAGACCTCGTGCGTTTCCCTGACATGAAGATCCTTTCTCCTCACACACCTCAGCCTGGCTTAGCAAGGTTTTACTGGGGGGACAGCAAAACGTAGCTCAGACACCTCCCAGGGGCAGAGTTTCCTGGTCCGCAGGGCCTGGGAAGCCAGGAACATCACCAACACCCAACCTGCCTCCATGGCAGCTCGAGGCAGAGAGGACGAGCTCTACCTTCACGGCCTCGGCAGGCGCAG
>JAHLSL010000021.1:2999069-3084456 GCA_025920805.1 Petroica traversi | reverse complement strand
GAGGAAGGGGGAACGGCCATGGCCAAGGCCGCTCCGCCCCCGGGGAGGACTCGGGCATTGCATAACGAACGCGGAGCGGCAGCGCCTGGGCGCTCTGCCGGTGAAAGTACGATTGGTATTTGTTTCTCTCCCTTTCAAGCAGAGAGAGCTTCAGAAGATTCCGGCGTCCCCTTTCCAGAAAGGTAACTTTCGGTGCTGCTTTAAGAATTCGTGTGCCCTTAGGAATTTGTTGGTTTTTTGTTTGTTTTTTTAAAAGGCACCTGGCTGCCAGTGGCTGAGACCCGCCCTCTCCATTCCCAAGCATGGCAAGTGGGGCTCAGGCCAGCTGGGCTCCTCTGGACTGCATCTGTTTCCTGCGGCTTTTTAATGCCTTGTGAGAAACGCTCAAGCCTCACCAGGGCAGGGGTAAGACAAGTCCAATGGTGAGAACTGTGCAGCCCGGCTGGCTAAGCGCAAGAGCAGCTCTGATTTTTTTTACGTGAGTTTTCTGAGGAGCAGAAACGTGTGCCTGAGCAGCAGGTGACTGAAAAGCACAGCAGGAACACACAAACAGTAAATGAGAAAAGGTGGCTTCACATTAATAATATCTGCTGTTATCGGAATACTGCTCTTTCTGAGACATCCATGAAGTTTTATTCCCAGATATACCTATACAAGCTGCTGCTTCTTTACGTCCAGCAACAGCTCCACTACTATCAAGTATATGGACTACCAGGGATTCCAGCTTTTTGTCCAGACTAATTAGAGGTACACTGATTGATGCAGAGCAAACCAAACTGACCCATTTACAGATCAATTCTATTGGTGTGTGTAATATAGAGTTTGCTCGTGGTTTAAGTGGAAGATATGTGAGTTTCTGGACCAAAACCAACAAGCAGCAGACTATTCATATTAAATTACATTGACTTGCCTATCAGTTGTCTTAGCCCCCAAATCTGATTGTTGTGGCTGCTGTTTCAGAGTTCCCTAAATAAACAGCCCATCCTGACAGTGATTGAGATCTACCACAAATTATAACTAGGAATAGAAAATTGTTCAAGTATTTGGAGATAATGTTTTACCCATACACAGCAAATGTCTACTTACATGGTGCCTAAAGATGCACATAAAAAAGAAGAATACTGGAAAGGAAATGTATCTCAAGAATTAACCAAACAGCAGGTGGCTGTTCTTACACCTCCATGAAAATCTGCCAAAAATTAAATCACGTACACAGCACTGAAATACAGACAAGTACATACAAATTAAATAGAGAAAAATGCACAATTTGGTAACATTTCAGGTTACTCAGCTGTACCTACAATTTCCTATTTAGAACAAGCTCCCTCTCAGGTGGTGGAAGCTGTATTCCTCCCTTAGTTCCTCGCTGCCATGGCATCTTTCCTGCTCTGGCAAATGTAGTCATCACTGCTTTAACTGTATAACCTCTTTCTTCACTCCGCCAAAAGGTGTTACTTTTTTGGGGAATACTTAGCTGCCTTTTTAAATGGGCTATAAGTCTAATTTTATATATGAAAATGCCATTTCAGGTAAATTGAAGAATTTTCATTTATAAATTAAAGTGAAATCTGCTTTTCAGCTTAGCACTGTTGACTTTCAGAAAATCAATTTGTGGATTATTTCAGTATGTCTAAAGCCTAAAATTTCCTTAAGTGTCCTTGCAGTCTCCTTGCAGAGAAACCTTACAGTAGGTTGTGGCAACAATCTGTTTTCCAATTATTGGAAAACCATTACGTAACTACAGTATTCAAGCATATTCATTTGGATAGCTGCCTCTGGACAAAGGGATCCTGAAGAGTTTTACCATTATGGAAAAGTCCTGAAACACCTGGGAGAAACCAAATTACTCTTGTTTTACTGAACAGTTTTTTACTGTATTAGTAGTTTGTGGTGATAGTAAGAAAAAAAACAAACCCTTTATGTTAAGCCATTGACAAAGGGGGGAAAGTCACGGCATTGTGACTTTCAAGCAAAACATGAAGTTATCCTCTTAGACAACGCCACAAAAAATCTTTTTAAAATATATTAAAAAATTAAAAGCCCTCCACACTTTTCAGTTCAGCAAGTTTGAAATAGCTGCAAATGAAAGCCACAAAAGCAATTTCCAACTAGCAAAGGATCCATCGGAGCTCCTGATGATGCCAAAGTCCTGATGGGCAATGATTGCACGGTGATGGAGGCCACATTCCAGTTGTGAAGCCTGTTCATGTCCCTGCCACCCCAGAGATCATGTGGAAACTTCCAGCACTGTGAGTTCAAGGTAGTCACTGAAGCTTTCACATGACCCATTCATCTACACATTGCAATGTGCAGATATTCATTCTATCTTAGAATAAGCTAACGCCACACATGCTGAAATCCAGGTAATCTAGATGTGCAGAATTTTCTATTTGATTTTAGAAGACCTGTTAATAAATACTCAAAATGAAGAGTTCAGAGAAAAAGGTCAAATCCTACATAGCTTGAAAAGAGGAAGGGACTCAGAGCTACTGAGCGAGGTATCCATGGTTTGCCTTACAGAGAGGAAGCCAGAGAAATCCAAGTGTCAGCAAAGTGAAGAGCACGGACACAGCAGCAGCTCAGAATGGCATTTTCAGATGCACACAGAGACACGATCCACAGGCTGTGGGACCCTGTAAAATGGGAGTTAGGGCACAGCAGTAAGCATAGAAAGGAGGAGGTTAATATGAACTTAGTGAACAATCTTTCACATGGTGTTAAGGGTGACCAGGAGCTGTGCTGAATTCCAGCTCTCCCTGAGAAGCAACCACACAGGAGGTGGATGGTGGTGACTGGGGAACTTCTCCCACCTGCACACCAACTACCAGGGAGAGGTGCAGCCCTGCCTCCCTACACGCTTCTTTTCAGATGCACTGAAGTAAACTTTTGAAAAACAGCAGGTCTGTATGATTTGCTCAGTTGCATACAAAGACAGATGTTGTTTAAGGGTTGAGGAAGATTTCCTTTCCTCTGCCTCCCTGAATGCTTCTGTGCAGGGGTGTTGGTTTGGATTTGCAAGTTTGCCAGTTTACAGCTGTATCACTGCTGGTTATCCAGTGACCAAATAACTAATGTGCAGGGAAGTAAAGTCACTTCCAAACCATACAAGTAGGAAAGACCACTTGATGACAAGTCCATACAATTTTTCATCCCTGGAAAATTATCAAAGCTGTAGCAAGTGATTTATTTTGTGTTGGATACAGCTAGCTAAGTATCAGAAACCAAAGCCAAGAATTAGTCATGGAAATTTGCATTTAAGTATCAGTTTTCCCTAGATTCAGATTAGGACCTACTCTAGTAGTTGGTCGTAACATTTTATTAGTAGCTACCTTTATCTCCTCTTTCAGCAATAGTGAACAGCTAAGGATTTGGACTATTAAAAAAGCCATGAACATTACAGAATTTAACTGGTTTCTCTACCACATTTTAAATGAACTAACAGAAGGGCTTAAGTCAAAGGGAGAGGAGGTGTATGATTTTAATAAACAGTTTTCTTATTAAAATCTTGATATAGTTTAAATATACCATACAGAGGAAAAAAAGCTATTTATAAAGCTACATACATATTTCAAGTCAATGACGACAGCATATATCATTCTAAATTCCCTCTCTGCTTATCAGAATGCCTTGTGTGTGTATATATGGTGAGCTACTGTGCTATCTGAATAACTTTTGTCTAGCTATACATTACAGGACTTTAAAAATGTTTAAGCTATATACAGAAATATATATACATATAACATATATTTATATGTTATACATACACATACACTTATATACATATACACACAATACATATATATATACACAGTACTTTACATGTATATATGGCCTTTCATCCAAAGGCCTTGGATACTTCTTAGTACATCAAGCCTCACAAAGCTTTGTGAGGGAGGGAACTTTATTTTACAGATTGGAGCTTTGATGCTTATTCTAAACAGTTTCTTTTGTTGCTTTCTACTAACTTTACACATTTCAGTTAAGAGGCAGTTTTGGTAGTGGAAATAATCACAGCAGTTTGATAGCCAGGCATAAGGTAGGTGTTGCTTTGTACCTTTGTAACTTACCCTCCTTAGAGTAAGAAAACAGCCATACCAGCATGAATTTTCTCTAAACTAATATGCCTCTACCTAGATTTGTGAGGCTGTACTGCTTTTTATTTTTAGCATAGTACCATCTAATACAGTTTTGAATTTAAGATATGCTGGAGATCACAAAAGGAAACCTAGAACAGGCTCCAATGCTCGTACTTTGAAACGATCCTTTTCTAGAATGACAGATTTAGAGAAGTATTAGTACTTGCAGAAATAATTCTACATCTATTTATTTATCTGCAGTTTAACTACACAAGTCTGAAACAGCCTTATTTAGAGAACAGGATTTTCGGCATCAATTTGGCAACTAGTGATCAGAATTTGTGGTAACAACTGTACTCCATACCTTTAGCAACTAAATAAATGATGAAAACAGAGGCTTTTTTGAAAATCGGATGTAGGTAACTTTTAGTCTTCCTAAAACTAGCTGACAGAAAGGAAAACCCAAAAGAGCTCTGGCAAAGGTGAGTTCCACTGGGATTTGGATGGAACATTACTTCAGCTCTTCCCAACAAAAGGGAGAAAAAAAACATTAACATGGACTAATGGGGTTGAAGAAGCAAGAAAGAAGGAGAATATCACCACCACAGAAGTTCTTATCCCTCAACACTTCAGTCTGCCAAGCTTTCATATATTTATTTTGACATAGAAAAAGTAGCTCCTTTCTTTAGTGATCAATTTCTAACTGTCAAAAATCTCTCAAGCCCTAAGGAAAAGAAGTCCTAGATTATGGTCAGACTGCCCCCCCAAAAGTAACCAACCACTTCAAAAGTGAACATACAGTAGAACTCACTACAATGAAGTTTGAGAATTTTATTCTAACCTAATTGCCTTGAGATCTTTCAGAACAAGCCACTTTTTCTTGAAACCAATTCTGTTAAAAGGAGGGGTCGCCTGGCCCGTTTCTTTCAGAATTCTCTGCTAACTGTAAAATGTGGGCTAAATGTCTTCTGCATCTCAATTTTTCAGCTACAAAATTCAGATTTTTAAGGAACACCTATGCTTAGTGTATGCTGTTAGCTAAAGTATAAATGGCTAAGTAAATAAAAACTATTGTTTCTTCAGTATGACTTGGTATTTTGTCTGTAATTTCTTTATTAAAAAACTGTAACAAGATACTTAAAAAAAGGCTAGATACAAAAGAAGTTAAGCAGCTCACGAACATTAAACTTTTCCAAAAAATGTATCTTCAATAACCATGATCTTATAAACATTTTACAGTTACCAGAAAGTGCCCAGGCTGAGTTTACAGAGTTAGATAACGTAGTACAACTGTTGGGTTAGAACTGGTAGTGGAACAATCTCCTGACTGTCTGTTCACTGTAACAAGGATACAAAAATGTTGATTGTGAACTATGAAATACTGTGCATTGGCCTCATCAAATATGTACAGGGGAAAAAAACCCCACTAAAGGTACAGATTACATGCAAAATATTAGTGATGGTATCTGATGTGCCAGAGTTCAATGCAATAGAACAAAAATTGCAATGAAAGTGGTTTCATAAGTGAACAACCCCAACTCTGGGATCTGAGCTGTCAGGAACTTTTTACAAGTTCAATATACATGATGCACAACTGCAGCCAACCACAAATTAAACACCATTAAAAAAAAAGTTAAAAACACAGAACATACTTAATTTTTTATTTCGAAATTCCCTACTCCCTCTATACAAGAACCTTTGCTGAAACACTTTCCACAAAGGCAGCAGTGAATTTTCAGAACATTTTACATATTTTCCCTCAGCAAAAAGATAAATCACAGTGTAAATTATATTGTTCTGCTGTCATCTTTGGCTGGGGTTAGGCAAAGGAGTTATTGACTAGCAAACTGTTGCAATCACATATTGCTAGTGCTCCTTAGACCTTTACATTACAAATTTAGTACAGGAATGTTTGCATTTAAATCTTTGAAGTACCACCAGGGGTATGACAGCATTAACTTTCATAAACTTTTATAGACAAATGGAAAAATCTACAAAACTTAGCTAGTAATATTACACAGCAATACACACTTTTTATACTCTACACAAAACCAAAATTCTTGGTCTTAATGGCGAGTAACAATTTTTGTTTCAAAATCTGCTTAGAGGAATAGAGTGGGACATAAAGGCGAGAAATGCAAGTGTTTGCTGTTGGAAGATGTTGGTCATCTGGTGGCCTTATTGTGATGGATGGCATAGGCTGGAATCCCTCCTCACTGGCAGGCAATGATGGACTTGAGGTCCAAAAGTAAACCTGAAAAAAGAAGACAGCATTTAAAATTATGATTTACAAGGCTGACATTCATACTGCCTACAAATTGTGTAGGGATGGGTTAAAAAAGAACTGTACAGTTACAGCAAGTTTGATCACACTATGTTCTCTTCAATGTACCAAACTAAACTCCTCAGTCATGCTACTTGCTTCTGTAGTAGCTTCCTTCACTTCCTACCTCAACTGCTCATTCATAAATTGATAAAAGCAGCACTCAAAATTATCCTGTATCAACAAATCCTCAGTAAATGAAATGTCCCCAAATCCATTCGGGAAGGTGGTGACTGCCATCAATACAAATTGAATCAGGAGTCTTTCACAAGCCAGTTAGAGACTACAGAATGTAGTATTGGTACAGACAAAAGGCAGCAATAGAGAATATTTCGTTTATTATCTCAAGTGTGAAATTCTGAGTCACCACCAAAGTGTAACCATAGACACTCCTTGAAAAATGTGCTCTGCGGTTTCCACTTGTCAGAGTACTCTTTGTTTCCTTTTAGTAGACTGTAAGAAAGAGATACTACCTTAAAGAATAGGAAGTTAAAAACAAACAGTTTTGAGAAGTGTACAACGAATAGAATTTACAGGCAAGTTTTTAAAAATTAAACCCCCTGAACAGTATATTATTCCTTCATGCCTCTCATCAGTTACTCCTAAAGGGCTTTGAGAAGGACATGGTATCATTACTGACATCTCACAGAGAGGACACATACATTGCCCTCAGGACTGATGTCAGGTGAGTAGGTGATCCATGAAGAGAACTCGACCTCAAAACCCCATCAGCCCACAACACAGTTGACTAACCACAACTACTCATCTTAAGAGCAGCTGTGCAGAGTGAAACTGTGCTTCTGTAAGAGACCTCTGAACAAAGAGGTGGACACACCACGCTTATTTCAGTTACAGGAAGGTCTGGGATTCACACCTGTTGTTTCCAGAACCAACAGTCTTACCCAACCCTGCCACCTGCTCTGCTGCCTTAACTCTTCACAAAGCCTCTGTGGGTAGACAGAGTACTGACAGTAATGACACCAGTCACTGCAATTCCTCTGCATGTTTCCAATGGGAATGGACAACTTACTAGATCTTGTCTTTCCGTCATACTCATCTTCTCAACTATGGACCAAAACCAACGCTTGAATTGCAAAAGCTTCTCAGCGTTTTCTCCTGTGTCAAATAGAAAGGTATACAGTTCAGATGCTACACTGGACAATAACATTAAGAGATCTGTTTTATGTGTGCTGCAAATTGGATCTCAGCTACATTCACATTCATAAAGTCCTGATATTGGAGACTAGTAATTTCAAAACCAGTAGCTTTGAATGCAATGCAATGCAATGCCGTAACTCAGTACTACCCCCACTCCTCCCTCCTTACCAAAATGCCCAACTGCAGCTAAATGCAGTTTAAAAATTATGCAAGAAGTATTAAACTTACCTCCATCACATTTATATTTGTAAACAATTTTCACAAGAAACACTACCAGTAATAAAATCCATGTATTTAACATCTAGTGACAGCAAAGTTGGAAAACATGCTTTCTCCACCCTCCCTTAAGTGAAGGTAAATATTTTCAAAGGCATGTAAAAAAAAATCCCAAGTCATAACTTTATTACAGCTTTCACTGGCTTATTAACTAATACCAGACTTGAAGAGATAGTTCAAGTTTAAGGCTGGTAACTACTCCACACAGAAAAAACTATGTTATCCCTGCAACTCTGTTTATGACTGAGTTATTTCATACCTGATTCATCATTGAAAGAGGTAAAGCTGATCAGCATTTGCACATTTACTTCACCACAGCCATTTACCAACAGTCTGAAATCTTCTGCTGTTAAATCTTCTAATGAATTCTTTGGAAGTACATCCAGGAGCCCCTTTCTCATTGCCTTAAAGTGAAAACCACAAAAAGCACATTGTAACCATGTACCTTTTAAGACTGACTTTAACTGCATTATTGAAAAGTTTCATGTGAAAACCCCTTTAACTCGAGATTCATTATTCTCTGAGCTGTTCTTTTATTTTAAAGCTTTATCATCTGAAATGCAAATCTTTTGAAACAAAGAACTGCACCAATTTTTAAATCCTACATACTAGAGCAAAAGAAAGCAGTAATGGTTTGAGCTAGTATTTCACCAAGAGCAGAAGCACATGCACTCTTTTAATGCAAAAATGTTCAGGTATTTTGCTAAGCTGCACTGAATCTGATGAGAATTTTTTTAAAATGCATCTTGCATATTACTTTTACCTTGCTTCCTCAGACACATGCCAACTTTGCTTCAAAAATATTACACACACGTGCACACACACACACATACATATATATATTCTATATAAGTAATATCCTGAAAAGATAGGGAACTCCATATTCAAAATTGAATACTACAAATCAATTTGCTTTAGAAAATTCCAAAATGAATACAAGTGTAAGAGTTTTCAACTCTTAAAATAACCAAGAGTCAAACTATTAATATATGCAGACATGGAGATCAAGTATCTTAATTCTGGGAGAACATTCTCTCTTTCTGTGAGAATTTGGACCTCAGCTGCACAGAGGTAACCTGGCAGCCTGCTCATCTCTCTCAGATGTGCAGCAGGAAACCACAATGAGCACAAGCAACGGAGTTTAGATGTAGCAGCATATGACAGACTGGCCTTCATTAACTGTCTACAAAAATATATTATTCCATAAATGTATTTGACAAGGGCTTCAGAAAAGAAAAAAAAAAATGATACAGTTTTCTAATAAATTTTTATGTTTCTTGCCAGGTAGTAGAAGTTGTTTATAACTGTTTTTTCCTTAGAACAAAGATGCAAACAAATCAAAGGTAATGAATTATTAGAACAAAGTAGTTGCCAAAGCCAAAGTTCCAAGAGGATTCGTGCCATTTGAGCCCAAGAAATGAACATTTATATTTAACCAATGAGATCCACTATAAAATAAATTATCTGTCTTTATATAAAATAAATTACACTAAGTACTCACTCTTCACAGTACTGCATAAACAGCTATACAATTACCAAAAAAAAAGAAAATTAAGTACTTTTAATCAAGCTGTCAAGACTTCAAAGAAACCTGATTAGCAACACCATCAATGAGAAGAATAATTAATTGACTGAAATATTACAGATTTTTTTTTTCTTCTTTTAAAAATAACTCCACTAAAGACTTACATGTAGAGGCTGTTCTGCTACTACCAACATTCGGTGCTCTGCGTATTTCCGGACGTACTCATATACATTCTGAGGAGTGACTGGTATATTTACACCGTTGGAAATAAGTTCAACCTATGGCAAAGAAATAAGGAACTTTTAAAAATGGGAAGAAGAAAATGGATATAAAGGAAATGAGATTATTACAACCACCACAGTGCTGCAGAGTGACTTATTGATTAATACACCTCCAAAACCAAGCAAAATTTACTACTACGGGTTAGTTTTAGAGATGTCCTAGGATTGACTACGGCAGCCAGGTGGTATGGTAGGCTCAATATCACTTTAAAGGAAAAAAAAATCCAGGCTTCTATGTCTAAGAACACTGCACTGAATCCAGGAATAGTAGAACATTTTATCTGCAATCTGAGAAGAACGTGGATTATGTGCACACTACAACCTGCATCAGCTGTTGAACCCTGCAACTCCAGAGCCAACTGCAGATTTAGCAGTGCTTACCTGCCCTCCACCCTCCTCCTTACACAGGTCTATTGCAAAGGCCAAATCCATTGCTGCAAACACTGCATCAGCATCTGTGCTCTGGGAAGCCAGGATAAGTTGCCGAAGGCTTTCATACATAACCGGATCGAAAAAAGCAAAGTCGTGCCAGTTCACCTGTAAGAAAAGGACAGAAGTTTGAAACATAACACATGTTTAAGAATGTATTCAGAATTATGTGCTCTGTGCCAGATCTATGCACTAGCAACAAAGGACACAAGCACACAGAAATAAATGCAGTTAAACTCCTACTTTCAGTCTGCTTTAGAATGTACATTAGAATACTGGAAGGAATACATATTCACAAGAAAAACCTGAAGGAAAGAATTAGAAAGCAATCACTCTTGGAAGACACTCAAGGATATTTAAAGGTCATTTCTGCTATTAAATCTTTTTCATTAAAGATTATACTACATAGGATAACTGATTATATTATCAAAATTGAATTTAAGGAAAGACCAACAGTAATAAAACTTGGTTTAAGTTTGCTGGATCAGACAGAACTTACAATGCCACTGACTAATGCATCAAACATGCTGTACATTATTAGTATTTACTGTGCCAGGGTAGCGGGTTTGGTCAAAAGTTTAGGTAATTTTTGCTCTGAATTAAATTATACCTACACCTGAGACAAAATTTTAATTACAAATTAATTCCATGAGCTCTCTCAAATATCCAGAAAAATGCCTTTCTGTAAGCTAAGATACTATTGCCCAGCATTGTCTTAACATTATTTTTCCTGAGTCTCAGGAAGAAAAAAAGCAGAGTCAGTATGTAGTTTCTCAAGAGAGCTGAAGGCTAACCTACTACAAATAATTACATCTTAGTCAAATACCTGACTTGTAGTGCATCTACTCTGTTAAAAATCTAGGGAATGAAAAAATCAATAGTCCTCAAATTAAAGAAATCCATAAAGTTCCACTATCAACTCAGCTAGTTAATACCTAAGTGGTTAGGGGAAAAATTCCAGTTTTATAGATGAGATTTTAAGAAATTACAGTAAATTAAAATTTTTACGTTCAACTTACCTTTCTGCCAAGTAGAACTTTGATAACGTGTCTATTTAACGTGATGGGACACAGTTCGTTCTGCAACAAGCATAATCCTAGGATTCTGCAAAGATATGTTTGGAGTTTGTTTTGGTACAGCAGAAATTACACTAGAGATCTTTCATCCAACTCACATTTAAAAGTTCCAATATTCTAAGAATTAAGCTGAAGCTTTCCAACTTTATCAGTCACAATGAAAATCACGGACATACAAAATTTTAAAAAGGAAGGATAAAAAATGAAAATTTAACAGGAAAAGAAACCTCAAAATGACATATGCAAACTCCCCACTATTTAGGCTCAGGGTGAGAAACAGAGACCATAAAAAATTGGTTTTTCCAGCTTGGATCATCAGTACTCTCCCTGGTGTTGTGTCTGGCTGTCCTTTACATTTTTCCAGACTAAGAAGTTAATGGTAGCATACCTGCCAATGTTTCGGAAACAGTTCAGCCTTGCTTCTGTGTTTTTACCAGGTCTGGGTGTATAAAAACCTCGTTTTCCAGGTTGGTAGAAAAGTGGTGCATTATCATCCCCATCATCTGTATCATCTAATTCCATATCTACCACACTGCGGCTGGATCCATGTCGCTTTCTATTTTCCTGTTTTGAAGGTCAAAATAGCAATTAACACACTTAATTCTTGTTACTGACACACATCAACAAGCTTTTTGCTACAACACCCAAAGATTCAGGTTCCACTGGTTAAGAATTTCTATTATATTTCCCAATGGTAACATTTTATACTTTTGACTAATTACTGTTAATCCTTTCCAAAGAAAAGACATTATTAAACAGAACTTTGTCTTGCATAATAAAGAAAGCTTCCAGTTGCTTCCAGTTTTAAAATTAAGTGTTACAACTGAATCTTACATAAATTTTGTGCAACAGGTCATTACCTGCACTTTATCTGAAGAGTCTAGCAATCCAAGATCCAGTATACTGTCTGCACCGTTCTCCCTTGAGAAGGGAATAAAAAGGCAGATTTAATTTCACAATCACAAACTCACAGAATGATGGAATGGTTTGGATTAAAAATGGACCTTGAAGATCATCTAGCTCCCTTGCTGTCGGCAGAGACACTTCTCTCTAGACAAAGTTGCTCAGAACCCTATCCAACCTGGCTGTGAACACCTCCAGGGATCTACAGCCTCTCTGGTTAACCTGTTCCAGTGCTTCACTATACTCACAGTAAAGAATTTTTTCTTGTTATCTAATCTAAACCTACTCTCTTTCACTTTGAAGCCATTTCCCCTTGAACTGTCACTACATGTTCTTTTATGAAGTCCCCCTCCATCTTTTTGTAGGTTCCCTTCAGGGACTGGAAAGTCACAATTAAGTCACTCATAAGCTTTCTCTTTTCCATGCTGAACAACCCAAATTCTCTCAACTTTTCTTCGTAAGACAGGTACTCCATTCCTCTGATCCTCTTGGTGGCCTCTTCTGGACTTGCTCCAACAGGTCCATGTCCTTCCTGTGCTGGGGACCCCAGAGCTGAATGCAGCACTGCAGAGGGGGTCTCACCAGAGGGGCAGAATCCTCTCCCTCAACCTGTTGGCCATACTGTGTTTGATGCAGCCCAGTATATATCTGGCACATTGCCAGCTCATGTCCAGTTTCTCATCCACCAGCACCCATCAAGTCCTTCTCTGCATGGCTCTCAACAAGGAATTGTCATATTCTAAAAACAGAGTAGATTAAACCAAAGCCAAAAAGTCACTTGTCTAAAGAAAAATATCTAGACTATCAAGGAATTAGCTGCATTTATTAGAATTAGATGTAGAACAAGTGCTTTGGCCACAAAAATCAGTTCTCACTTCTTGGTACTTTACCTGCCATGTGCAATAATGAGTTCCATTGCTTCATCAACTCTTGCTCTAAGGGAATCTTCACTAGCTAGTAACAGAAGCAGCTGAGCAGGAGACAATTCCAACAACATTCCTGTGATTTTACTTGCAAATGCCTGGGGATAAAGGAGTGATAGGTCTTACTGTTCTCCTCCAGTTCTCTCATTTTCAAATACAGTCTTATGAAAGTTTTGGTATTTTAAATAGAACATGCATTACAAGATACCTACTAAGCTTAACAACAAACTACAGAAACAAAATCTTAAAACTTTAAAAAGAAAATAAAATCAGTCTTACATGTTCAAATATTTTCAATTATGTTTCAATTGCTTCCATCATGGATAAGGAAATAATTTTTTACATTACAGGATGACAAGAACAAACATTAAATGTATTAGAGAAGTCTCACTGGTTGCATTGCTTGCACTCGAGGGTAGAGCCGTTCTCCAAGGGCTTGTCTGTGTGCTGGCAGAGGGTCAGGGTCATCACTAGGATTTCCTTCTGATGCTGGTCTAAAAGGCCGTGTGTCTATGGATAGTTGTCTTCTGAAGTCCCTTAAGATAACCAGAGCAGTTTGTATGAGGAAAAATGCAAAAATCCTCTGAACAATACAATTTGCACACACATTTGTATTAGCATTAGCTTTACTGCTGGAATAGTAGTGCTGCTCATAGCTGCTTGGAGAGAACGAATCCGAAAGAGAATCAATATGAACCAGAGATTTTAGTATTACTCATGCTTTGGATACAGCAGTCAGACATGCCACCAATGGCATTGATGTTTCTAAACCACCTCACAATTTTATTCTAGCACACAAGTTTTTGTTATTGGTTTAGCAGAAGAGACTGATGGCCTGTGGTTGAGACATAATCTACTAATGCTAAAGTAAGCATAATAATTCTTTAAAGAATTAAAATAAGAGACTGAATTTCAAGAAATTACCCAGCAAATTGCTCCTGAAAAAGACTCCTTTAGGAAGTTAAAGTATCTTTCCTGATGATATGCAAGGCAATTACTCTGACAAAATATCTTCAACAAGTTAAAGATTTATCACTTACCTATCCCTATCTCTCCGAGAACCAGTTCGCAAGCCACTACTCCTCCGCATTTCTCTCTCTCGCTCCCTTTCCCGATCTCTCTCTCCCCTATTTCGCAATCTCTGCATCAGACCTGAAGGGCAAAAAACCTCATAAACTTAAACATCTTTATATTTCTCTCTCCTACCTAATTCTTAGTGTAAGGAAGACCAAGTTTTGAAGAGCTTGAAAGACATCAGTGAGGCAGAACCACTTCATTTGAAGCAGTGATTGGGTTCAGCCAAACGTAAGAAAGGACCTGAAGTGTTTGTTCCAACTTAAAAATGACAAAATGCTTTAAGAGTTTATACATACTTCCAAAAACATTAAAACGTGTTTGTGGCAAGTCAGATGGAGGAGCCATATTAAAATGTATAAGCTCTTAATAGCTAAAATCTTGACAATTATTACCTGCTGGAGAGAACGACGCTCAAAAAAGCTGAGCACATCTGCAGCAGACTCTTGTGAGAAAAACAAGAGGTTCCTGTTTCTGGAAGTGTGAGGGGGGGGAAGCCATTTCCTTGCTCCAGAGAATTAACACAGAGCTTTTATCAGTTCTGGGCTGAGCTAACAAGAGGTGTCTCTGACACAATACCAAGTATTTCTATGTAAAAAAAGCACCCAAGGTTTTTATGAATATTTTCTGTAGATGAACTGCTGTGCATCACTTACTTGTATGGGTACCCTTGTTGGCATTCTGAATGCAATCTAGATTTGGCAGTTTCTCATTTGACAGAAAAGCCTGTGCAATAGCAGTATAAAAGCTTCGTGCTACACCGCTGCCTTCTCCGGGCTCATCCTTAAAAGTAACTTTCACTCTGTGCACAGCCATCGGAGTGGTAGCACACCGGCGACCAAAGTGGTTGTTGAGCTGCCTCATGGTCTGCTGAATTAGAAGATCTCTGTCTCGATCAACCTAGTAAAAAATAGAGAAAAAGGAGGGGTTTTTTACCAATTATCATACTGAGAGACTTTCAGCTTCACAACAGATTTCTGGACACTGCTGCAAAAAACATCAACCAGACTGGGAAAAACTATGGAGTAATTGCAACATTACTCTCAAAGTATGATTTAAGAAACCTGCTTGCAGACTTTGAAATACAACTTCTCCTATCCAGTTACTGTAATAATTCAACTTTTAATGAAAGTGTATTCAAAGATAAACTAACATTTTTTACCTCCAGTGTTAAATCTCTTGATTGCTGGTTTCTAAGTTTTTCCATCTCCCTGCGGAATTTCGATTCCTTTACTTCAAAGCCACCTAATTCAGTCAAGATCTAAAAATGATAAAAAACAAACACAACCCAAAATCAGAATAATCAGGGAGAGTCATAATTTAGTAGTAAGAGGAAGTGTCCTTACAATGAGAAATACATACCGATCCAGGCTCTGCTCCAACATCTTCCATGAATACTCTACCAAACAACTCCAAAGAAAGGCGCCAACGCCCCAGCAACATGTCATGAGAAATAACCATGCCCATGAAGCTACACTGCGGCCTGACAGGAAGAAGAAAAAATTACAGATTTGTGGAATCAAGTTAAATTTCAGACACATTTTGTGCACTTCAGCCTTTTCTTACCCTCTGTCTTCAACTAAGCTTTTTATTCCTGATAAACAATACCACAGTATGCTAAGTCCGTGGACAAAAGCATATGAAGCTGCTTAGTTTCAGCTGAAACACAAGTCTTGGTTCCCAAAGGTAATTACTCCAAAAGCATGGACTTTGCTGCTACATGGAATTCACTGTTATTGGTCTCCCTTCAACCAAGACCGTAATTTCTTTTTAAAATGCTGTAATTTGAAGTGAAGGCAGTTCAATCCCTAACTATATTAAGTGTGGAGAGCACCACCAGTTGCATATGCCAAGCTGTCGATTCCAATTGCTCAACTTGGCTACCCAGGACATCACAGTAGGTCTGCAGCAGGAAGTCAGTGAGTAAAGGAGTTTGTCTACGTTTGTAGAGAGCTCTTTGAAGACTATTCAACTATTTACTTTAGAAGCTACTAATCACAAACTACAAATGCAAACTAAATTAAGCTATCATTTTAATTTAAAAAAGACTTTCCAGAATGCCAAACAGCCATTTATCAGAGCAGTGATATTTCAAAGAGTAATTTTTAACTCAGCTACCTGAAAGATGTGAGAGGTGGCCCTTCACTTTCTGTCAATCCTATCTCTGCCAACAAGCTGCTTTTCAGTTGTGCTGCAAGATCGTGAGCTGAAGGCCCTGGTTTTGAACTCTCAGATTCTTCTGTAGGCACATTTTGTTCTTCCCCTTCCTTCTTTTGCCGATTCTGCATGCTCATAACATTTTTTAAGTTGGCTGCATAAGACATTTTAGTTGGAAGAACCTAAAGGAAAAGTAAAATTTAATTGCACTTCCAAGTAGCCTAGAAGTCTTTTTCTGCACACATATTCATAGATGTGTATTTTAAATCAACAAAAGTGAACACTGTAATTGACCTGTTAAAACACAGTAACCTCAATCATTTCAAGAAATACAGAAAGAAAAAATATCCCTGCTGTATGCTTGCCAATTATGTTCAGTCTGAAGGCAAGTCAAATCTACTGACTATAGGAAGATTTAAATATTTTTTATCAAAAATAATTATATAATTAGCATTCCAAAATTAACTCAGAAGTACTGCTGCATTTAAAAATATTACCTGAAAGCTGCTATACATCAATAATCATGAAGTTTCTACATTAAGCATACTTTTCATAAAGATTTCAAGTTTTCAGACATGGGGCTTTTAAATTATCATCCTAAAAGCTACGTAAAATTATCTCTGAAAACACTGAAGTGTCTTTTTAAAGAATGAGGGTTCAAGTTTAAATTACCATATTGTTTAAAATAATAAAAGCTTTACATTTACCTCAAGGCAGTTTCTATCCACTGTAACTTCCATTAAGCACTTCCCACTGTTGGCAGAAGATGAGTACAGACCCTGGCTGGGTCGGCCGAACAGATCTTCTTTGCGAGCATTTGGCTGAAAAGCAACAAGAGCGTTCTGGGTCAATAATATACTTCGGTGAGGAATGAAAAAGCAAGCTGCAGTTTTCTTCCAAAACACCATCTCTGATGTCACCTGTAATAGATGTGGCTGGTCTGCCAAGGGGATGGCCTCTGCCAGAGGAACCTCAAAAGGATTGGGGGGAATGCAGCCGAGGAACGTCATGGAGTCTGACCGTCTGAAAAATGGATGGTTTTGGCCGGTCTCTGCTGGGAGAGTGTCATCATCTTTGTCGTTGAGTGTAGCACCTAAATATCAGAGAAGATTTCAAATCAATTTTCACAGTTATAAAATCAAAGGATGCAAAATGCCAAAAATTAATATCCTTCCCTCTTAGCTATCTGACTAGACGAGAATCCCTGCAAATTTAATACCTCTACAGGATGCCTCCGAAAATCTTTATTAACATGCTTAATTATCACTTTTATTCTCTTTACTATATCTAGCTTTACTGAACAGGCATTCCTACACTGTTTGTAGGAGTCTACATTCTGTCATTGATGAAACAGCACAGTTTCATCAGATTAAAAAACCAATTTAACTCTGATTCAAATTTTAATGTAGAATGGTAAAAAAGGGCAGAAATGCTATGGTTTAGTGTGAAAAGAGTTGAAAGCATAGCCCTAAAATGAGAGGCAATGAAACAGGTAGTCTCAGCTAGCTAAAGGGAAAAAGCACTAACAAAGTCTGGTATATGGTATGCTGTGTCAATTTCTGTATACTAACTTTGATTGGTATCGTCATCATTTTCATGTTCTGAATCTTCATTGTCAAGACCCAGTTCCAAAAGCTCCCGAGTTCTTATACAAAAATCCAAAACAACAACAACAAAACAAAACAAAAGAAAAAAGAGTCAATCATCTTGAAGAAATTATTAGGCAAAACATCTCTATCAGTAGCATAATCATGAAGTGTATTTAGGAGTTATGCATAACAGAAACAAACTCTAAAACTGAAGCACTGTAGAGAACTCACTAAATCACAGTTACCCTTAGAGCCATTTGGCCACCTACCAATCTTGATCTTAAAAGTTACAGCTCTGGACAGTGATGGATATTCTCAGTTTTAAACACTACATCAATATAAAAATCCTAGGAATCCTGCATTAGGGGAAGAAATAGCAAAGAGAATACTATTCAAAAATCTAAAAATTATCTCTCTGATGTAATTTCAGAAGTTAAGTCTGCAAGCTGCACATTAAAAAACTTGACTTCACTGCACAATAAAAAGGGTCAAGAACTTTGATGAATATTCATTTCTGGCAGTTTATGCATTGTGAAATGTGTTCTGAAACAAGATGAAGACTGATGAAAGTTCAATTCACTCAAACTACTAATATGTAATCTAACAGAAGCAACTGTTTGAACCACTCACTTTTAATTAAAAAGGTCTAGGCCTTCATAGTTTTAAAAGCATTTCATGCAAATTTGGCAATTCTTTAATGAACCGTTATTTGACAGATTTCAGTGTGTAAATTTTTTGGGGGAAAAGCAGCTTCTGGAAGTATGTTATTGCCTGGAAAAAGGTTAAAGCCGTGGCTATAACTGCTCAAGTTGGAGAGTACAAAAAGTTGATTATTATATAGAATATAGTGTATTATATGTAATATAAAGTGTAGTATAGAATCCTTACTTGTGAGGAAACTACTGTTGGTAACACCCCCCTCTGGTACACCTCTGAGGTCATAACAAACCTTACATTACCATTGCAACTGAAGTAGCAGTCCAGTATATAGCTAAAATATCAGTTTTACAGTTACTAAATTTGTAAACAAAATAAAAAGTTAAGGTTGATCTGCAGTATTGAAAATCAGGAGCAGGAAAGGGCAAAGATCTGCATTTAACTATTGCCTAAGACTGCATGGGTCCATTACTTAAAAACCTAGTGAGAAATGAGGACAGTGTAGACTACTAACATGTGGACATTTCTATAAGCATTAACTGGCATTTGAAATGAAAAAATATAAAACTAAATCTTAGAACATCTTAAAAATTAATAAATGCTCCTTGTAAAATGCCATAGCTGAAGTAGCAGGTTTTCAACTCAAGGACATTTTCAAATATTGATTTTCCTACTGTGCTTTAAATATCAGGTGAATCTCAAATGTACATCACCAAATGGAAAACAAAACCATGAAGCCTATTATATCAGACAATGACATTTTCTCCAATGTCGTCTCTAACACATTTGACAGGTATCTAAATAACCTGTCACCATGTCAAATGTATGTCCCATGTCATTAACTGAGAAATTGTCCTGAGTCTGTCTTTTAGAGGCACTGATATGGAGTTAAAAATCCAACTCAATTTTCAACAGTAAGAAAATATTTTACAGCATAAAAAGAAGTGAACAGGGTTCTGCAACAGGGTTATCAAACACAGGTACATTATATACCATTACAGAAATTCTTTTTATAACATGTATGTTACTACACACACCCACATACAGACATACAGATTAATGCATATATTTTTATAAGTTGCTGAGGAACAATGCCAATGACTGAACCAAAAGGGCTTACACCACTTTTGCTTAAGTTGTATTTCTAGAAGTCAACCTTCATACCTTTTCCTTTCCAGCTGAGGAGTATCCAATGTTGTCTGTTGATTCATTGCTTTAATCCAATAAATAAGGGCTTGGAAAACATATGCTACATGCTTTAGTGAGCAGACATCTAGAACAGGAAGAACATCCGAGTGCTCATCGTTGTGAGAGCGCATCAAGGACAGTGCGTAGTTCAGGAAATCACCCCGAGCTGACATCATTCCCTGACGGGCACTGAGCAAAGTAGCACGCCTAGGAAAGGAAAAGGATTGAATACAGACACATCAGGCATCACAGGAGGACATATACTTTTTGTACAAGCCTTATATTTGAAATTTGGATTTAAAATCTCAATGAACTCCACACAAAAATAGTGATTATAAGCTACAAGCATAGAACAAGCAGCTCAGGTGCAGTACTTTGTAAACAGTTAATGCTCAAGACCAATCTAGGACATCAGAATAAACCAAATAGTAGCAACAACACAGGAAGCCAACTTAAATCAAAACAATAACTACATTCCAGTGCTACAGATTTAGATTCCTAAGATGTCTGATAATTCATATTACATGCAGTAATCAAACTATTTTCATACCTTCTTCCCTCAAGTGTTCTTAAGCTGGCTTCCTCACGGGCAGTCATCCTCTCCCTTCTAGCTGAGTTCTGAGAGGCATGGAGAGGATGATTTGGATGCCCAGGATCACCAGCAGATGACAATGCTGAACCGTAACGCAGCTGAGCTTCAGTAGAGTCCATGATACTGACCATCCAATTCCAAGTAGGAATAAGCTTTTCTTCCACGTAATTCTACAGAAAATGAGATTTAATTAGTATTGCAAACAAAAGAACTAGATGATGAGAATGAAATCTTCGTGATTCCCTACAAAGAGGCTGTAAAACCACATTCAAGAATGACTAATGATCAGTTTCTGAAAGCTCTGTTGAGACTGCTGAATTATTGTGGTGGTATACAGCTCTCATCACTTAACACTTTGATATCAATAAAGCCTTCTCACCATCTCTCTCTCTTTTGGGCATCTTTTCTACTCTTCCCCTTAAGATCACTCAGCATCTCTCAGGTACATACAACTTAGCGATTTTAGCCTAATTCCTGACTTTCTATTAGCTTTAACAGCCCTGATCCTGTTGTTGAATTCCTCAGCCTGATCTTTCACCATTCTTCAGCTCTTGCAAATTACTCAGTGAAGACAACAAAGTTAAGACCTATGTCTGTATACAAGTCTCACCTCCTGTTCTCATCTGTGCTTCACCTGTTAGCTTTTCTTACCATCTGCTAACTCCATTGACCTTTTGGATATTTTTATCCAGCGTCAGTCTGCTTTCTTCATTCCTCTGTATTCTGATCTTCAAAAACATCCTTCACACTTCTAATGCACTAAACTAACAAAATGCTCCCTCAACCCCGTTTCTGAGTCCAAACAAAACCTCTACTGTTCAGCTTTCCCGTGCTAATACAAACTTCTTGCTGCTTCAGCTGGACAGATCTCCTGTTCACTTTTCCTGATAAGAATTTCCTGAACAGAAAATTATTTTAGCCTTCTCTATAATAAAACTACACTCTCTTATTTCTTTCTCTGTCTGTCTACCCCAGTGTTTGATCCCAGAATATCTTTCTAACCTTCCTCTCCCAAATCAGAAGTCTTTTTCTTCCATCACACTGTGAAAACAGAGCAGTACAAATACCACGTGGCTCAATTATAAGTAAATATATTGTCACCAGGTTTCCACATCCCTACACAGCACTACAAATGGAAAAGAGCGTCCTTGATTTCCTGCCCCCACAGTAGCTTTGTTATTCTGACCACTGATGTCTGTACTAAATTCAGTAGATATGATTTTACCCTATACTATGCCCAGGTACAAGTTGATACATACTTTCTGAATGCTCTGTAGTCCCTCCTGCCTTGTCAATCTCTGAAACTAATGTCTATACATAAAGGGGTTAGACTACTGTCTGACATGTATTTTCTCTACAGATGCATTTTACAGACACTTTCAAAAACAGGTGGTCAAGAGCCCTGTATAAAAATATGTGCATAACAAGGAAAGATGACCATGTGCCTGAAGGAAGGGACAGTGAACACTACATTTACCTGTACAAATCTTTTATCTCATTTAATTATTTGGCCTTTACTAACTTTCTTCCCATATAGACTCCACAGTTCATGTCGAATAGAATACAGCAATAGATCTCCAGCAGAAATCCCTAGTCAATTCTGACTTAACTACTCATTACATATCAACTATTCATTACATATCAGTCAGACACTGTTTAAACAAAATCAACTCAAGTTCCTTTTTTAAAAAAGAATATACGTATATGAAATACTACCAATCTAATGAAGTAAACAACCCTAGCTACTTTAGCCCACATTCTCTTTACGTTAAGAAGAGGCTGAGAATGCTGGGACACTTCAGACTAAAGACAAACTCAGGAGGGTCTTAATCAGTGTGTAAAAATACCTGATAAAAAGGTATGAAAGATACAAAGCCACACTCTTCCTAGTGATACCCAGTGAATGTACAAGTGGCAGCAGGTACAAACTGAAATACTTGGTACGTTTAAACTCAATAAAAATCCTCCTTCACTGTGAGAGCTGTCAAACACTTAACAGATTGCTCAGAGCAGTTGTGTAATCTCTACCCTTGGAGATATTCAAAACCTAACCACACAGTCCTAAGCAGCTTTCTCCTGTTGACCCTCAAAGAAACTTAGACTAGCCAATATGCAGAGGTCACTTCCAATCTCAACAATTCTATAATTTTACCTTAAAAACCCCGACTGTATTGAAATCATGTTTCTATACAAGAATTTCCATGTTCTTACCTGCAAGTTAACTGCATCTTGATAAGTCAGCTTCACTGCAGCTGGAATCTGGGAATACACTAAGTGATTGTATTTGGGAATCAGACCCATCAGATCAGATATCTGCCGTATCACAATACTGTATGCTCTTGCTAAGCTGCTTGCAGATGTTAAATAGCTGCTTGCATTGCTGGCTTCAAGTGCTGCAGCAGCTGCTGCTGCACTTGTACTGATGGTACCACTCCGACGGAGGTTTGAGGGATCAATGTAAATCAAGCCCGCTGAACTTGCTAAACATAAAAGAAGAGATGACATTAGTGAACTCATTTAATCTTTGTTATTCGGTTTGTATACTGATTGATATGAAAATTTCCAGAAAAAACTTGAAAATATTACTGATATCACAACTGTAACTAGCAAATAATTCCTAACTACAGTAAGCATACTCAGATCTTAACTGCAACAGATCTTTTCCTTTTTTTAAATTCAAAATTAAAACTGGAACAGTTAAGGTAGGTCAGCAGTATGACGAAGATGTAAGAGTTCATCCTTAGGAGAATAAACAAAAGCAGAGCAAGGGCCAAAGCCAGAGCTACCTGGCATTCATGCAAGCAGTTCATTCAGACTTGCCTGCTGGGGTTGACGTACTGGAGGGAGCTGTGCTGGTAGTCCTCTGGTTCTGGGTGTTCCTTACAGCCCACTGCATGGAACGGGGAGCCTGGGCAGCACCATTGGCATGGGAGCTGTTTGTGGTCCGCTCCAGAGGCTCATCCAGCATGAAGGTCTCCTGCTCTATGTCATCACTCTGACTGCTGCTGCTATCAGAGTCACTGGAATCATTTGACTGAGAGTCATCTTCAGAAAAAAATGCTGGAACACTGCTAGCTCCTGTTGAGAAACATAAGCAATAACTGACAACTCCACACCTGTGCACATATACACGTATCATGTCAGCATGGTAGACTTCTTCCACAAGAAACTACACTATACTAAAAAGGTTCAACTAGCACTATTGAAAACATTCAATAAACTATCCTTATAGTATACTGCTAATTCTCCACAGGTGTAATGAAAAAGCAGTATGATAATTTACACTTCAAAATATAAATAAAAAGATAATTTGATTTAAAAATTCTTTACTGATTATACCCCTAGGAAAAGAATGCTAAAAATTATGTTCCCAAATTGGACAGTAAGGCAGTTGCTCTCAAAAACCTGTACAAGAATTGCTAAGGTTTTGTGTACTGATTTAAACCATAAGCCACTGTTTTAAACTTCTACACTTAAAAATAAGTAAGAACATTTCATTTTGCTACACAAGAGCACGAGGTAATCTCTAACACATGCAGCTGCTCTGTAAGAACAAAAATACAGGTCACATCTTAATGTATTTCCTTGTCCAAAAAAGTCTTCACTATACCTTACTATTAGAGCAAAGAAAAACCAGGAAATCTGGGGAAGGTACAGAGTACTTACTCCTAGTATCTAAATTTAAGCAGCTAGATTAGACCCCAAAAGATGTGGTGTACCTGCTTCTGACCCAGCAGTAGCTGCAGTGACAACACTTCTGCGCCCACTGGCATTGTCCTGGTTACTGTGGTTACTCTCACTGTCACTTTCTGTTTCAGCAGCAGCTAGCAAATCCAACTCCATGTCACTGCCTGTAGAAACAATGGACAAAACATCTCATGTTTAAACGACAAAATTATAACTCATAAAACATATAACTCATTATAACTTATATGACTCATGTAAGACAGAAACAAACCTCAGACCCTCTTACTATAGCAGAAGTTAATGGATATGTAGGGGGTCATAAAAAGCAGTGCAGACACCCAACAACACCTGGAGCGTGTTTTCTTATTTTCTAGCAATTAGCCACCTACTCTCACTCTGCACTGTACATGTATATTCAACACACAGTGAAAATAAAGGCTTTTAGGATTCAAAGTAAGTCGCTCAAGCCAAAAGACTCCACAACTCTTCATACACACGTACTAGGACAATTTACCATATGCTGTTTCAACTACTATTTCAGGAATGCTTGAAAACTTAAAAAAAATCTTAATTAAATATACAGGTTCTATTCCAGTTTTAAGCTTTAAGAATGAAATGTCTGAATATTCAGCAAATCAGTAAATAGATTTACTGTACTATAACTGGATTGACTGGAAACACAAAGCACAGTCAGAAAGAGAAGATACCTTTTTTAAAATCAATTTTTAATAGCTTTGGGCCACCTAATCCCAAACTAAATAATACAAGACAAGTCATATTAATTTCAAGCATTTTCATGCAAAATTTATTAATTATGTCTACAAAATATTGAACCATAATTTACTACTTTGTAATTAGTTTGAGATCTAGTTGCCAGGACTCAAATCACTTTTAAGAGCACATCTACCATCAAAAACATTTTACTGTTGCAAATACAAAAGGTAAAATACATTGTTAATCAGGAATATAATAACATCTGATGCCTTTGGTACCTTAGTATTTTCTCCTCAACCAGAAAAAGTTCATATACTTGTCTACTACAAGTTATCTCTAATCTTACACATCTCCTTCTGTAAGATGAGCAGTCTGGAAGCCTTGGATTCTCTCTACTTGTGCAAATCTCCCAAATTATTATCACTGGTGACTCCAAAGCTGCTTTTCTTTTTGATGCACACTCTTCTCATTCAAGAATTAAATGTGCAGGATATACATTATACATACCATCTTCATCGTGCTCATCATGCTGTCCTTCTGCTTCAGCATTTTCTTCACCATGTTCTTCCTGCTCATCATGATGGTCTTCTTCACCAGCAACTCCCTCAACCACCTCAACCTGGAAACAGATGGAAATATTATGTCAGACTATCTTCAATATCAGAGAATCTGTGTGTTTTCTAAAACAGAGTGCAAAGTTTGATTTTTTAAAAAAATCTTAGAAAGATGGCCTCAAAATTGAATTAATGTGAACAAAATACGAACTTACAGCCACAGCAGTTGTACATGGTTGTACAGTGTACAGTCTTCTGGAGAGGAAAATCACACAACCAAATAAAATAGCCCTGGACATTAGATTTTAATGCTCTAAAGATAAAATTGATTACAAAACTGAGAATTTTTTTCTAAATAATGAAGAGTATCATCTGCTGAAAGACCTCTAGTTTTCTAAAAGAACCTATATAATAGCAGCCACGTGCTGAAAGAATTCAAACTTTTTTAACAGGAAGAAATAAAATAGAAACAACATTACACAGTTCTATTAAAAATGCTTACAACACTGTAGGATTTCATTAAGTACTACTTAACATCTTTTCCAATTCAGAGGTCTTGATGCATGGGTTTTGGGTTCAGATGTTAAAGCATGGGCTAAAGTATTAAGTATGCCATATTGAGATGAAAAAACAAGTACAAAAAAGAAAACTGACCTCTTCTACATCAGCTGAAACGATATCATCTTGTTCTTCATCCCTCCCACGAACTGGCTGTGACTGGCTGATTCGTCTTTGCTGAGGATTCCTTATTATGTAAGATGACTGAGATTGACTAGAACTTAAAAGAAAAATATATAAAAATAAATCCTCCAAAAAAGTAGATTTGGACCTCTGGGTATCATTTAATGGAAAGCTAACAAAAAACTCCAAAATAAAACCACTATTAAAAAGTCTCTGAAAAGAAGAGATAGTAAGCTTTAACAAATTTTACCTGCTAGACTGGTCAGATGATGGTCTGGGTGGCAGAGGCTCCACAGAAAACAGTTCTTCACTTCCCTGCATGGCATCTATACTAGTGCTAGCAAGGGTAAAGGGGGCTGTAGGACGTGCAATTCCCATCCTGACTGGAATAATTAGAGATTCTGCTACATTGCACAACTCTTCTACAGCATAGGGCAGTAATGCCTGGAATACACGTTTACATTTTCCAATTGGCTGTGGAATAAAATTGCTGGGAGAAAAATACAGAAAGAAATGTCAAATACATAATTTTTCCCCAAAAACTTCATGGCAATATTAATTGTCCTATTTCTTTTCCTCAAAAAATCATCTTTAACAGATACATGCATTTGTGTGTATGGAAACAATATGCAGCTATTCAAGTCAGTGAAAAGCATTTATCATTCAGGGCTTGGTATCTAAATCTACTACTGACAAACAACCATATGCAGTAATTTTAAGATGTTTAAAAAACCTATTTCCAAAAACTGTAACACTCTAAACAAAAGGTTTGGTATGAACACGTAAGTTTAACAAGCACTGCTTTAAGAATCTACATGACATAATAGCAGCTATTGTGCAATATTAAAATTTGCATCTTTCCAAATCTGTCTACAGAATACAAAATAATTCAGATGTTTCTACCTATTGTAGGTTTTTATCAACTAATTTTTTAAGAAAAAAAAATGTAAACAAAGGAAAAAAAACCACCACAATCAACACACATCTTCATCACTTACTTTTTCTTTTTGGAGGAAGCCATCTCCACACTAAGAATGACAAACACTCTTGCCACAGAACGCAGGAATCTCATGGTAACCGCAATAGCTTCTTCTCTGCGTCCTGGCGTATACTTGTTTTGCAATTCCTTTACCAGAGTACCCAGCAAAGTATCTAACAGCTGCAGAAAGAGGTCATTACAACTATTAGTTTTGTGTAATTTTGAAACATGAAACATAAGAGATTAAGACTCAAATGGAGATCAGAGTCTTAACAGTATAAATTCACAAAACCAAGATTAACTTGAAGTTACTTTCAAATTGGCTTCCAAGCACATGACCTGAGATAACTTATAATACCATATTATTCAGAAAACCAAAGTAAAACATGGCTAAGAGTGCTTACCAAAATGTCTGCTGTACATTTGACAATAAGGCAGTGTGTAAAACAGTCCAAGCGAATAGTTCCACTTTGCTGATTAAGGTAAACTTGCTCTTCAGGCAGAAGATGACCTATCCTGCTGCTTGCACTAAGACTTGGAAAAAAGAAAAATAAAGGAAATAAATTTGTGTAAGTCAGCAGGTGCCAAATACCAGATCAAACTTTACATCAACAACTATGTACAGATACACACGGGTCTTTATTTTCCTGGGAGCCAAACATGATCATGGACTTCAGGGCATTCCAGTCCTGTAAAACACGTTCCAGAGCTAACTGGGCAAAACGAGGAGGTTCTAAATCATGATCAGGCATATCGGAATCTAGAAAGACAAAACAAAAAAAAACCCAAAAGAACATAAGGAAGAGGTACTGAAATATGGAATTTGCCATTTATTTCACTTTAATAGCCCTTACCTTCAGGATTTGCAGTTTTACGATTACGATCTTCCCTGATTCTAGGTGGTCTGTACTGGCAGTGTTCTACAGTTTGCCTGGCAACTGTCTGGACTAAAAACAAGAGCAGATGTTCTCCCCTGTAATGAAAAAATTGTTAGTGGAAATAGTAACAATATACCACATATATTTACAAAATAATTTTGAGAATTCTGCCCTAGTCAATGCAAATATGAACTTGCCTGCTATTTGGCATGGTAACAAGATTTGTGGTGGTAAGCAGGCGGTAAAGGAGATCAAGGCGAGCAGACTTTTGTCCAGCAATTAGTGTTTTACACTTGCACTTTTCCCAGCAATCACAGTAGGCTGTTGGGGATGTTCGTTTGAGCCTACAAGAAATAGAAAAGGTGAACTGCAACACAGTTCAGTAACAGACCAAATCTCTTCTACACAAGCTGAGGGTGTTAGTGTAAATGCTTAGATTCCTTCTGGAGTTTTCTGTTTCTGACAGTAGCAAAATGCCAAAACTCACTAACATTTTTACGTGGCAGGACTCAATGTCTGCCATCCATGTTTCCTGCACTCATCTTAAGAGGGCAGCTTCATTAGAGACCTCTTCATACTGCCTTAACAAAATTTGTCCAAGATCATTTATTCTTTCCTGAAACAGTCTCCATCCAACAAAGTTAAGCTGAAAATATTCATGACATGCAGTAAAATCTCAGTAACTGTTACAGTGCTGAGAATATCTTTATAACTGTATTTTTTAGCTTATTATAGCTAGGATATTTATGCTGTAACTTTTACACCCTGTAACAGCAGCACAGAATACAAGCAGCTTCAAAGCTTTGGGCCAAGTTGATCAGAGATTTGTTGATTGCTTAGTTTTCACTTTGTTACAGTTGATTTTTAAAAGATGAATACACTACATTTCTTTCCAAAAATTCACAATAATGATCTGTCATCAGGATTCATAAAAATCTGAGGGGCACCCAAAATAAAAACACAGTATTATTTAGATTTAATGTTCTCACAATATTATGCACTTTGAGAATTATTCATTTACTCTAAATACTAAGAAGTAGAAAGCACAAAACCATTTCAGGTTACTCTTTCAATTCTGACCAATTAAATAAATCTTATAGAGTAGCTGCAAAACAATTTTATTAATCTCCTGATTTTTAAGTTTGAAACACATCAAGCAATGAAAAAAGTTATTAAGTATCAGTAAACAAAGGAAACCACAAAATACTGATTTAATTATAAGAAATGGAACACAGCACTTACTTGCAGTCATGTCCTTTGTGACAGACCCTTGCACATTCTGTGCAACAACAAAGTGATTCCAACAGCCCACATGTTCGGCATTCAAATATATCCTAAAAGAAACACAAAAACCCCCATTATGCATAGTTCTTTTTTCCTTACAGTGCTTGCAATCTCACAGTATTTCAGGTTACAATAAAACTGCACTTATTTAAGTTGATGCCAAAATTCTGAAGTTGGTCAGTTCTATAAAGTGAAATTTAGTGGTTAAGTTAAAAAATTCAGTGTTTTCAAAAAGCCATGTCCATCAAAATTCTTGCCAAAGTAAGCCAGAGGGGAAAAGGCACACCCAGCAACAATCATGCTGTGAGAAACACAATCAGCTTTGAGACTACAGAGCAGTTTGTGGAGGCAGTAACTACACCAAACTTAAAAGTTACAGTAATTTAAACAATGCAATTAATTTAAAAATCAGATTAGCAGACTAACACAAAACTTAGTTAAAATACATTCCTACTTGATTTAAAAAAAAAAAAGAAGCTTACTTGGTTAATATGTTCTGCACCAGTCCAGGTAAAACTGCATGTATCATTACAACACAAAACATACAAAGGAGAGTCATCTGGATTTGTACCAGACGGACAAACCATTCCCATAAACACATCATCTTCTTTTTCACTGGAAGTTGCTTCAGCTAAAATAACAGAATAACAATGTTAAAAACAACACCTCAAAAAAAAGATCAAAAAAAACACCCACCAAAAGAATCCATTCTGGGCAGGTGCTTGCCATTACAAAATACCATACAGCATTACAAGTTTGAATAAAACCTGTTACAGCTTTTTGAGAAAACTTTCTGCTTGTCACATTATTTCTTACAGAAGCCACTGCAAATTTCTGACTGAAAAACAAAACTATTATCTCTTCCCCAGTTTTAAATTCACTAACATTTTAATCAATTCAATGAATCACCATTTTTAAGAACTACGGAGCATATTCTTAAAAGTAATATTCTTATCCCACACAAAGTCCTACAGTGTGACAAGGTCTAATGTGCCTAAATTTTTTCCCTAAATTCAATTTCACATATTTCTCCTAAAAACATAAATACCAACATTAAAAATAAAGTCATAAAATATTTTTTTGCCTATAAGTCTTTTCAGCAACAGGATCTAGTTTGGCATATCACTGTATCATATCAGGTTTTTCCCAATTTCAAGGGAGAAGTTTCCCATGATACATTTGTGCTACCAAAAATTGGCACCTTAATATACTGGTTTATAAAGCAATAAAATACCAAAAATACTATAAAGAACACAAAAGCAATAATATTCACAGAAATCTATTGCAATACACAAACTACAAAAGAGAGACTCTGTAATAGCAAAATTTCCAAAACATGCAGCAATCTACAGTGTTAATAATAACTCTGCACACATGTCAAAGTTTAGAAGGAAACCACACACTAACAATTACTAAAGCTGTTGTACCTTTAGCAATTTTCTGTGCCGTTTCTAGGATTGTAATTGCAGCAGGGTATGCCCGGCCACTAACCGCTGACATAAATGGTGTCATGCCTCTTGCATCCCTAGGCAAAAAAACCCCAACAGACAGGTTAAAACAATTTTTTCATTATAATAGGAGAATGTAGGATTTAAATATATGAAAACTTAGCACTGCTAATCCTGTGCAAACAGAAAAACCAGAGAGTGAATAAGCACTACTTCCGTGAAACAGACATACTTTTAAAGGATGGCAGAACACAGTATAGCTGTATTGTAACATTCTCAATTTTAACTAGCAGGCTATTATGTAAGCCTTTTTAAAAAGGCTTCTATGTAATTGATTTCAGGTAATATAACATTACAAAGGATAGTGAGAACTCGTATGTAAATCCTTACTTAGCTGACAGCAATTCTCGAAGGTACGGCTGTAGAACAACACTGTCACACAGCAATTTCAGAATGAAATGAGCATTTGCCTTCCGATCCTTTGATTCCACTACAGACGGTTCTGAAGAAGGACCTGTAGTAAGAAAAAAAATTGCAGAGAAACAGTTTTTCCTCAAAAAATGACTACCTGCTAAAAGCAACTAATTCGGTAATTCTGACCGCAAGTAATACTGGCGTGAATAATTGGTAACTTGCCTATAGAGAGGTTTCAGCAATACTTCACTGAAGTACTGTAAATTTCAGTTCCAAATTACATTTGAAATACAGAAGGTAATCCAAATTTCATGCTGATAACCACAGATTTACATATTTGTCACCCTCCATGTATGTTTTTACATAAAACAAGTATAGTGCTTCATTTACTTTCTGCACACTTGAGAAATTCTCCTTCAATCCAATCTTCATCTGATAAGAGGCATTTTCATATGCAGAAATTCTGTGCAAGCAAAGACAACTTTTGAGATAACTTTGGTTCTAAAGCATAATCAAATAAGCAGGATATCCTCACCTGGTATTGTGGAGGTGCTGGGTCCTTGGCCGGTGCCAGTCGCTGCTGTGGTAAGAGATCCCACAGCGGGGGCCAGGATAAAATCAATGTCACCATCTTTCAGTAAACAGAACAGCAGGATGTATATCAATACATAAAAACATCCCTAACAACATGCTCTTGCTGCAATGTCTAACACACTGCAGGTTTTCTGTATTTAACTGGCAATCTTTCCCACAAACAGCCACATTCCTAGGTCCGTAATGTAACTCAGCATTACAGAGCAAACTTCCCAGAAGTTTGACACCAGCATTAAAAAGACACATATTGGATTTAAAAACAGCTGTTAAGCCTTCAGTAAACTCCTAAAGTTATCTCAGTGAACACTTGCTCCCTCAATGGCATTAGAGAGATTTCAGTGTGAGACTAAACAAAGTTATTATTCACCTTAAAAGCCATCGGTTCTTTATCAAATCTCTCCTTTTAGAGTCTAATGTGACATATGAGCAGACTTACCTGGATCCATTGCAGGAGGATCTGGAACCCAGCTGGGAGGAGCTATTGGTGGAGAAACTGGGTCCTGATGATCACTTGATGAAGCACCAGCTTCATGTCTGCCCAATCCAGCAGCTCTCAAGGATCTCCTCATCATTTCCCTTAATCTCAAGCTAAATACAAAACGAAGGCACAAATACTCTCATTTTCATTCATAATTAGAACATATTTAAGAAGAATTTCACACTGAAAAAGAAACCAAACTCCTCTTATTACCATTTTAATTCAGAGCAAATAAGGATGAACCACAAGGTATTTTTCATTACGTTTTGTTGCACCAGCCTTGGAAGAGGAGTCACTCAGCAATGCTCCCAGACAGATTTGAGCCCAGAACACACCCCTAGGCACCACAGCACTGCCTCTTGCAGCCAGCAGCTGATGGGCATTCTTACAGCTATTTGAAATTCCTTTTAGCCCAAGCTCATTGCTGGGAGTGTTAAGCTTTTCTAAGGATTTGTTTTTGTTGCTACTAATTTTTAAAATCTAACTACAAGAAGAGGTTAATGAAAGGATTAAAAAATGGGTCTTGATAGAATTTCTTTTTAATGACTGCTTATAATAAAACGAATCAACTTAAATTCTTCCCCAATGGTGTTATCTTGGTCTCAGTATTATTCACCTGCATAAATGACCACTTCCCCCAGAAATCCTCTGAAAACAAGCCTGGGCACCATCACAGTAGTTCTGTGATACTTAATACTTCTTGGTAAAGAACACTAGAGCTTATCCTCAAATTCCCTCTCCCCACAAGAAGGAACATTTCCATTTCACAATGGACAGACAACGCATCAATCCCAGAAGACTGGATTAATTTAGAAATACCCCACAATTACTTCTCAAACACAAAAAAAAAAAGGTTAAAAAAACCACTAGAGCTCTAGTTTGGTGCTGAAAGAAGTGAAATCTGATTTTAAGCTAGCACCAAGCTCATTCTTACACTAGGCTGAAGGAAAGAATTAGTAACAGATTTGGTAGTTAATACAGAAATTAGCATACAGAAAACAAGAGGAAAGCATTACTCAGTTTACCTTCTGCTGCTTGATGATCCTGCCCTGTTTCCTGGACCATTACTTGAAACAACAGAGATTGCATTTGCAATAGCTTCCACAGCTGAGAGCCTTTCAGCAAACGTGTTCCTCTCAGAGCGCTCTGCTTCTGAAAAATTAAGAAAAGAGTCAGTGCTAAAATTTTACTTGGGAAAATTATAAGAAAAGAGCATAAAATATGTAACATTACTAATATTTTCTTTTTTTTTTTTTTTTTACATTGAGAGAGACAGACTAGGTTCAAATACAAATTTTGATTTTGGATGAGCTTAACAATGATTTTGTACAAACTTTCAGTAACATCAACAGACAAGGCCCTATCATGGAGCCAATTCCAGACATTTGCTGAGTCAAGGCTTCAAAAACAATGATAAAAAACAAAGGAAACAAACAAAACAAAACACAAACAAAATACCAACAGATGAAAACAAACAAACAAACAAAAAATCCAAATAAACAAACAAAATCACCAAAACAACCCACACCCAAACACTGATCAGGAGAACAGGAAAACCAACAAACCACACTTCACAATGAGCATCCATGAATAATGCAAATGTGTGGGCTTGTAACATACACACTCTAGGCATGAACATGCTTAGGATAACTGCCTCTTGAGTATAAGAAGGCAGTACAATCAGTTTACATCAGAAAGAACTAGCATTTCTTCTAACATCTACAACCCTAAGCACCATAACATCTGTAGGCTGTACTCATGAGGACCAAATTTTATCAAGTGAGATACAGAACATTATTTTAAAAAAAACCAACAGTTTTTCCTACAAACTAGATAGAAAAGGTAAAGATAAAGAAAAGTATTTCTGAATAAAGTATTTCCTTAAAATTACTCTGGTCATTCTTTCAGGACGTTTCTCAAAGTTGTGAGAGCTAGTGTTCCCTTTCCATACAAAGGCTTTTCAAACTGAGAGTCACCATTCTCTGCACACTTATTTTCACCACTGACAGTATTAAGGCCTGGATAGATCTCCTTTTTTTTTTTTTTTTTAATAAACAGAGAAGTACTATTAATACCTTCTATTCAAAGAATAAAAGAATAAGGTAATCTGACAGTGTGTGTCAGCTGTTATGGTAAGTTTATTCTTTAAATATTTCTACTAACCACCTCCCTAAGCAAAAAGAGATCCTAGGTTTTGCTTGTTCACCAGCATGTGCAGGTTTCTTAGATGAAGAGCACCTACTACCCAAAGCAGAGAACTATTAAACAGCAGTGAGAGAATACTTCTCTTGTGCCCCTAGCTACACGTTGACTCCTAGCTGTAAATGAATTGCCATTGTATTTGTGCTGTTCTCCTTTCCCAGACCCACCAGTTCTTATAACCCATCATTTCTGGAACCCTCACACAATGAGTCACAGCTCTGAGACTGATCCCTCAAAGCAATACTTCCATTCTCTGCAACAGAGGTTTCACCTGTTCTGGAGAAAGTAATCTGTAACTGAATTTTCACTGTTCCACTTACAAAGTTAGCATTTGCTTTCGGAGAATCATCAGTTGTAAATGCTTTGGTTCTAATGGGTGATACACTGTTGTATTGTCTAATGAAATGTGTCCCAGTTCCCCAGGCAAAAACCCTCTGATTTTTTGTGTTCAGTGACATGAGCTGAAATTTAGTATCACGACTTTTTAATAATTTCACATGCTTTGGAAGTTTCTTTTGGACATGCATTTCCCAAACCCCTTTCTTTTGGCAAGACTGAGAAGGTATCAATTCACAGAATCAGAGCAGCCTTCCCCCAGCATTGCAGGTCTGGGGCCACTTTTCCTCGATTCATTTATCATTTATCCAACACTGCAGAAGCTATAGCAAAGCTAGGTACAGGATGTGATAGAGAAGGAAAGAAAAAAAATTATCCCTGCCCCTCAATATTTCCTTTCTGTCACTTAAGAAGAAATTTGTATGAACAAGCGTGAAGTATCTCAAGCAGGTGCTACCTGGAAAGTGGCACTACATTCTGAAATTGTTCAGAAACATCCATATGTCTGGTACTGAAGCCTTTACTTCTAAACCAAACTCCTTTTACAGTTTAAGAAACAACCATATAACTCACAGACAGTAACATGAAGTAACCACTGCCCTTCAGATAAACAGAAAGTAAGCTTGTCCTAATATCCATCACTAACAGTTACAATGGAAGCTAAATGTGACTTGAACCTAAAGATACGAATCTTTTTCAAGGACAAGTTTTATGAGGGAAAAAGAGAGAGGCAGAGGAGTGTTACAAGTCTATCAGGTTCATGTTTTTCATTTTTCAGAAAGTTAAATTACACCCAAATGAAATTACTGAAAAAAACATCAAGGTTGCAAAGACAAGCACTCAAATTAGGAAAAGTCATATTAAGTTTGCCTATGCATCCTTATTTCAACGTCCTCGTGTGCTTATAGTAACACAATCTTCAGTTACATAGTTAGGTTTTGTTTGTTTATTTTGGTTTGGGTTTTGTTTTGGATTGTTTTATCACACCACCTGCCCTGCGCCCAGCAACAAGACCCCTGCCTCAATCAGTGCACAGGATGGACGACACACTAAAGATGAAGGTTGTACAGAGAGCAGCCTGATCTGCCTCGTTTGCTGCAGCATTAGGGAGGGGTGTAGTAAGGCAGCAACAGCTTAGGAAGGAGAGGGGGAAACCTTGTGTTGTGCTTAATGCCACTGAACATCGCTTTGGAAAACCGGAACATGTTTTGGCCACATCTATCAGCACACAGAGCTTTGTGAAACAAGTTTTTACATATTATCGTGACACATTTTACTCATTTCTGGACACCTAAAAGGTGCCTGACTCACAGAAATAATTAACATTCACACCACAGCTAAAACTACAATTATTCCAGTTCTAGAATTCAGTGTTTTGAAGTAACACCTACTCAAAATCAGGCCCTAGGCTTCTCAAACAGAACGCTCAAAATTAGTTAATAGCTTTGAATACAGAAAAACTTCAAGCTATAATAAAACTCCAAGCAAGAGATGAGAAAGCTGCACATTACCCCCATTCTATAAATAGGGATATGAGGAACAATTAAGGTCTATAAATGACTAAAATTCAATGATAGCACCATACAAAAATCCCACAAGGAAGTTCATTCATTATTCAGTGCAGGGTTTGTATGGTGTGCAAGAGTAAGGAATGGGGCCACACACTGAATGATGAGGATAAAAAGAAATATTGAATAGCTACCCATTCGGTGAGCACCGTCCATCTTGTGCACTGAATGAGGTAGTCCTGTGGAAAAAATAGTATGACGGTGTAATTAAAGACCATTTCACAATGCATCCCCGTGTACAGCTCATGGGTAAACTTAATTCTGCTATTCCCTGATTTTTGAGTGCTTGACTTAGCAACCTTGTTCTGTTAACATGCTTTTTATGTAACAGTATTTAAGAGACATTTTAAGATGGTGTCAGTAACTGACATTAATAGGTCATTCTTCCACCTTCTTAATACAAATCAATGACAAGCAGCATTTCTAACTGAAGGTATTAACATATACTAGAATATGTCAAAAATATTAAATACCATTTCTCATAAATTTTACTAGTGATACAAAGGTACAAAAATACTTTTTAAATCTAAAATTAACATGTAAATGTCAAAAGTTTTTACAATCAATAAAAATAGCTTAGTGCTCTTTACTACTGAATTCTTATAAAATTCTCATAAAACCTTACGAGAGTAATAAAAATGTTGTCTCAGCACCTTTGAAAGGCCAAGACACATTTCAGGTGCTAAATTTTAATATACCCATATATGAAGAACGCAGCCTTTATTTCATATTTTCTTGAAAATGCACGAAAATATTATTTTCAGATTATTTTCTTTATATGGTTGAGCTCACCCTCTTCCTCTTTTGTTTCTTTGTTGCTGGTTGGAAAGCATACAGACACACAAGCATGCAGAATATTACGGTTTCCATCACATCTATGGCCGAGGAACGTCTGCAGCATTTGTGGGTTCTGATCCAAGACAACTGCTTGTTCAAGATTCATCAGGTATTGTCTGCAAGCCTCATAGTCACATCGAAGAATGTGCTGCATCAATGTTTGCTTCTGTATGCAAAAGAATAAAATAATTTAGGAATGTGAAGCACAAAAGGCAGATATCAGCTTCATAAATACTTCTAAGTTTTTTGTAATTTTGAAATTAATAGGAAGGTCCTCATCTCCAACACTGGCTGGAAGTTAGAGCAGGAGCTCTTCAGAATATGCATCATCTCAATTATAGCACTGTTAAAAACAGAGCTGTGTGCATTCTGGCACAGACAAACAGGACTGGAGCAGCAGAAGCCATCAGCTTCATAGCTCCATGTAACATGGGAAAAGAGATACAACTGAAAAGCCTAAGGACCTACACAAACGAGTTCTAACCTAGATGTTTTTTAACAAATTAATTATGTGCTGAGAAGTGAATGATGATGGGAGGTTCACCCCATATATAAGCAGTTTTTCCATAAAGATGGAATACTGCTTCCCTGTGAAATCAGTCTAACAGGTACACAGGACCTCCGGGGGGCAGCAGAGCACACAGCAGATCAAATGGCATTGCCCCAAATCCCTGACAAGATTTCACAAGTATGACACATAAATTCACAGCAGAACTACTCATACATCGCCACTGACAAGGACAGATTTCTACAGGTGATTCAAGTGAAAAACCTTCACTTTCCTCTCCTAGTTTCCTACTGTATGGTCCAAATAGAAGATTTAAAAGATTTTAAAAAAGAAAAAGGAATTGCATTCTCAGGGATTCAATGAAAACAAGTTGTTGGATCTCTAAGAAAAACTGTGCACCTGTAAGACAAATGAAATTGTATGGCAACAGTAGATATAAAAAGGTAACCATTTCAAAATCAATACCTAAAAAAACCTTACTAATTAAAAGCCTGATACAGAAGTCATGCACCCCCCAAAAAGGATCTTTCACTTTACTTGGCAAGTTTGTTGGTATTTTCATGTTTCTAAGATCATCTTCAGTTGAAATTAGCTTCCTTCAAATACAAATCAGTATCTAAACATGAAGCTGCTTAAAGAATAACTTTATAAAAGGAAGAGAAAAAAATCCACATAATTCGGTAGCAGAGAGAATATTTTACCTCAACAGCCATAATGATAATAGCAGCTTTCTTTTTGATGGTCGAGTTAGCAGGAAGATTTGTTAAGGAATGAACACCCATTCCAAGGCTACTAATAGGTGGAAGATCAAGCCAGTCAGGGTCTCGTATCCCACCCATACAATCTTTTGCCATTGGATAGATTGTACCATTTCCATCTCTAAGAATAATAGGCGATTCCTATATTTGGGAAAAAAAAGTTTCATTGTTAAGTCTCCACAATTTATAAATACTATCTTTCCCAACAGGCCCAGTTCTTGAGTGCCAACAATTAACAGTTTACCTAAGATTCTCATTTATGTCATTGACTTCCATCATTACAAATGGTGCAACATAAGATAGGAGGTTCCCTTCTGCAAATACCTGAAATGTGCTTAACAAAACTAACATTATTGAAGTATCTTCCTTATGATATTAATTAGTATTACCAGTGAAACAATTAGTGCCTATACTTTTAGCTTTTAAATGCTCCAAGTAAAGTTGAATATATTGAAATGAAACATTCCAATTCAATTATTTTGCAAGAAATGTTTCCTTCGATTATCCTGAACAAAGTATACCAAGTTTATGGAAGAGTTGCACAAAACCTCAATCATTTTTAGTGCATCTGTATTTTCACTCAAATACAGATTAATTATTTTTGTTAATATTTCCATTTATACTCAAGAGTGGATTTCTATCTGACCCAGTTCCAAAACATAGCAAGATCACATTCCAAAATACAGCTAGATTACAAGTTGCCACTAATCCAAGAACCACTGTGTCACCTTTTTTCCCCCCTTTTTTACATTCAAGGTAGAGTTTAAGTAAGATGTGCTTAGGCAAGTTGATTGCTATTCCCCTTGTGCCTTCAATATCCCAAAGGTAGCAGCAAGTTTTTCATAACCTGTTTGAAAAACTATTTCTTTGCCAGACTTTGGAAAAGCCTTACAGGAGGCTGTACCATCTCATTTAAAGATGACAGAGTGAAGTGAGGTTAAATGATTGAGACACAAAACCACAAACCTGTCCAGCTGTAAAAATAGCAACACTTCTCTCATTCTGACCCAGGAATGCAATGCTGCTAGTAGGGAAATTATTTTCCTGTTCAGCCTTTCCTGTGGCAAGGTCAAATATGCAGTATCGAACCCAGTTTCCAGTTTTCAGAACAGCATGCACTCCTTCAAAGACACATGAAGAAAAAAGTCAATGTATTTTATGGATGGCATCCAGTAAAATAACTCCTAACTAAAGCACATTCAAGAAATTACTAATATCAATGGAAGCACCTGTTGATGTCCTTTTTAAAGTAGGTGTTTTACACTTGGGTGACAGACAGATATAAAGGAACTAAGAGATTTGGACTCAAGGGTGAAGTTCTACTTACCTTTTGAATCTACATTTACTGCTAGGATCTCTGTTTTTTCAGGAATACACAGCTTTTTGGGTGTTCTTTGAAAACAGTCAGGAACTTTTGGAGTTCCGCCAGTCTTTACGACCTGAAACCATATGTAAAATATTACACTGTGATTAAGCACACAGAGTGCTGACACTTCACAATACTGATTGTTTCCTCCATGTTTCACAAACACATACCTGCAGTTCATCTATTCTGAGCAGCCTACAGTCTTGGAGGAGAGAAGAGGGATCAGGATCTGAATTAGAACTGCTCTGACAGTTTGCATTATTGGAGGTGCCTGGAAATTTCACAGCAACGTATGCACCATCCACTTTTAGCACCTGCAGGCAGAACACATAAGAGTTTAATCAAAAGGCTGAACAGAATCTGATTTGCTTCAAAATAAACCAGACCTTTATCAGGGAGAGGAAAAACTTTACAATAACCAGTGATAAAACTGTATATAGCTCTCGGTCATTAGCCTTGTCATTTTGCTAAAATTACTGAAATTTGAAAAACTTGGATTTCCTAATAACTTTATAAGGATCCTGAATCATATCAAACGTCCCTCCATTTCAACACCCCACATCCAACAAGAGCCAACATCAACTGACTAGAGAAGCTCCTACTGGTACTCCCCTGGCCTCTTTCCAACTTTCACCTCCTGGAAACATCAGGACAACTTCATGTTTAATAGCCTGGATAGACCCTCCTCTTATTAATCTGTGCAATGACTTTTGGAAATAAACACTATTCTTGTGGCAATGAATTCCAAACACTAGCCAACAATTCAAGAAAACAAAGTCTACACTGAGTCTCCTTCTTAAGTGTCCATTAGCTCTTATACTACAAGATAAAGGAAAAAACTCTTCTTCTTTTTTGTTTTGTTTTGCCCCACCTGAAAATTTTTAGTGTTCCTTCCTCAACAGGACTGTACAGAGTGGAAAAAAAACTTGTTAGTTTATGGGTCTATTAGCTGTTCTGTACACTCAATGATCAAGTTCTCCACTCAGTCCCTCAGGACTGAAGGACACAGACCAGTGTATCCAGACATTCTTCATGCATGCATGTCTGTCTTTCTCTGGCTCCCAAGGAAATAGAAGCTATTCAACCCCACACCAACACAGGCATTTCTAAGGCTGCAAGCCTCTCTAAAGAGTTGCTGCCATGCATATCTAATCAGAACTGTCAAAACAGCTTCCTTGATACAGGAACTTCTTGTTCTATCACCAAACATCAAGGTCCTTTCAATTTCCAGTTGAGACCATAATTTTCTCAAAAGGAAAACAAAGCTAAGGCAGAAGGGGGTGGGGAAAGGACAGAAAATGTTTTAATTATGAGCAGAAATAAGAACTCTGTTTGCTCTCAGTCTTGATCAAAACTAGATATAAGTAACCATCAGTCTTTAACAAGGCCTGGTTTCTCAACGTTTCTACACAGAAAATGCTTAACAAACCAAGGTCTAGACGTAACCAACTTTATGTAAAATGTCTACAACAATAAAAAACATCTCTCAAATTTTCAAGATACTGTATCTAAGAAAACTCCAGGCACTTCCATGTTTTCTTCCAATTTCTCTAGCTAAGTGCAGTCAGTACACTAGAGAAAATGATGTATTGATAAACCGTAAAGCATTAGCAGATTTTTTTGTTTCAAAGATTACTGTGGATAGAGTTACACATGCTCCCCACATACTGAAACTTCACTCTAGAAGCAGAATTACAAATTCTAGTAGTAGAGCTCCACTGATAGCTTTAAGAATACTACACAAAAATTTCAAAATTCAGACCTAGTCAAAAGATTTACAAACATTAACACCATCTGGACTATACAATGACAGATTTCTATTGAGACTGGTAAGATAATCCTCTAAACAAAAACAGTGGTTTAGTAAAAGAAGTTTATTCCATGTACATTTAGATGTTTCTAAGAAAACCAGAGTAACTTATAAGCCTTTAATCGCATGCAGTGGTTCAATGAGTTTCTAGTCCAACATGTAGAATCTTTGTTGCTTCAAGAACTTTATAAATTTGGGCTGCTTTCTGATGGAAACACACCTTAAGAAAAGGTACAATTCCCCAATCTTTAACAAATCTTGTCTCCATAATCAGAAGGTTTTTAGTACATGCTTTCTGGCTGCTCTTGGTGCTATCAACTACATAAATTCTCACGACTTTTGATGTGTTCACAGAAATGATGACAGTTTTTCAGCACTGGAACTCTTATGGCATCCACATGACAAATACTTTTCTTTCCCATTCTAGAGGAAAATCATGTATCTTTAAAAACTGGAAATCATGCGTACTAAGATTTGGCTAAGAAGATAACAATCTGCTCAAAGAGTAACTAAAATCAGTTATTTAGCTAAAGTCACTATTATAGCTATTGGTTGTTATAAGAAAAGAAAATAAAACTACCCCCTGATGTTGTAAGCAAGCAGCTTGAGTGGAGCATTTGATAGTAACTGTACATAGTAATCTCCAAAGCAAGGATGTGGTACAATGAGCTAGCACCAAACAAGATAAATATACAACATAAACATTCCTCTTTAATTGAATTTATGTAAGTCTGAGATCATTGAAAAACGCATTACAAAAATAAAATGCAAAAATGTGAAGGATTGAGATACTTTCGTTTACAGAACTTATGTTCTGCTGATACTGCCAACATTAAAGTTTCACCAATTAGAAACAAGCATTTTACATAAGTACATATTAAATATGTGCCTTACTAGGACTTAATTTAGAGAATGAAAAAAGCAAGCAACAAAATGGAAGTTTAAAGAATTTTTTCTGAAAAACAGAATACCTTTTTAGTGCATCTTCAAGTACAAGAGAACAATACCTCATCTTTCTTTTTAATGGAATAAAAAAATTATTTGAGACACTGAGGTATGAGCGTAGTGGTTAACTCCTTTATCCTATCAGCCCACTGCCACAGTCCCTAACACCAGAATGCCACCAGAATCATTGAATGTTTCCCTCTCCAGAATCACCACATTCTTGCTCAAAACACAGCAGCAGAAGACCAGCGAAAATACTTTTTTTTTCCTATCCAATCTTCTTATTGGAATGGAAGAAATATTAACATCACAGAAAATGCTTCTATCTCCATCCCAAAAGTAGAATGAGCACTTTCAAAGAAATACTGACACAGTTTTAAAAAATACTCAACTTTGAAAGATTAAAAACAGACTCCTAATAGGGAATGGGTAACTCTTCTGGGGCAAGATTCAGTCCGAACTCTTTCAATTTATCCTTCTCATTGGAAGGCTTCAATCTCAGACAGGAATCAAAGGAAAAAAACAAGTTCAAATGACTGACTGAAATAATGCAATACAAAGTAAGAACAAACTACTCAATCCAAATTCATGTCCTACAAAATTCCTAGGAGCTGACAGGCTTTCTGGGTGTAGGAACTGCAAACCTGGTAATACACAGGAGTCTCACCTGGTTGAGGATAACTTTGATGACCAGAAGCAGTTTGGGGAGGCCTTGGACACTGCCAATGGAAAGTCTCAGACCAAAAGGAACCACAGCTGCCAAAGAAGAAAAAAGCAGCTCCAACCCAGGTTCCCCACCCCTCTCTTCTAGCCGTGGTTTCACCATTTAAGCCATTTCAGAGGAAGAGATCCAGAAGCTAACGTGGTTAAGTGCAATATCCCAAAGCATATGGGATCAACAGAAAAATTATTCCTCTGATACCAGTGAGAAGTAACAAAAGGACATGGGCTGAAATAAGCTTTCTCAACAACACCGAAGAACACTCCATCAGACTTCTCACCAACACAGACAAGAGATGGGACATGGGCCAGGCTATTTCATTCCATCAGTCTTCCATTAGGTAGAAAAGCCTGCAATGATTACCTCTTCCATTAAGTGACAGACTTGGAGGAATAAAGGCTTCATTTTGTTCCAAGCCATGAAGGATTTAAATAGAAATGATTAAATAGAAAGGTAATAAATTCCAAGGAGCAAGGAGATGACTAACTACAAGAGTGTATCCAGCAGACACGCTTTCTTAATTTCTTTCCAGACCACCCCAGTGTAGTACTCTTGCACTCTCATCACACTCTCTGGTCATTCACTGCTTTAGCATCATATGTAATCCACATGACAAACAGTGTGTAAAATGCAGGCTGCATGATCTGCTGGTATCAGAATTATAACAAACTCTTAGCACTCAGGGGAGAGCTGTTACATTATCAACAAAATGCCCCGAGAGACACAGGCACTTTAGAAGCTAACACTTTCTACCTGCCCAACATTCTACAGAACACAGCAGGGGTAGTGGAAGGATTTTAAACAAGCATTTTTTATAGATATCATGAAGCTGCTGCACACATCCAAAAGCATGGGGATATAAAATTTCCAGAAACAAAACCATTTCAGGAACACAGACTGTGCATCAGCAAATCTAAACCCCTTCCTTTCCTATCTCTAAATTCTACCTCCTGAAGACTAAGTGAAAATTCTTCTTTTTGTGTAAAGGAAAGAATTATATAATTAATTTTAAAAGGTGGCAAACATTTTGACAGATGCTCACAGCTACCACACCTTATTAATTTTATTTTAAAGAATCTATGTGTTCAAACTTTCAGATGCTCTTGCAGGCAAAAAGACAAAAATAATTGTTTTATTCCTCTTGCTCCTTCAAATCTGAACCATTACAAAAAGCAGGATTTTTGGCCTCAGAAATCAATTAGTTTAGCAATTGACTTCAGACTGTGCTCAAAAAATATCCACCGAATTACCAGTGTGTATTTCTCAGAGATGCCCCAGCATTCACATGCTCTACAACCACCTATTTTACATGATGACAGCACCTTGAGAGAAGCTAAGTGTTGCTCCATTGACACCACACTTTGTAACATCGAGTTCTTAAAACTCAAAGAAGTTTCAAAGCCTTTCTAACTTTCTGAAATACTAAGGCTAACATGTTCTGAAGTTACAGGGGAATTGTATATTCTCATGCAAGATGCTCATGCCACTGAAACCACACATAACAATACATAAAAGATGTGACTTTTCAGACTGTCAGTCAGCAGACAGATCATGGAAGATCAGATTAATGTATATCTGGGTGGACTATAAAAGGGTAAAACTTCTTAACTCATGAAGTCCTAAGAGCCCAAACCCATCTAATGATGTTTTTGCAGACTGAACCTCTGTACATACACATTCAAAAATTACTCATGGACACAACAGTCAGATTATTCAGAATTCAAATCCTCTTTGTGCTTAATTCAGCTCACAACAAGCTAAATTACAAGCATACTGTTCCAGAATGAAAAACATTTCTCTGGAGTCTGTCGGACAAAGTTGCCAAGAGTAACTCTTGTGCAGTTAAGGTGCCTCTGGTTTTTCTTCATACAATCACACAACTGACAAATTACAAACAGAACATATAACAAGGTTTAAACTTGTTTATTGCCTTGAAGTAAACTGCATTTCTGTCTTTAACCAGCAGGCAAAATATAGTTACGATTTTGTCTGCTGGATTCTACCTAAACTCTAAAGATAAAGTATTACAAAACTGTAAAGGGAAAAATGAGAATGGCAGAATACATCACTTGAAAAGGACAGCATGCTTTATGAAGGAAAACAAGCATTTTTATCATAAAAAACTGATCTAGAATAGACTCCAGTAACTCTGTTCAGAACCCATGCCACTTACTGACTTTTGCACTTCAGTGAAAATACAAACATAAAAATTCAAGCTCTTTTATATTGATTACAGTAGTTCTTGATGCAATTCACAGACACCTTTGCAACGGTATATAGAAATAGTAGAATAGTCTCTCTACTGAAAATTTTAGGATCTAAAACAAGGACAGATAAGGACAAGAGGGACTTTCCCAAAGCTGGAGGAAAACAATGGTTTCAGCAACTTCCACTAGATCTCAAAATCTTATTTACAGAAATTGAAGTGTTACAAGGAACTAAGTTGCTCCATATTCCCCTCTGCAGAAATGACCTAAACTTGACAATGAAATTTCATTGTGAGCTTGCTCCTTTCAAAGATACTGCTCAAGGCAAATCTTACACTCCCACACAAGTAAATCCATTAGGGATGCAAAATAACTCTTACTAACTTCAGCTGCCTTCTGCTGGACAGTTATTGATCCTCTTTTGGTAATGTTTTTTTAAATCTTCTATAAATCAAGTAGAAAGCGCCTCAATCTTTTCATTTTGAGGAAAATCTTTCTTGTTGCTTTTATTTTTTAAAAGCGTACCGGAGAACTGTCTAGAGGATCTAATCCCTCCTAACATCACAGAACAGTGCCAAAGGAGAAGAGGGAATATTTTTGTCTGTATGGCTCTTAAGTCTGAGCAAAGGTTTATTAGAGAAAAAATGAAAAGATTACAAGGATTAAACAAAGACATTTTCTGGAGTAATAAATCAAACAACAAACCTACTCTATTATTATCATTACAATATGGACAAACATAAATACAGCAAAAGTCATACTCATCAGAACACACTCTCAAACATCCCCAAAAGTATGATTTTTTAAAATATTTAGCTTATCTAAAAGAAAAACCTTTTTTATTTTCCCTCCCCAAAAACAGGGGGACAGTGTATTTTAGATTTTAGACAAACCTTGCCAACAGGAACGTTCTTGACATCTTCCACAAATACAACTTCCCTCAGAGACCACTGTTCTTCATTCACTTTCTCCTCCTCTTTCGGGGCAGGAGTAGATCGTCTTCGCTCTGAGACAATAAAGTTATTACCAAAAAGAAAGACTTGAAATACTTAATCAAAGCATCAAAATGTAATGTTCTGCAAACACCAAATCTTTCCCCCAAAAGATTATCAGCAGTCAAATGCAGAAATTAACAAGAGGTTAACAAGAATTCAACTTTATACCTAACAAGTATATAATGTCACTTTCATGTTTTTCTGTGGATTGGCACTAATAAAGCCTACATGATAAGCAAAACAATTTTAAAAGATATTTAACTAATATTTAATAATAGAATACAGTATTTTTTAAATTTTAAATAATACAGTAATTAGAATACAAAAAAATAGAACACAAGGAACAAGGCCTGTTTTAAGTAAAACACCTGACACAGTGAGACCACTCAGTACCCCTGTTACAGTGCTTTGTATCAACCTTACAAAAAGTCTGCGTGCCTACCACATATGGATTACTTGGTAAACTTCCAGAAGAACAGCAAATGAGGCAGAAAATAGCTATATGGGCTAATGGCAATAGCAATACAGTTAGATTTGCTGCAGAATTTATCTGTACAGTAACTGTAGGACACTCAGAATCAAATCTAAATACATAACATGGCTACATCAACACTGACAAGAACCTTTAATCTCCCAAGTTGAGTACATAGTGCAATTAATACTATCAACATATTTTGAACTTCTAAGCTAATTGCAGTTAACTTCAAAACCTAGTTCAAAAAACCAAGTGAAGTTGTACTCAGTGAAAAATTACAGTTGAATGAACTGCAAAAGAAATTAACAGTAAAAGACTTCTAGCAAAATTAGTGAGTACTGTGGGTCTGAGTGTATGAGATTCTCAGTCACTGCAGAGGCCATTTGAGGCATTAGGTCAATGCTTCATAAAAGCACAGTTAGTGAACAATTAGAAGAAAAAGCTGCAGAGAGAAGATTTCTTCAAATGATGGCATTGTAATTACCATTTTATAGATTTATGTGTTTAAATTGAGAAAAGAGTGCTTAAGGAGTCCAGTTACACAAATTCAGATGCAGCCTTTGAGGTTTTTAAAGCACAACTTGTACTGTAAAACTGATCTGAATGCTTTTGTATGTTAGTAAAGAATGTCTCATTTTAGGTATTTTCTCTAATCAATACAAACTACTGCTTTCTGCACTAACATTCAACTGCAAAACAAGCTGCTCAACAGCAGCTTCATCTTTAAACAAGTTTTCCAAAACAAGTTCAACTTCTGGGCTGCAAAGAAACTCATTATCACATTGCAATTAAACATAATGGTATCTTCAGAATTTCCCCTTGATTGCCTCCTGAAAGATACTTTTGATTCTGAGAACTGTTATGCTTGTGCAGATACACCTTACATTGAGTTGCCACTGCTTACACACTTATTTAACACTGACAATTCACTATTATTCAAGGTCTATTACAAAAGCCTTTATCTATATTGCAGTACAGACTGAAAGATTCTGCAATTAGTACATTATCACTGCAGAACTGCCTTTTATGGAAACTTCTTATCTACACAACTATTTAAGGTAACTCTGAGCTGCATATTACTTACTATATGGCATGGATGCACTGCTTGCTATTGAAGATGCATCACTACAAGTGGAAGCTGGGGATGGTGGAGGACCCATCTCAGTTTTCACTGGCTCCTGTTTGCTTTCAGGTCTAGAATAAAAGTTAGTACTTAGAATGAAGAAAGGAAAAAGGGAAATGTTTTCTATGACAATGGACAAAGTGTCAGTGCATCCCAGCATTGTTCCTTTAATAATACCTTAAAGAAGTAACTCCACACTTGCAAAGGACCATCTAACTGGCAAGGCTATAAATCTTGATGTTGGGAATGGTGCAACACTGTTTAATCAGGGATTAGCTTTCAAACATTAACTGAGAAACAGCATTACAGAAAATAAACATGATGAGCTTCATTTGAGAATAGAAAGAATTATTAGCTTTATACAATAACCTGAAACTCCAGAACGGCTAACCTTTTTGAAGCTTTACTAGAAATTGTTCAAATCTGTTTTAAGAAACATTTAAATGGCAATTGTCAACCCAAAACTTTTATTTTCGAACTATGGAGAGGCTGAAACAGATCTGTTTAATCTCATGAAGAGCCAGAAAACAGCTGGTTCCATTTACAGCTATTAAAATAGAAGAACTTGGAAACTTGATGAAACACTGTATGCAAGCCTTCATTTAAGACTCCTCCTGCATTTCACATGTCCACAGTGCTTTCACACAAGTGAAACCTTTCCTGCAGTGAGCATTTCTGCATATCTAGCTAAGTTTACAAGAAGCCCAGTACCTTACAAAGAAGGTAAAATTTTCAAATTTATAAAAATCTGACCTTCCTTTTCTATTACTACTCCCCAGCTCAAGAGAGTATCAAATAAACAATCTGTGTGCACATGTGCATGCTCTCCACACTTACTTTGCCTCAGTAGTTTTGCTGGCTTTCTCCATGTTTTTCAAGCTCTCAGGAGACCGAAGCTGAAACCGACAGCTGTCATTCATGTTCCAAACAGATTCCATTAACACACCAACCTTAGGAATTCCAGCACTGATTGAAAAAGCAACTGCTCCAGCATGATAGAGGGGGTTATTTCTTAAACACACCTAGAGATAGAAATATTTATTTCTATGAGAAAAATGGATTCTACTGAGGGAAATGATTAGTGCATTATTTTCTTGGTGGCATATGCAGTAATCAAAACAGAAAACTTAGGGAATCAGGTGAAGAGGAAAGTCAGCATTACGTACAGAAAAAGAAGCTGGTGTGCAATTCACAGCTGAAAGCAACAGCTTTAGCAGTGAAACTGTTTAACATATAATATTGAGATGCTCAACCACAAAAGGTACAATTAATCCAGTAACAGAGACACATCACAGTGTTACTCAGAATGGTTTTGGAATCAAAAGAAATGAGGTCCCTGGGAAAGAGCTACTTTGTCTCATCTTAGTTCTAGTGCTAATCACAAAAAACAAAATCCTCTGAACCAACTATTATCCTTTTTGGTAAAGGCTTCAAACTAAAGGTCTATCACACTGCATAAATAAATCAAACCCAGACATTAATACTGCAGGCACTTAAATGCCTAATCATTTACAAAGCCATCTGTTCTATCAGGAATTGTATTTCTGTACTTAATTTCTCTCAAAATACAGAATCAGTAGGTAAGTTAAAACAGAATTACTTTGCATGAGTACAGCTTGTTCCTGTGTGCAGCAACAATAAAAAAGTAACAATACTAACAGGGGACAGCCATTTACAGTCATATAATTAAAACATACTATTTTAGTTTCACATTATTGATATCACTTTTGTGCAGAACTTTTTGTGCTAATTAATTCTGTTGTGTTTTTTTAATAGCAGGATGTAAGCCCTTCATACAGCATGGTAAAAGTGCCACTGGTGACAGCTGTACTTGCCTGGGTTCCAACAGTTATGTTTGGCATAGAGGAGATTCCAGCACTAGACTTCGGCTTTTTATTTTTTGCTCTGGCCTTTTCTAGCATTTTCTTCCTTTGGCTGAAAGGAACTACACCCCTGTGGAAAAATGCATGTTATTTTAAAAAGGCTGTGAAAGAAATGCTTTGTTCAGAACTTTAAACAGTTTATTACTTCTGCTTAATGTAATCACGAGCAAACATTCAAGCATGTGTGCCACCTTCTCCAAAATCTCAAATCACTACAGAAATGACATCTTTTTCTGTATGTACCCCCACCTTCCAAATTCATCTCAATTTATTAGGAGGAGGAAGCGGCAGAGTGCATGATTTATTTCACTGCCAAATGGCTTTCCTTCCAGTCTCAAGTCCTGCAAAACCTCTGTCACAAGTGGTATACTCCAGCCACAGCTCTCAAGATGCAAGCTGCCTCTCTGAACCTAAGGATATCTTTCCCACAACTAGTGATAATTTCCAGATTTGCAATCTCTGAGGAACAAGATTTTTGTTTCTAAATTCTAAAAGCCTCACTTTCTCTCTGGGTACATGGCTGAAGGAGTCTGGGGCTCTTATGACAGACTTCCACTGCAAGGGGGGAAAAAAACCTCACTTCTTTTGTAATTGGATCTACTCAGTTTAGTTGAAAATCATGCCTGCATACACAGTTAAGCCTGCTTATTATTTTGATACTTCATGTTTTAGTCAGTGGCTTATACAGTTAGAAGCTCCTTCATGTCAAGTAAAACATAAAAAATATCAGTCCTGTGAAACACTGAAATTTGAAATCCTGTCTCATGTACTACAGGTCATTGTGACTAAGGGTATCAACAGTAATAGAAACTTCTGTCTACATCACTCTGGTAACATAAAATCACCCCAGCCCACATTTAACCAGAGAAAGACATATTACTTCATTAACTGCTTCCCAAGACTACATGTAAATGCTAAAAAGTGTTTTTGTATTTTGCATAATTATTCCAGTTAAGATGGAAGGTTCTAACAGCCAAATATCTCCAGTGCTATGGTTTAGCAGTTTCTATACAAAAACTAATTAAATGTGCCATGTCAGCCATGACATAATGAAAGAGCCAAGAACCAGAGAGGTATAATTTTGGCATTTGGGACTGGAAGTTGGAATAAAGTAGGTCTGTATTTAAGTTTACAAGTCTAGCTACAAGTCTGCTTAAATATTTCCCAGAGTTAATAGAAATTAATGAGAAAGCTCTTTCATAGAATTTATTTTCAATGCTCTGATTTCTAGCTCATCATCAAGTATTTAACTCATCCATGCCTCAAAGCCAACTGAACTTTAGACATGATATATAATGCAATGACTCCTGACACAATGAAAATAATGCATGCTGACAATTTATTAGTATTACTCAATGAATTCACTTATATTAGAAACTCATTTCAGAATCCTTTAGGAAGTATTCTTTTTGATGGTTTGTATTTAGTTTAGGTTTGTTTGGATATTTTTGGCATAGCCTTCTTAATCATGAAGTTGTTAGTTGAAATATTTTAATTAACAGTTCATATTTTATGTTTGAAAGGGTTATATTTTAACAACAAACTCCAGAGGAAGCATTTGATGTTATTTTTTCCTTCTTTAAGATTTAGACCACAAACTAACAGACCAAATCTTCCAACAGAGCCAGACAGAGGAACATTGACCTCTGTCCTATGGGGGCAAGTTTGTTCCATATTTATAATCTGAAAAAGACCCAAAAGGCATAGAGAAGATTATTCTCCATTCCTGTGTAGTACTGATACATCTGAATGCTAAAGCATTTACATACATCTACTAAAAGAAATGACCTTATTCTGTTAAAGATGTTATAATTGGATCCAAAAGCTTTAGGCATCAAAAAAGAGAATAAATATATTTTTTAAAGGGAACCAAAGATCAGGTGCAGATTTCCCAAACTCAGAACAATGGTGGTTTAGTAGATTTGCAACATTCCGAGAGCCAGAGACACCCAGAGCATCTACACTGTTGCTCACAAACACAGTATTTACTTACCACCAATACAAGTTGTTCTCTAGTTGAGCACACGTGTAAAGAGCACAACAATGTAAAGAAACAATCCGTTCTCCCTGAAGCTCTGAGTATGTCTGTGCAGTGTGTTCTAATTTAGAGGCTACGGAGCTTAAAGTTTCATCTACCCATGTAGCAACCTAAGGGAGAAGGAAAGAAAGGAACAGACAAGGTAGAGGGGGGAAAAAAAGAAAAAGTAAAGTTGCACATAAGTTGCATCTTTAATGTAGTATTTACTGGTTAAAGTGGTGGAAAGTGGGTGGGGGAAAAAAAACACATCACAAAACAAAGAAACAATTACGTTCTTTGGAAATTTATTCCCTGCCACCTCTTCTTTCCCCAAAAGAGAGTTTTTCAGAATTGTTTTCCCCTTTATTTCCAGTCCTCAACCTTAACAAAAAAAGTTTGGCGGGGGAAAAAAAAAAAGAGAAACCTGTCATAAAGTATATGGATGCATTGATGTCTTTACCAAATCAGTTTCAAGTTCACTCTAACTGGGCTGAAAAGCATATTTAGATAACTTACTTTACATCACTGAAAGCTTCAATGTCCTTAGTTTTTCTACTAAGTCTACACAGAACATTAACAAGCTTCTCTATTCCCAAACCAGTGTCAGTTTCTACAGTAACAGCAAAAGGTCCAGTGTTTCAGATAATCAGGTAAACCAGGTATCTTTTCACTGTTTTGACTGTAAATCTGATAGATATATTTTTTAAAAACTTTTTGTATTTCTACAAAACACCAGACGGGGAGGAAAAGAAAACAATGAGCAAAGGAATTAAGTACTTTCTAGTGCAGATGAAGCTGAAGAAACAACTTCTGTATAAAATACTGCAAGCAATTGAAGAAACCTAGCTTTGTCAAGCTCAGCAACCAGCAAACATTTCATACCTTGTTATTTTCCGTGGCAACAGTTGCTCTAATGCTATTTGCAGAAAGGAGCACAATCTTTTCATTGGTTAACCCCAAGAACATGGCTCGTGGATGATGCAGTGAAGGATTCTTTAGAAACAAAAGAGTATTTTAGACATTCAAAGCATATAAACAATTCTGAAGGGGAATATTTAAAGCTGTACAGTACCTGTGCATTTCTGTAAGGCTCTGATTCACTCCACTTCCATTGATAGAGTTCTCCTTTACTGCTAACAGCCACGAGCTCAGAATATAGAGCTCCAATAGAAATAAACTTTGTTCCATCCTACAAATACAGAAATACAAAGTCTAAGACAACATTATAAATGGGTCTATAAAAATATAAAATGCAAAAAAAAAGAACTTGGAATTGTTTTTTTAAAGAACACCCATGATTGCTGAAACTGAAAATAAAGATATATCCAAATTGTCTCAAGATCAGCATGCCCCCCCACACAAAGCATCATTGTTTCCGATGAAGTGAGGGAAGGAAGAAATAAGTATTATTTCACTGGACTTTAGCAGTAGCATATACATGGCAATTAACTTGGACAGTTTATTAAGAGCTTACATAGTGTTTTAGGAACACAACACTGCTCATAAAATTAAAGACAAGAAGATCTCTTGACTTGTGACATTGGAAAAAAAAGTTTCTGCTTGAAATTCTGGCTGTTTGAAATAAACAAAAAAGCAACACAATTCCACTATTCCATTGCTAAGTATAGACAGGAAGATACCTGCCAAGCTACCCAAGAAATCAATTATCAAATTCATTGTTTCAACAGTTAAACAATTCTCATCTTTCACTTCTGAAAGTAAGTAACAGCAAACAACATCGAGTTTTGAAAAAATCAGTATGCTACATGTCTCAATAATGCATCATTATAACCTGACGTGCTGGAAAAGTTTCTTATTATTGGTTATTCTTCTTGCCTTTTTCTCCTTTTTAAGATTTTATCAAATCTCATCTGGTATTTTTCTACTACAAAGCCTTACTTCATTCATTTGCTTCATCCTGTACCTACACAGACCTCACAGGCTTGGTTTCCTCCCTCTTAGATTGGGTTTTGTATCAATGTTGCAGCAACTGGTGCAACGTTACAACCTCACTTTTGCAAATTCTGGTTCCCCTCAGCATTGAAATGGATCTCAAACTATAGGGAATTTGAGTGATCTCACAAAACATTAAATTCTGTTTACTGAGAAACATTTGCAATGTTTCATTGCTCCTCAGTAAGTGCACCTATAGGACAAACATGTTCCTTCTGAAGTTCCTTACTAGTAATAACTTAAATTTTTCTTCCACTTACAGCTTCACAAGAGATGAAAAAAAAAGCCAATTTAAACTAGTATAAAATCAAATGCTGTCTACTACAGCTTCAGATCTGAAAGACAGATATATGATATCCAGTCTTCTCTGCATTTGTTATCCCCCAGATCAGTATCTTTAACTGACTCTCAGATTAAATACACCACGTTTAAGTACTTCAACCATCTGAGGGAAAACTGAACTCAGTCAGCCAGCCATTTAAAAGTCCCACTATCCAGTAAATTTCAGCCCTCTAAATTAGGAGACCTTTTGCCACGGAAGTTTATAATGGAAACATTTTTAAATTCTTAAGTCTGGATTTACACTATTTTTTTACTGTTTTTGTGCCCAGAAGTGTGCATTCCAAAAGGTGTGAGTGTGTCCTTGAGTGACACAGGACTCACTCACTACAGCTCTTACCAAATGCTAACCAATACTTTGGGAAAAAGAAAAGCAGCAGGAGGAAAGAACAGAAGCAATCACAAGCAATTCTCTTTTATACCCTGAGAAGAGGCTCTTCAGTTCGTTAAATCATCAGAGAACTCTTTTGCTCTGGAGGGCATCTACCAACACAGAACAGACATAACACAAATACTAATCCCCATCATCATTATTAATACATGCCATGGCATAAACATTGCACATTCTGAGAAAGAACTGTCATCAGAACCTACTGGAGTCTAATGAGATGCATCTCTACTTCATCAGCATAGATGAATCTTCAGAAGTTAGCTGGCCCAATGCCTCAGAGTTAAGTATGGAAAGCAATTAATTTTTGCTCCAAGACGCTCTCATTTTGACTTATCTTGCTAATATATGTTTTATAAACAATCAGCTTTGTAGCAGGAGCTGAACATTAGAGACCTGCCAATCAAGACTTTTCCCTCCCTTCCATCAAAATATTAGCAGTTGTGACCTAAGTGCTTCAGAATCAATTGCTACATTCACCTCCAGAGGGCCGTTCAACAAACTGCCCACAGATGCACAAAGAGCACAACAGCTCTGCTGAATTAACACGCTTGAAGATGATGCAGACTACTGACGAAATCTTAGTATCTCAACAGTTAAGCAGAACACACCTACTTGAAAAAACTAAAGGCTTGGTTTGCACCTAATTACAAGCAGGGAAAAACCAGCCATACTTGCCATTACTACACTACAGAGTTGGTTCCCATACACATAGCACAAGCTTGATACAATGCCAGTGCAGACTGACAGTACTACTGTGCAACAAGATTTGAAATATCAGAATGATGTACTCATTGACTTGGATTCCTGAGCAGTTGATGATGTTTATTTGGTGGAGAAAACTCAGTTCCTGTGCAACATGTCTGTACGCCATCAGTCTCAGATTGCTGGTGAAACTGATGCATGTGGGAACACTATTTAGCTTTCCAAAGTTTCACCCATGCCTCTCAGGTTGGTACTTTGCCTCCCACAAACAAAAGTTATCATCCTCATCACAGCCTACTACAGAGTTCTGTCCCAAATGCTAAAGGTCAAAATAATGAAAAATGAAGAAGAAGTATGTGCAAACATGACTGTTTCTTTCATAGTGGTTTCTTGTGTGCTTTAACTTGCCCCCTAGCTTACTATGTTTTCCATCAATATTTCAAGACCTCCTTCCTTTCCAAAATGAAAGAAATATTTGAACTGATCTCTCTGCTAAACCATCTCCCTCACAAATTTCACCTTGAAGGGTTTCTGCTAGAAAACATTACCAACAAAAATTCACACTGGAATTATAGCAAGAAAGACACAAAACCATTTCTTACAAATGTTCAGCTAAAGGAAATGATGGAAAGTTTAATTACTTTTGAATAAAAATGGAAGGCTTTTCCAGCAAGACACCTTCATTTAACTGTAATCCCAGAAGCTGGGGTTTATATGAGTGCATATGCAAACAGGTAACAGGAAGCAGTTCAGTATATAAACTGCACAGGCATACAGTTAGATATCACAGCACAACAAACAAAAAAATATCCACACCAGTAATAATGGCCATAGTAGCATTACCAAAACTCAGATGATGAGCCAGTATTCAAAATCTAAACTACATTTATTCTTTGATGTTAAATTCCATTGAATGTCTCTCTACCCAAGCTAGATGTTCTCATTCTAAGCTAGGGGGACAAAAGCTGTCAACTTTCACTGACAGAAAAGTTCAACATTACCAGAAGAGGTAAAACAAAACAAAACCAACAACAAAGCCCAAGCAAACAAAGAAAAAACACTTCAGACGTAAAAGGTCTGGTAGACAGCAACTATTAGACAAACATTCTTTTTATGTCTCTTAATGTCTTGGTTTGAATGCCCAAAAGAAGTCAATAGCATGATCTAAAGTCACGCTGCTGTGAGCAAAAATAAGCCTCTACATTCACTCTGCTTGCAAGCTTTCTGTCTAGATTTACTCTGAAATAAACAGAGACACAGAAAAAGAAAGAGTGATAGATCAAAAAAGCAACCTCACAGATCCCACGGACAGACAGAAATGGGAACACTAGACCAAATCCATAAAATTTGGTCCAATAAACATAGAAGATCACTTCCATTCTTAGGAAGCTTTTTCTTTTGGTTGGTTGGTTTGGGTTTTGTTTTCATCTCTCCAAACATCTAAGTAATCCATAAAGACAATGACCACAGCAATTAGCAACATCTAGCTGGTGTTTCTACTACTTTTATCTCCTGCTGTAATTAGTTTTTGCCTTGAAAATGGAGTTAAGGTTACAAAGAAAAGCAGCCACAGGATATTGAAGGAGCAATCAAGTTACTGATCAACTCAATACACAACTGCAAATAAATGCCAATTTTTACCAATGTAGTTTAAAAGCCCAATCCACTCCAACTGAAAGTATATCTTGGAATAATAACGCTTCTTGAAAATTGTTTCCTCGATGAAGCATAGTTTAGATTGTTGCATGAGCTGCCTACTGCCAATTAAATACTTTGAGCACCCAAGTAAATACAAGAAAAACCTCAGGCCTTATGATCTACAGCAGTATCTTGAAAACACACAGAGAAGAAAACTAAAACAGTAGTAACAGAACCGCTAAGTGCATAAGGAATATGCTTTATTACATTAGCTCACAAAACTAAGATGTGACAGTCAAAGGCAACACGCAGTATTTGTTCAGAAAAAAACATAAACAGATCTACTGCAGCATGCAAATAATAGATTAAAATAATTCCATACCTTATCTGGCCACCACTGCAAGTCTTCTCCTAGAGAAACAGGACTTTGAACAGGTGTATTCTTCTTGTCCAGGTTTGGTTCCCCTTCCTTACTTGTTGAGCCTCTTTCATTATCAAATGAGGCTCCATCAAGCCACCTTCGTTCACGCAAACGTAAAACGGACTCACGTTCACGCAACAGCTCAGAGTCTCTCTCTAAGGGAAGAAGGAGAACTGGTATGCAATTGGGTCACACCAGTGGGATAAAAGTAAGCCACTCTCTAGTAAAGACCCTTCAGGATGCAACTAACAGCAGTTAATCTACTCACACAGATTAAAAATATAGTCCTGACATGCAACATTCAATATATTAACTCTTTCAAGAATATGTACTTTAGGATTACTAAACATAAAATAAGCTAGAATTAAAGGCTTACAGTTTTGTGCACTATGAGAAAATGCTAGAGCAATTTCACTTACATCATAAGAGGCCAAATACATTTAACATTGCTATTTAAAGTTTTCTAGTACAATATGCAGTTTTGCAGTTACAATGATGAAAGAATATTAAGTCTATACAGGCTGTCAGATAGCTTTATGCAAACCAAAAAAGAGTATTTATTAGAGAGTTTCATAGCATCTTTCCCAGAAAAACACTAATTTGAAAAGGTTAAAGAAAGGAAGCATTAAAAAAAGCTCTCATACGTGTTTGATAATCCAACCCCTTTTGTTAAAAGCAGTATTCCATAGGACTGGATTTAATAAATTAAAAGTGTATCTGTTTTGAGTAGCTCAAACAAAAACTTTTCAAGCAAGAGTCAGACAAGTTTTTTAAAGGATCCTGATAGGAAAATGTTCCTTACCAAAATGCTTCCTCTCCAACTGGCCTATAAACTGACTAAAGCCAGTACTCTGCAGTTCGCTCATGCAGAAAAAAAATTTTAAATCAGGTAATCAAACTAACTTTCCACGAGTCAACTATGCATGGAAAACAAGGACTATAAAATTTGTGGCAATGTCTTATATAGAATAACCTTAGAAAAGGAAAAAAAAATGAGGAATTTAGAAGGAGTTATGTCAGATGCTGAATATTCGCACATGCACATAAATGCATTTAACCTATGAAGTACCTCACTTATGCTCACAAAAATCAACTGGAATTACATATACGAGATGAGTGCATTATTGTATCATAGTTTCAATGGATTACGCCAAGTCTTGGGTCTTTTGCTGTATTAGACAAATGGGAAAGTTTTTACATAAGCCAAACACAACAGCCTGTCTTACAGATGTATTTCATATAAGTACTGTATTTACTTTCTAGCAAACATCCCACTGACCCCTGACTAATAATTTTGTAACAGGAACTAATATCTTCAGCAATTAATATATTAAAACATGTTCATGAAAGGCAACAAAACTGTACTAAATAAACAATCACACCAGAGGTTGGATTAAAAGTTTGGAAATACTCTAGGTATCTGTGGCAACAGCCTCAAAAAGACAGGAAATTGCTGCATGGCCTGTTATAGATCTTTCAAGTGTACAGTGCTTAAAAGAAAAAATGCCCTAACACTGCTCAAGGAGCTTTTTTTATCACCTGCCAATAGTTCTCCTTATCCAACTACAAAAATGCGTCAAAAAAAGTAAAGTTTAGATTTCTTCTCCCTCCTTATTATCTAAAGTTCCTAATTCCATAAAGGTAACTTCTCTCATGGAACAACTAAGGAAATGTGAAGAACAGCGTACAAAGAGCAACCCAAAAGAAAGAAAGAAGAAGAAAAAAGAAAATAAAGTATTAAGAATGCTGCATGTCATCAATTATTACTAATTTTTAAGCCAAATTATATATTTGTAATGTAATCTATGTATTAGTAGGTACATACACTAGAGTTTATTTTAAACTTAGCATGCAATAATTTTATAACACCTTGCAACTCCACTGATCAACAATTATATTTAAAATATACGACTACCAACGTTCTTGCAGAACTTACCTGCTAATAGTCAGAATTCATTAATAATTTTGATGAGCAGCAGTCTACTTGTCTACTCTATATTTGACAACATATCACAGTCTACTTTCACATTAAATCAGCATCTAAACCACCAGCGTGTACTATTACTAGTTTTTTTTCCACAGCAAACTACTTATTACAAAGAAAAAAGGTGCAAAATTACCTCTGGATGAGCCTAGCCTGGAAAGTGATGAGCGCCGAAAGGATGGATAACCAAAGTAACTAATATCTTCTGAAAACATAGCATCAGCATCAATAATGACACTTGGGTGAGCAGAATGTATGTCAGCATCCAGAAGAGACATAAGATCCTCTATAAGAGGAGACAAGGGTCTTAAGTGAATAATCAGCTACTTAAAACATCAGCTAGAGAGACCATCAACTAAACAAATATCAAAACAAAAAAATCCTATCTAGTAATTGAATTTCTGCTCTTCAGATTCACCAGTGCAAACTCATGTGCCTCCTATGCAACCACATTTACAATCAAGCTTGGTGAACTAGTGAACAAAACTAGCTTCCCTGCAAGAACTGCTCTGTCACTTATCTAACCACATTTCCCAAACAAGACTTCCCCAAAACACATTGTTCTATATCCCAGAAATTCAAACTGTTGACTGTCACTTGAAAAAACAAAGCACTAAAATAAGATAGAGACATAAACACTCATGTGCACACACACTCATGCACATAAAGCAGAGCTCCCAAGATGACCTAGAAGGAAGGGAGGACAGAGCTGACAGGGAAAGGCGGCCCTCGCACGGCCACGTCTTTGATGCTAAAGACTCCATGTTTCTCCATGGAATGTTTCTTTCAGAGAATCATGTACTCATTTAATTCACAAGCCAGCAACTTGCAGCTCTCATTACAAAGTTTTAAATGTAGCTACATGAACAACAACAGTTATCTGGAAAAAGCACAATGTTTTAATACATGCAGTTAAAAAAAAACAAACCCAACCAAACCAAAAGTTCAACTTAAATGAAATGCTGTGACTGTCCTAGCTTCCATGTTAGAAAACTTGAGTTTCCTGAAGTAATGATCATCTCAAAAATGCAAAACAATCTCCTTCCATTAACTAAACTAAACTAAAGCTTCTATCCACACACAAAAGAGGCTACTTGCTGTTCATGTCACTTACTGAAGTCCAGCAATATGGACTGTCAAGACAACTGAACCTGGCCACAGTCTTGCTACAAAAGGGCACTCCTACTTCCCTCCTTTATTCTTGGGACAAGGTGTGGTTTCTATATCTACAGTTAGTGCATTCACCTGGCTTGAAACAGAAATTCACTGGGTACAGAAGCAAGATGGGAATGGAACTTCAGACTGACTTAATGGAACAATTACAGCCCCGAAAGTGGAGCTTCACCACATGCTGCAAAACCTAACAGACCCCACTGCTTGCTGCCAAAGGAAATACTTCTGCCCTTCCCAAACTCATGAATGAAACTGACTTTAAAAAAAAATAAAAATATCAGGCTCCCCAACTTAGGTTTCTCTAGCCCATGCAGGCCCACAAATGTCACCCCCATGCAAAGGAACGGCAGGATAGTGCCTTCTGGCAGCAGGACAATCACCCATGAAGCTCATGTTTGGCTCTACACAGACTGCCCTCAGGAAACATGGAAGGAGCACACAGAATTTCTGCACATCCAGTTCTCAGCCTCTATCTCACAGGCATAAAGCAAAACAACAGCTAGAAAACAAGCATTCTTAACAGCAGAATCTGATTATTATGGGTCTTTTTCTCAGTGTCTGGACTGAAACGGAGGGAGGAACACAAAGTAGAGGGTATCCAAAAACTGAAAAGGAGCTGTAGGTCTGGTCTTAGAGCTGGTATTAACTCACTTAAGACTTTCACATCCCTGCACTTTAGAATATTCATCCTTGTATTTCTAAACTCTCATCTACAGTAAACGTAACAGTGAGCACAGTGGATTCAAGGCAAGACCTACATTAATGCTTTTGCATTAATTAAGTAATCCACTCTAGTGCAGACTGTGCTTCTAAAAGCACACCTTTTGAGACTCCATAGTTCACATGGTACACTTCAGGAAGTCATCTATAATAGACTGCTTGGAAATCTTAGAAAAAAAACCTGGCAAACAGGCTTTATCTAAAACAATTCAGATCACTCAGAATACCCTTACCCTGCCTGCTACTGGCTTTGAACAATGATAAAGCTGCAGTACACCTCACCTTCAGTGCCAACTCGCAAATAACACTTTCAGAGCTGGGAACACAGATGAGATTCTGTAGTATTTCCCAATATTGACATACTGCTCCCTCCTCCCACAATAATCTTTTCCTAGGTAAGCTCCAACCCCTCCATAGTCTAGCAACTAGTTCTGGTATCTTTTGGTCAGTGTCCAGGAAAAAAACTGCAAAGAACTCAGATCTCTTTCTAGGAACCAAATTGCTCAGTACAGAAAAGAACTTCCCACCCTCATTCAAAATGGACAATACTGGATTTTTTTAAGGTAAGCTAAGTGAGAAATCCTCTTGACAGAAAACACACACTAACTTGTGACACACACACACACACACCTTCCACCAAATCAGGCACCTTAAGTTCAGCTATGTTCCAAAAAAAAAAGTAAAAATTCAAGCTATCAGACGTAAGAACCAAAACTACGTGGGTTTGGGCTAAATACGCATTAAGATGAGTAACGAAATGAAGCCTTTTCTTACCCTCTTATTTCAGCTTCAAATCAGATTTTAATTTTCTTCCAGTATTTCTGAAAGAGATCCCCCTTCTTCCATTTTCTATATCAGCAAAGAAAGGTGCTAAAACCAGTAGGGATAGGAGCCAAATCCACTCCCCTTCAAACATCACTGGAATTTTTTTAGCGCTGTGAAAACACAGATACTGCAAGGCTACATCCAGTTCAAGAATCCAGAGTTAAAAAAAAAAACCACAACAAAAAAAAGCACCAAAAACATTCTCTGTGACTTTATTTTCCTGCTCTTCAGACAAATCCCATGGGATTATATTATTCATCTCTTGTGCTGTTAAACTGAATCAGACTTCCCCCTTCGAATCTAGGTCTGATACTTCTGATGAACCTATTTTCAAAAGAAAACATCCAAGATTCTAAATACTGTAGAAAATTGGAAGGAGGAAAAGGATATCCAGACCAGAGGAAAGAAACAAAATAATTACCCACACACACACAAAAAAAATACCCTTAGTAAAATCCCCTCGTTTTCAATATGCACATAAGCAGCAATTCAAATAGCATTATCACTGGATTCATTAACTGAAGGCATTGCTTAGATAAATTCTGATTTCAAGCAGAGGTCACTTTAAACCTCTTCCTTAAAGGAGGCAATCGTAAGTTCTCTCCCCTCTTCTTAGCTGCACACTGTCATGAAATATTCAAGTATTCAATGTGCTCAGTACCTCCTCTTCCTTCAAGTTTGGATTAAATTGGCAAAACTGTGACAGTGAAGCGAGAGAAATATTTGTTTTGGTTTCCTAGGAAACTAGACTAAAACAGAACTCCAGAATTCATTCTCGATAAGATAATATTTCTTCAAAATATTAACCTTAACTTAAAGTTGTGAACCTAAAGTTCACAAAAACAGATAAAAAAACCAACCCAACAACAAAGAAAACCAAACCACAACAACAAAACCACAAAAACCCCCAAGCCCATTATCTAATTGTTTTCCCCAAAGGCAAACCACTGAGCTGATTCTACACTCGGCTGCAATTCCACCTTCCCTCACTGGAAGCCAGCACTGTGAGCCCTGCTGCAATGCCAGCCCATCTCTCTGCTCTGCAAAGCTGCCTGCATGGTGTCAAACCCACGTTTCACAAGTCCCACTGGTGAGAACCCACTGAACCAGCAGAAGTTACTGAGCAAATACACCCATCTGAGCTACACAAACAACAAAACATTTTAACATCTACATCTCTATTCAGAATATTAACATAAAACCCACAAGAACCCTCTAAGACTCTAATAGTGGCATGAGCCTCACAGATGCTGTCAAGCCATTTCTATGCTAAATGACCTTGTTCTGTTTATTTTTTACCTTGATTATACTCCTTACGTATTTGTTATGAAACAAATGAACCCATAGTCCTCCCTGCTAACTATCATAAAACAAAAGAAACAGGACTAGATTAGAGAAGCCAAAAATCAAAGTACACTGGGATTAAAAAAGAAATATTTAAGAGACACTTGTTGATAGCAATTTGTACAGAAAAGTAACATTCTGCTCCTCATTTAAGACATTTTGAAGAACTCAGGAAGAATTGAAGCATGTTTTCTGCTAACTCAAAAAATGTCAGATGTATAACATTTACAATACAAACTGGAATAATCACAACTGATATATTATTGAAATTATGATCCATTAAACAAGAATTTAATAATTTCACAATACTTGGAAAGTATCTAAGCTTATTAATTATTTTATTACTATTTTCAAAGTCATATGTAAAGGGCTTTTAAAAAGTTTCTCTGTCTTGGAAAGCTTAGAGAAATAACCCCTAAATTTAAGAGTCACAAAGCATCAGACATGCAGAAGGCAGAAAGACAAAATTAACATATGCTTTTAATTGAAAAGCAAGAGCCTCAAAAGTCCAGAGGCAAAATCTATCTTGTTGCTTCCTTTTTCTGTGCTTGAAATGAAAATAAAAAAGCTTTAAAGTCTAATTGGACATAATTTTAAAAAAGGTTCCTTTTCTTTCAGAACAATAAAAAAGCTTAACAATTGAATGCATATATCATTTATCAGTTATCCACAGTTTTCTCTTATTATGTTATAGTTCCAAAGGGGCATCCAGACTTGAGATGACAAGTGAAAGCAAGAAGACTGCAAAGTTTCTAGAGCAAGACACTTTTTTAAAGAGCTATAGGCAACTTTCTCTGGCCATTTGGTTTTCATGTGACACAAGCAAATCTGGTAATATTTACTATTCAGTGTAACAACAGTAGAGTCATGACAGCACTACCTGTGTTCAGCTACACTTCTGATCAGTTTCACACACCAAACTAATTCATTTCTGTGCTATAAACTGATTTTCACTCGTAAAATCAGGACAGAGAAGACATAGCGCATTCTACAAATCAGAAATTACATCTTTGAAGATTGGTGTTAAGACAGATCAAGTGTCATTTCAGTCACCATTTCCGTATCTTTTCCCATAAAAACTGAGAAAAAAATCAGCCCAATTTCTCTGTGGAGTAAAACAGGGGAAAAACCTAATTTCAGGACATTGCAATTCCTCACAGCAAATTTACTCTAAACAGGGAAGAAGATTTAAAGATTAAGCCAAGGAGAAATTTTTTTTCCTGGACATTCAGTGAGGACAGTGAAACTCTGCATACTACTTTAACCCATCTCAAATAGATGAGACTCACAGACTCCAGTGGAGGCACCTTTAGAAAAATGTTATGAGTCACAGGCTGTCAGACAGTGTCTATTAACTGATCATTAGGATCACAAGAGGTACTCGGAGAACAGTTAATGCTGTAGAAGGCTGGTTAGTATGGTTAAAAGCAGTAATTTGCAGTAGAAGTTCCTAACTGAGGTTTATCTTCTGACAGCCAGTTCTGAAGGAATGCATTTGGGTATACTTAAGACTAAGAACTGCTTTGAACACTTGGAAACTTAAGAGAATTTACTTCCTCCAGTGCATCTGTCTAATGCTATTAAGCTGATCACTAAAAAGTAAGACTGAGATTAAAGATTTTTTCAACCCTTTCACCAAAAGATTCTTGATTCTACAGCAAAATAAAGGTGCTTGACAGATGCAACTAAAACTAGAAGAAGCAAAATGAAATGCAAAGTTTTTGTTGCAGAAATTAAAAAAACCCATTTTCTAATCACATGACTGACAAGATAAAGATGGACGAAGCCCATGAACCTTCCTGGTGAACCAGATGAGCAGAAAAAAAAATCCCCACGTTTATTAGAAAAATATCAAAACATCATTTTGACACACAGAAGAAAAGCTAATATGTAGTCAGAGTTCAGATGTGTTCCTTTTGTTCAGTGCAACTAACACAACGCCGGATTTGGCTGCTATGTTTTCAAATCTGTCCACTCTGCAAGAAAAGATTGCCTAAATTACTCAGTCAATGCAAAAGAAGACTTTAAAGTCTTTTATAAAAAGCAATTATATGGGACAGACAGTATTTAAAAAATAGCTGCACTTACATACAGGATTTTGCCATTATAGCCAGAACAGCATTTATAAGGGGAACTTGAGATGAAGAATCAATTCTCAAACTATAACCAATGTAAGCTGTTTTGCCCTCTATTAAAGCTTTTTGATTTAAAAAAAGCATAATTTTTGCTCCAAAAACTTGTACAAATATTAAGAATATATGTCAGTAGCAAAAAACATAGAAGTCACTAGAAAGTTTTAGAATCAGCTTTTATGAGGAAGCCACACAGCAGTCTCAGCATCTCATTGAGCAGCAGAACAAACATAAGTAATGCTAGTGCTACAAAGCCTGGGATCCTAAAAGAAACATAACTTTCATGTCCCCCACAAACAGTATTAATAGTTATTCTTCAATGGCTGTCCTAATCCCTCAAGACATCCCAGTCCACCTTTTGTTTTGTAGATCTTTAGACTTTGCTCCTATAAGCAAGAACTGTCTTCACTGCGCACCTTGCACAGCACGGAGCCCACTGTCAGTACGTAAATACAGAAAAATAAGAACACACTGGCATTTTTTATCAAAAGCTTCAGGACACAAACCTCCAGGAAGATATGATTCACTTGCTGTGTCATCCCCATCATCTCCATCTTCATCATCACGACTCAACAAATTATTTACAGCCAGGTTTACATCAAGATTTGTACGCTGGAGTTCTCGAATAATAATACTTCTGGACTTCCCTTGTAAAACAACTTGTGCCTGTAAGAGCAGAGTGAATTGGTTACCGACCATTCTCAGCTCACCAACCACCATTGATAAGAAAATGCTTAATTCTGAAAGAAGTCTAACTAGAATCAGAAGTCAGTAACAGATCATACAGACACAGACTCATATCGATTGATTTTCACAGTGTTCTGTACTAAATATCCAACCTTCTCTCAGTTCCAGTTAGGACACAGAATTTCAACTTTGGCACTAAACTTCCTAATGTCATCTTAGAATCTACTTCTTGGAATATTTAATGCTATAGTTAGATAACAAGCAAAATCTGGTCTTGAGAGTGTTCCGTAAGTTTCTATAAAAGTGTTTAAACTTAGTATGTCAATCAACAGCGTGTGCAATCACTTGCTGGGCCAAAACTACATCTCAATCCCTGTCTTTTATACTGGTTTCTCTTTCCACTGCCCTTCAAACAAAACCACCTCACTTTTCTCTATTTTTCTCATTTTTCTGTTTCTAAAGGCTTATCATCAGCAGTTTCTGCAACATCTTTTCTGCAAGTTTTTATTAATAAAGTACAAATGCAGACAAAACCTTTCAAACATCAAATGCAATGAATTTACAAAAAAACAGAGAAACTCTGGTTTATTCCACTAAGCTTTGGACACAGGGCGCTTTATTTTTCCAGATTACCCTCTACTGGATGTCAGAGATGATGAGAGTTTTAAAAGATCACAAATAAAAGAATGTAAGAAACAAGTACTAAGTACTTTCACAAAATACTCAGAGTAAAAATAAGGCACCAAGTTAAATGGTCTGTTGATAAGAAAAACAAACAAACAAAAAAAAAAGAATGGGACACTCTAACAGCACATAAAGGTAAACTTTTTGTTATAACATTCAATGCTAGAAGTTTACAGATTTTTGAGACCTCCTAGAATCTACAGACCCTCTGTGAAGATATTTCCCATTGCTCTGCTTCAAAGTTATGTCAAATACGTTTTAGACACCTTCTGTTTAAAAGGTAAACAAAGTACACTATTTTAAAAAGAAAAGTAAAAAAAGGCAAAATATCAGAGCAAGGGAAGCAAAGCAGATTATCTCTGGATTATTTTTGAAATACATCTGTATTTCAAATGTAGACCAGCAACTAGTTCTAAGCTAATAGTTAACATGCATTAACTACTCACATATTTTGAATGTATTTTTTTCTTCAAATATGGAGGAAAATGTTTTAACAGATTTAAGAGCTTCTTCAGACTTTAGCCCATTAAAAGGCAAAAGCAGAGCAATTTATACCAAATATTCATAGAAGTCACATTTATAAAAAATTAAGTAGAGGTGTTAATGAATAAAAATTATCAATATTTTAAAGAGATTAAATAAATTTCATGTTTTTCATTTATATCTAAAATGGATCACTCCTTCTAGCAAAAACAAAGAAAAAAAAAGTCAACTTGCCCTTCTTCATTACATTCCTTGAAGAAACTTAATATTTGATACTATTCTCAAATATTTTCTCACTAAAGCTCCCCTGTGCAACCAAACATGGCCTTCCTCATCTACATTAAACATATACCTAATCTTGGAGGACGTTAGGGAAATGAAAAATCTAGAATCCAAAAGTCTATCACTTCCACTACGTACTTAAGAATAAAACCAAATCAGGTAAGAAAAGTCAATTTCTTAAATTACATGCCATTACTCCTTGGAGAAAAGGCACTACTACAACACATTCTGGTACACATGCTCTGAGAAGCTCTCCAGGTTTTTGGCAAGAGGCAGTTTCTAGCTCACATACCTGTGAAATTAGCTCCTCTGGAATGACTGATGCTGGAATCACTGGTTGTGGTTGACTCCCCAGCAGCCCAGATCCTCTATCACGTCCTGTGCGTATAACTCTGGTCTGCCTTCGAGAGTCCCGAGCTCCAGCAGATGATCTTCCAGAAGATCCTCCTCCACTTCCACCAACCCCAGAACTCCAGCGACTTCTAGAAAATTTAGATTTTTTTTTTTTTTTAATGCAGCAGCATACTTTGGGGACTACTTCAAGAAATCTTTAGTTTTATTATTAATAACTTATAAACAGCCTCTGAAAAATACTGCAGCTTGACTTCATAGACAAACAATATAAAAGTAACTCTTAAAACTAGAAAGAACAGGAACACCAAGAAACTGAGAAAGCTCTGAAATACGCAGAAGAAATAAAAAATATAGGACTCCAACTGGAATTTGCACTCTTTCCTACTCATATAGCTGCGTGGATGTATGCATACATAAATATATAAAAGGATCAATTCTCAGATTTTTTAAAAGCAGTAGCAGCAGCATAACATTTAACATTCATCTGTAAATTTCCTGCTATAAAACCACACATGCACCAACTTCACTGTCAGTGACTCTGACATTATACTTAGGTGGATCTTCTAAAGATTCTGATACTTGATTTACATTAAGAAATTGGTTAAGATTACACTGGAAAAATCAAGTAATCTACTGCAAAAGAAATCTCACATTAGATAGTTCTCTGATCCTCATGCATAGTTTTCAAGAGATATTCTACTTTTTACCTATTCCTACTGCAGAAATCAACATCAATATTGCAAAATCATGCCTGAACAGACTGAACAGTTTCTTTGTTTCTATGAAGCTGTATCAAATTAAGGCAACAAAAAGACAGTGATTTGTAAAAATAGACATCTCACCATCATTACATCAACTATCCACTAATAATCATCACCAGAGAACTGTGTCAATTGAATCTGCTCTGGACTTAAGACAAGATAATCTGCTGCCATGAAAGACAAGAGACTCTAGTTTGCTCTTCAGGGTTTACTAAGATGTATCTTGTAATACACCTTAAAGGATATTGGATATGGAATTACTGCTGCTTAATGATCTAGATCAGCAGAACCTCCCTGCTATCAACTGCTTCAAGTCTCAAACTCCTTTCAAGAAAAACACTTAAAATCAGACATGAAAATAAAGATATGCTCTCTGAAACAGTATCTAATAAGTTTACATTAAAAGTCGATCATATGTAGCCATTAAAAGACTAATTAAGTAAGAATACTTGTCTTGCATTTTATGCCTTCAGTTGATTACTATCACCTTTTTATTTTTAATGGGGCTTTCTTTTTCTTCCTGACAAGACTCTGTAAGCACAGAGTAACTCAAGTGTCTGTTTAAGACAAGGCCCTGTCAGACACATCTACATTTTCTGAATTCTAACTAGTGACCACACAGACAATGACAAGACAAGACAAAAAGCAATTCAATTATGCCTTTAGGAAAAGTCTTGTCTCATGAGATAGAAACAGAATTCTAAAAAAAAAAAACCAAAAAAATTATACTAAACACAGAAAAAAAACCCCAAACCAAAACAAAAAAAGCCACCCAAAACCAATGTGACATTTTAAATAAAATGAGCCACTTAAACTGTTCTAACGAAGGGAAGGTGGCTGAAAGGAAAAGAGCAGGGCTGAGGGGAAGTCAAATTCTACCTACAGAGCAACTCTCAATTCAACCCTCTGCAGGGAGGTGTGGGGTTAAATAAAAGGTTCCGTATTAGACATTAATACTCACTACAGAGGCATTTTCTACTCTAAGTTATAAACTATCAATGGCATCATTTAGACATCTAACAGTTGAAACTACTTCTATTTGTGTAATAATTCAAATATTCCCTGTGTGTCCTAACTTGGTCCTGTTAAGGAGAATAAGGACACAGCCATTGCTATTAAAGCCATCTAAACCTAAAATAAACATTAACATAGAACAGAAATCTTTCATCTCATTTCTTTTCACCTACTACTTTACCACACCTCTCCACTGTGCAGCAGCATGTTAGCAATTTTCCAAATCCAGTTATCTACTCTAGCTGCTCCACAGTTTGAATGGTTTTCGATTTAATTTATTTAGATAATTATTCCCTCCATTTAACAGACTAGTTACAGTGCCTACTGCTACTCTACAAGTTCAGTGACTTTCAATTACCTAGTTCTGAGACATTCACAAGAAAACAAGGAACACTTCAGCGCAGGTCTCTAATATTCAAACAATTTTAACACATTATGCTTAGCTAAGAATAATGAGGAAAAAGATGTGCTACACGTCCCACAAGAAGTTCTTAAACATGACAATACCAGTTTAACATTTAACACATGGATTGTTACATTCAGATGCATAATGTTTTCAGAAAAAAATTGGAACGGTTATGGGGATTGTTATTTTTCATGCAACTTCATGCAACTAAGTCCCAAATGAAATTAGTTTATTTGATAACAAAAAAACCAACAAATTTTCTGGTAATTCATGGAAAAGATGTAGTTCCTTCCTCCTAACAAATCATTCATATTCAGAAACCACAGCTCTCCTTACTGCAGTTAGTAACCTCAGGAAGCAGCACAGTTTGACATGTCTTACAAAAACATGTAATGAAGAGATTACTGTCATTATGGAATGAAAATTACCTTTCTATAAAAAGGGACACCATCAATTTTAAAGCTAATGACAAGAAAACCACCTATACAGTGTATTTTGCATATAGTACAATTTTAAAGGTTCTGAGAAACAACCTTTTACAAATGTTCCTTTTCCCTTACTGTATAGGACCACCGATTATCAAAACACCACTCAAGACTTGGGGCAAGGGAGTGGAAGGGACAAAACAATGGAGCACATAATGAAGGTTTTTCCTGCATAAATGCAGTTATTTCACTTTATGCTTCTAGCCTATCATGGTTTAAATGGATAGTGTCCCTCTAAAAGACTGCTTTTCAAAAATCAAGTAACTAAAAATACATTCAAAAGAAGACAACACAGCCTAAACCAAGTTATTCTTCACACATGTATGAAGAACTCTCTGTATCCTATGTGCTGAAGGGTCAAGTTTTTTGTGTTATACCCTACCTACACCACTGCTATGATTATACGTTCCCTTGTACATACTGCATACAATTTATATATGTGTATACACATATACTCAAATATGGAACAAACAGATTGCAGCCTCAATCCTATCAAAACTTACCCAAGGGTGTTGCCTGCCAGTCTGCCCAGAGTTTCAGAACCAGACAGAAACCATGGGGAGTCACTAGTCCTGCCTGGCCTGGATGTCCTTCCTGCCCCTGAGCCACTGCTCAACTTTGAACTGAAAGTAAAAGATGGTAAATCAGTCACAAAACAATCCCAAATGGGTTAAGAACAAAACCTGGAACCCCAGGTTGAAATTCTCAGGGACTTAGTCTGGTAACATACCAGCTTAAGCAACACCCTTGGGGAATATTCCAAACTAATCTAACTGTATATTAAGAGGTACACTGGAAAAAGAAAGTGGAAAGCATGCCTAACGGACCTTATGTACATTGGCAATCCATAATAGCACAGTTGCAAATACATATTAAGCTAATTAGTGATTGGAATTAGCCACTGCACTAAGTTTTCCATTAGTGTCTATGTACAGACTGTAATCAGCAGGTGTTCTGTCTGTAAACCTGAGCCTGAGTATGCTACTTTGGTATTAAGTGGTTTAAATTCAAATGTGAACCATTAATTAGTCCTATTAAGGGGGACTTACCTGGACCAAGGACCACAGATCTAGAAAGTGAGCCTTGCCAGATGGGACCACTTTCAGAGTGGGTTCTGTATTAAGCTTAACAATTTAACACAGCTTCTTTCTTAAGGATTATTTTTTGAGGAGTTTGTTTCTTGAAGTTAAAGAGAGCCCGTCTAACTTCTTTCAGAATCACATATACTATTTCTTCCTACACTAGTTTGTCAAGCTAGGCTGTTTGGCTGCATCACCATAACCATTGCATCTCTACTCAAAATATCCATTCCAAAATCTACTTTGAAAGCAAACAAATAAAAACAAAACCAGAAAAGCAGCCAAGCTGCTTACTGAGTTCAAAAAATATCTTAGAAGAAAAGCATTTCTTACCCATCACTATTCTCAGGTTTACCCAATTCCAATCTGTCTGGTTGGACAGAAAAACCAATCCTGCAGACTCTACCATCCTGTTATAGAACAAGAAAAGCAAGTGTTCAAAACTGAAATGTAAGTCAGGTTTACCAAAAAAACTAAAACACAAGTCTTCGGTTACTGAAGAGTGTGATTAATTTAATGTTAGAATAACTAATTTTACCTGTATGGTTTCAAGTTTGTTCTCTGAGAAGATTTCAGCAACTTACCTCCAGAAGAAATGCAGCGTGATTTGGTCCCACCACACACTGTTTAATAGTGGCCTGTTCCAATACATTCAAAGGCGGGTGGCTGAAAATAGAAGGTGAGAATTTATAGCTAAACTTTTCAAGTCTAAAAAGAAATAAAAATCAAGCTGTGCATGGAAGGAAAAATACGAAAAACTTTCAAAAATTATTAAATGTGTATTCATTGAAGCACACAGCACACAAAATGCAGGAAAAATATCTTAAAAGGTGATAGTTTTCATATAATCTGATCAGCAATAAACAAGAGGGTTTATACTTCATATTAAGAAGTCATTATTCTGTAATGAAGATTTTAATAATATAATTTATCATATCTGAGAACTTCCCATTCTCTTCCCGTGTTATCTGAACTGTGTTATCTGAATAATTTCTGGACTTCAGGATCAGTAGCATTGAGGATTTCTAAGACTGCATCATCTACGCTACAATCATCTGCTTCTCGTTGCTGTTAGAGAAACTGTACTTTCCTAAATTACATGTAATATGCCTTACCTGTTTAAATTATACTTGTTCAGCTTCTCTGAAACTTCCCTTAATCTGGAACAGAAAAAATGAAGCTGTTATTTGATGACATACTCCACAGTCCACAACATCCACTCACACAACATATTTATGATGTTATGGGAACAGTTCACCACCATATTTACTGAAGTTTAATATAAACACCACTTGGTGCTGGGAGGCTGTTTAAGAACTGAATAGTTTACAGCTTCAAATCAAGTTTTTATTTTGGAGATTTTTGCTTTGGAGTTTACCCTTGCCACAGAATCAACATTTGCTTGATTTCTGTGTGTTTTGCAAGTCATTATCTAAAAACAATACTCTTGCCTTGTTATAACCATTTATAACTTCGTGCACAAAATAAACATATGAAACGATGACCATGAACTGTAGATATACTTGTATTTCCTTGTATAAGCTTGAATCCAGTATCCCAGAGAAGAAAGGATTATAATCTTCTACGAAATCCCTATGTGGCATATGAGAGCCAAAAATATAACAGTAAGTTCCCCAAAACAGAAAATGAAAGGAAACAGATGTACAAAAGCCAACAGCAAAAGGAACAACAAATTCTGACTAGCAGAAGAAACAATCCAGAGAAACATCATTATTTATAGGGTTAGGTAAAATATTACCTTTACTAAAGGTAAAGAATGTTTCCAAAAGTACAAAAGATCAGAACAGAAGAAAGGGCCAACCCATAGACAACTCCAGCTTACAGGATACTGCGCCCAAAAGTGGAAAGCAACAGAGTAATTTCACAGGTAATTTCTAATCCACTTAGGAAAGATACTCTATGGGCAGCAAAGACACAAGAGTAGTATCAGGTAGGCATGTCAAGTAAAGCTTGGGTTCCTTTCTTCCCAAAGGAGACAAGTAATCTGAAAAAGCCCCTAAAGAGTTTCCAATTCTAGTCAGACTATTTGCATTATATCAAGAAACAAAAAAAAAATTATGCAAGGTCTTAATTAAAAAAAATAAATCTCAGCTTTGGTACCATGTTCATCCTAGCATAAATCAGCAACACCCTTCTATACCTAACAAAAAGACAGGCACACCAGCACCGTTTTCCTCTGTTTGAATCCATGTCTTTAAATCCTTCATTTTACTTGCTTTATTTCAGTTTCTACACAGACTAGGGACAACAGACTTCAGCTGCTTGCAAACCTTGAGCATGAAAAAGAAAACAGACTAGAGGTCCAAACAGTGAAATCTTAACATTTTCAACAGTGTTTAACTCCAATGTATTTGTCTTCGGGGAAAAAAATAAGGAAAAAAATCTCCTAAGTCTGTTTGAGAAACAAGGTATTTTATACTGATAGAAGTAACTTCCAAACCCAAGAAGAAAGGGAAAGTGAAAAGAAGACAGCAGGAAGGAATTGAATGTGTTCAGAATTGCCTTTTGCTATCCAAGCCAAGCTGCTGGTTTGTAAGTATGTGATTTCACACTCCCAATTTCCAGCCACAACTACTTCTCCCAGGCCAAGAGTACATACTCAGATAAGGTTTCTTTGAAGACAACCCACAAAAGCAAAAGAGAAACTTCCCATGCAATCTGTGCAAAAGGTACCCCACAAGAGTGAATGACTGTGGGAGACTGTGGAACGAACCCCAGGCTGAGCAGCGAACACTCCATACCTTATCATACAGTTCTATACAGCAAGCAGAGACTGCTGCATAATCCTGACAAGTTAAACATCCCTTAAGTTTCATGTCTCGAGTCTATCACCAAACAGCTTCCCATAGGAATCCTGAGCTGTGTCCCATTAACATTTCTCTCCTGGCAAGCATGAGTGGTAATAACAGAATAGAAAAATCTACCTTTAAATTCACTGCACAGACTTTAAGAAAAGCTGATGCCAAAAAAGCAGCACTTTTTTGGAGATGGTTATTAGACTAGTCTATGAGCAACATTTAAAACTTGTGTCACAAGACCAGACCACTACCAAACAAATAGACATATTTAAATTTGAAAAAAAAAAAACATACTCCTTTTTTACCTGTAAAAAAAAAATTAAATAATGCTCAGAAAGCTAAGACTTGAATAGGCAAGGAATCCATGAGTAACATCAATCTGAAGAGAGTAGGTCTATGCAACAAGCACAGGCCAAAAGAGATCTAACATTGCAGAAAAGAGGCTGCTGACAATCTTCAACAGGAAGGAACTGAGAATATAAGCAACAATGCTGAAAGTACTGAAGTCTTCTATAGAAATAAAAAAAAAAAGAAAAAACTATCTCATGCCTCGACCATCTCATATGCAACTGCTGTAACAGCAAAATTAACAAGTACTGCTGATAGGCTCCTGTAAGTCCATCAGGACTTGAATTTGATGCAGAACACCACTGGAGTTGCTCCCTGCTGGGCTGCTGGTTTCAATCTCATTCCTCCCCTGTCTTGTGCTGGCATCAGCATTCACAGGAACACCACTCACAAAACCAAACTAGCAGGAAAACGAGAACAAAGCAGAAAGATGTGTTTGTATACTCTGTATGGAGAGCCTCTCTGTGCAAATAAAAACTTGAAATAATTTCCTGTAGCAATCTAAGCCTTTCTACCTGCACAGTTGCAGGTACAACTGTGCCTCTGAAGGGAAAAGCTTATTTAAAATCTGGTTAATTTTAATAATACAGAGCAAAAATTTCAACTGATGGTGCTCTGGAGGAAGAGGTACAGGCAGAGATGATTTAGTCAATTCTCACATTAAGGTCAACATTTTCACTAAGACACTTCTGTGGTTAAATAAATCTCCAATATAAATGCCTTGACAAACTATGCTTCGGAAAGTTCTCATTAAAGGCAATTAAACTATTTCAAAGGGCAAAGTTTGAAGCAACAAGTATTTTCATCACGAACATTTTTGGAGAAATGCACTAGCATGGCAACACTTCTAGACAAAAAGTTTAGTGATGATGGCTCCTGCATCAAGACATACATTCTTTAAATATTATTACTGAAATTAATCCAAAAACAGTTGTGAGGAAAACAAACTCAGTTTGTTCAAGTAAAGTAAGGATTTCTTTCATTTCAAGTTTTGCAGCTCCAATTTCTAGCCTAGAAACCGATCAGAATAGAAGGGATCTATGCTCACACTAAGCAACCAAAAGGCTCTAGATCAGGACTACCACAGCTCAGATTTCCCACATGGCACTTTTATTCATCACAATACATTACTTCTCTCAAAGATTTCTATTTACAGACAAGTTTATCTCAGGACCCATTAGGCTCAAAAATGCTGAAGAGTTACAGAGAAACTCCATTTCAAAACACCAGAGGTAAGAGTTGCAGAGGAAGGTACTTTTTTAAAAAGTACCAAACCAAATAAATAAATAAAATGTAAACCAACCAAACAAAAAACCACAGAGGCACACACACAAAAATCCCAAACAAAGAAACCCACAACCCAAACCCTTAAAATTCCCCAAACCAGCTTAGTATGATGAACAACTTCAAGTAGGGAAGTAAGAAATAAAGTTGCTTCAGGCCTGGCAGATTTTTTTAAGTGATCAGGTCTCTTTAAGACAACTTAATATGTCAGTGAAGTCTGTAAACCAACGAACTTACAGCGAGACTTCCACACCAGAGCAGACAGAAGTACACAAGTACCATTACAATACCTTTCCATGGGAAGGGTAATACTAATACTACTACTACTAACAAGCAGATACCCAAGGGGACACATCCACATGGCACAACCCATTTCAGCACAGGAGAACAGTATTACATACGTAGCAACACTTAAAAGGTAAAGACAACCTTCATCCCTGTCCCTCAATTGATATCCTGAAGTGCTCTGAGCATAGCCAGACCCAAGGAAGCAGCTCTGTGGCCAGTTTACAGTTTTGGCCCAGCACAGCTGCACAGCCTTCAGATCAAAGGCCTGTCTTGAATCACATGGAAATGAGCTGCTGTGCGTACCAGTGTAATGAAAACAGAGTCTCAGAAATGCAGAAAATGGACACCAATGAAAAGCTTAAGCAAATACATTATCTTTATTTCCTAATCCCAGGATAACTTCAACGTTCGATGCTGCCATTGATGTAAAGACCCACCCAGCTCGCTTCCATGACACAATAGAGCATTCAAAAGGATCCTGCCCCCAATTGCCATCTCAAACATTAGAGGGCAGCTTCCAAGGAGGCAGCCTTCCACAGCTACACCTTATCCAACTGGAATAAATGAAGATTTAGAGTATGCTTTAAGTCATTCTCCCCCACACACAGAAATGGGGGAGAACAAAAAAAAAGAAAAATCAAATGCTTAAGTACCACACAAAAGCAGGCAGTAAGATTATCTGTAGAAAACAAATTAAGGCACGCAAGAAAAAAAAATCCCAAGGACAAGTATGAAATGACAGGCTCCAAGGTAACCAATACTACTGAGCACAGTGGTGAGATAATGTGTTTAGACTATAACACACAGATCACTGAAATGAACAAGATGGCAAAGAAAAACACTGCTCTACTCAGTCAGTAATCAGGGGAACCATGGCTTACACTGTGTCCTCTCCACATTTCAAGAATTATAAATTAAAACCGTTTGTTTATTACATATTAAACCAACATCTACTGCTCACGAAATCCCCAAGCTGCAAATTCTTAGAAGTCGGAAAAGCATCACTGTATGTTTGCCCTATTCTAATACTGTTCTCCAGTCAATCTAGCACTGGTCTCTGCCACAAACAGGAGGAAAATTAGATGGACCTCTTGTCTTACTTGAACAGCTGCTCTTGTACTTCATGGTATCAGCCAACACGGCTCCTAAACTCTATTTCCTATTTTGCAGGATTGTCAGTTTGGTTGAACTTAATAGTTCTCTCTGGAATAATGGTAACACACTGTGCTGAATCTGTAATCTGCAGAAGAATGCTAATATGGCAAACATCAAACAAATTAATGTCCTGAAAACAGATTTCTAACACTGTAAAGTCTTCAGATAATACAGAGATTGCAGAATGAAAATTCTCTAACAGTTGACCATTACTATTTAATGATATAACAACACTGAAGTAGATAATGACCTAAGTTGGGTATAAGATAGCCCACAAGAAGGTTAAAGCATGACAAGAAAAATTAGCAAAAACAGGACATGTATTTTAGTTCTAGTTTAAAGAAAAAAATGCAGATTTTGTATCACTGTATAGAAGAACAAGGGGAGTGCAGTGGATATTGCCTAGCAGGGCTTACAGTGCTGTGTTCCACAAAATGCTGTTGATGATGAGCAGACTGAGGTGAACCAAAAACTAACTGAACATCTGGGTCCAGAGGGTGCTGATTAGTGTCACGAGGTCTTGCTGGAGACCAGTGACAAGCTGGGTGCCCCACAGGTCAATACTGGGTCCAGCCCTGCTCAACATCCTCACTAACAATCCAGATGATGGGGCAGTGGGCTCCCTCAACAAGTTTGCTGATGGCACTGAACTGCAAGGACTGGTGGATAAGCTGGATGTCATGCTGCCACCCAGAGCACAGCAATCTCAGCACCACCAAGGGGAGGCAAGGCACAAATCCCTGCACCTCTGGAGGAACAACCACATGCACAAGAACAACCACATGCCAGAGACTGTCCAGCTGGAGAACAGCGTGGCAAAAAAGGATCTGGAAGTCTTGGTGGCCACCAGGTTGAACACGAGCCAACGTGCCTTGCAGCAAAGAAGGCAAACAGCGTTCTGGCTGCAATAGAGTAAATACTGCCACCACGCTGAGGCAGACAATCCTTCTCTTTATTCAGCACTCATAAGGACACATCTGGAGTTCTGGGCTCACCACTACAAGAGAGACTCGAGCATATCAGACAGAACCTAGCAAAGGGAAATAAAAATTATTAAGGGACTAGAGCACCTCTCACAAAGCAAAAGCTGAGAGAGTTGGGACTTCAGCATAGGGAAAAGAAAGCTCTGAGAGGAGATCTTACCAACATATATGAACACCTAAAGCAGGAGTAGTAAAGAGGACAGAGCCAGGCTCTTTCCAGTGGCACACAGTGACAGGACCAGAGGCAGCAGACACACACCGAAACACAGGAGATTCTGTCTCAACAGAAAATCCTTCTTTGCTGTGAGGGTGACCAATTAACTCAGTACTCAGGGAGGTTGTAGAGTCTCCGCCTTTGAGAGTTATTGAAAAACCACCTGAACTCAGTCCTGGGCAACCAGGTGCAGATGGCCCTGCCTGGGAATGGAACCAGATCATACCAGAGGTCTCTTCCAAGCTCAACCATCCTGCAATTGATATTGAGAACTTAATGCTTTCAGGATGTGATCTCCACACATTTGACTTGAAAGCACAGCAGCAAAGGAGGGATTTGCCATTGAAAAGCTAGGAGCTCATGCTTTGCTATACAGGATCTGTCTAAGGTCAGTGGCACAGGAAAAAAGTTACACCAGTGAGTCAGGAAAGTGCCAGAGTTACACATTCTGTAAAAAAAACATTGGTACTTAAATATCCAGCTGGCAGTACTCTGCTTCTTTAGCAGGAACAGAAAGACATGGGGCAGATACCTGTAGAATTTGTGAAATGCCTCTAACTAGCAATGAATTTTTTAAGCTGGGAGACTGGTTCTACTTACTTACACCCTTTCTTTAGATTTAAGTGACACTGAAAACATCCCCCTCTGAATAAAAAAAACCCCAGAACCATAACCCCCCCACCACAGTGCAGAGGATGGCCATAGCCTAGCTCAAGAGGAATACAAAGTCAATCATGCTTTTTAAATAAGTAAACACCCATAAGCTATGAAATAGCAAGGCCTCTTTTCTGAAAAAAAAGTTGTAGTTAACAGTCTGAATACGAACAGGAAGAAATCCCAAATGGTATGATCCTGACAGGACTGCCACAGAGGAGTTTCAGCACTCTAACATCATTATCTAGAGGATTTGGTAGTGAAGTAGATCCATAGCTCCAAGCTGCCTAAACACCTAGTGCTGTTTCTGGGGGGAAAAAAGAAAAATACACTACAGGAACATGAGTCAGACTCAATCTAAGGGCCTTCTATGGCAGTAGATTTCCAAAAGTATAGTTTGCAAATCCAGGCAATACAAGACAGAAGTCTGTTCTCTGGTGCAGAATGCATCAAATCATCATTTTGTGGTCCCACATTCTGTTCAACTGCATGAAGTCTTCACAGCTGTTTTGTTTACATTTAGGAGAAGGATATTTCTTTTTGCCAGAACACCACAACAGCTAAACAACTGGATCAACCAACTCAGTTGGGTGAGTTCTGAATCTTAAATCAATTAAGGTTGTAAGCTATTAAACTATCCATCATCTGAGGAAGTATATCCTCTTGTGATAATAAAACACAAATAATGGGAATTTAGAATCCCATGGTTCTAAATTCAAGGATACTTGAAAAATACACACGTAATAATAGCATGAGCCAGAGTTACTCCACCAAACAACAAACAAATGCTAGCTATCAAAATACAGCTAGGAAGCTGTATACTTGTTTAACTAGAATGAGTGAAAATTAAAATACCCCATTAAGGCAAAGAAGGGAAAAAGTCCTATTTTTATAGTCAGAACACTGATGTAGTGATTCCATAAAAAAAAATGCTATCAAAACAAAAATCCAGACACTGAAAATCATAGAACATTTTTGTGTCCCATTCTGATAAGACTGGAAATGCTCCATCAGGAGTTAATTATGAGCCAGCAGGGAGGCTGTGAATTTACCAGCAGACCAGCTTAAAGGCTGGAGAGCCAGGTTCTGGTCCCAGCTGAGGCTACTGCAGGAACCCAAATAATATCTTCACCATTTTCCTTAGGTCTAAGCTTTTGGGAGCTGCGATCACTTTGTGCGAAATTGGAAAATGGCCTTTGATTAGAGCATTCAATTGCTATAAAAATATTTTTAAAAGTAAGAACTGTCACATTATTAAATACTTTGTGTCTTGACTAGAGAAAAGCAACTGTATGTTTTGTACAAGTGATTTTATTAAAAACAAAGCACAAACAAGAACTGAATGCTAATTGCTTTGCTATAAAGTCCAATGACCTTATTCTCATTCTGAATTAGTTTTAGCAACAGGGAAAGATCACTTAGCATGACCAGTCCTTTACTTGCCAGTTCCTCCAATTCCAAGCCTTGGAGTACTCAACAAAAACTCTGACATTACAGTGTTATCTGTACATCACTTCTTCAAACTTGCTAAAAACCGCCTTTTAAATACCAGACTTCCTCCTCACACTGCTCTGACTTCCACTAAAAACACATCCTCAAAACCTTTCTCCCAGACACTGCATCTTTGATTTAGATAGGAATGGACTGAGGCCTGGAATAAAGAGTAGAAAGCAAGCACCATGCCAGAAAAACAAGCAGCCAAATCGCTTTGTCTGATGCACAGTGCAGGCAAAATAACTGAAAAGAAACCTCGGCTTCTGAGGTGCACAGCTCCTCCCAATACTTTTATGCACTGCCAGAAAAATATTCTTTTTTCCATCTGCCTGCACACCAGCCATGAAAGTCCAGGTGCTTCCCTCAGTGTAACCAGGGTTTTGGTTCCATTAGCACTCACGAAGCAGCACACTGAGCACCTCCTGCTTCAGGTTTTGCCTGGGGTCCCTATTATTTCTGGTAACAATCCTGCCAGATACAGATTGTGCTCCACAAGGGAAAAACCCAAACTTTGGCCATTCCAGCAAAACAGCCTGTTAGTCCCCAGCCTTCCCATGAGGAGCAGGGGACTCCATGCCAGACTACCTTCTGCCTACCCAATCTGCCCCACAATGACAAGATGCTATGATCTGTATCATTTGAAGGTTTAATTAAGTACCTTTAAATTGCTGCTCTGGAGATAGATTAATTTTGTCAAAGTCAGTGAATTGTGTATACAATGACTTAGAAAAGGGTAAAATGAGAAAAGAAAAACTGCTGTTAATGACATACTGTGGTCGAAACTGAAGAAAAGAGTTTCAACAACCTAAAAAAGGTCTTCATTAAAAATCAGACAACAATAACTCACCTATACTAAAAACGTAAAATGGATTAAAAGTCATAAATTCTCTTTAGAAGAGCTTGTCTTGATATTTACTAGAGGGGAAAAATGCAGCTATGACCATTTTAGGCTGGATAGAGAATAGCAAAAATTTCACACTATAAATGAAAGAATAAATACAGAGACACATTTAAGAAAATTAATTTTGTAAAATTAACACGAGATTAAAATGATACCACCCTTACTGAAGGAAGTGACAGACCCCAATGCCTTCAAACAACAGAGTAAGGCGCACATTCAACTTTATTCCCATAGGCAAATATTTATACTCCAGTTACATTTCTGGAAAAACACAGCAGCACAAACACTTGTCTATATTAAGTCAATGTCAGACTCCACATTGACACCTACATATGGAAATTACAATTTTCAGTAGAATCCAGAGAGCCCAATCAAGATCCATGTCACTGTATCAGAACTTCCTACATATACAGAGAGATAATCCATCTCAAAGGTGAAAAAGGTAAGAGGCTAAGGAAACATAATGGATAACAGAGAATGAGGCATAATGAAAGACTGTAAGCAAATTTAAAAAATGTTGTTTTACCACAGGTTTGGATTAAAGTAATCAACTACTACTTCTATAGCTATAGCTAAACAACTACTACTTCTTACATAGGAAAAAAAAAAGATAAAACTAGCATCCAGCTTAATTAGAGATGATGGCAAACATGCTGCAGAAAGTAACATAGGTACAGAGCAGTTTTCTTTTGGGCTAAATTCTAATGAATAGGCCAAACTACAGCTGCATGGGTATAATCATCCTCAGCTCTTCGAGATATTTTTCACTGATTCATTTGACAAACAAAAAACACACTCTCTACTATGTGGACTATTTTTTGGGCTTTTTTTTTTCTGAAGACAAATTTCATTAAGATTATTGAAGTTTCCAGCAGCCTTGTACCCTCATCTGCTGTGTTACACTACTGTTGTCACAAATTAAGCTGGCAGACCTCATGGCTGACAATAAAACAACAATGATAGCAAGAAATCCCAGCAGAGCTAATGTCCAAAATAGTAGTAATCATGGAAATGTTTTTAAAGTTTTTTATTCTGCACTTTTTAATAAAACACCGTAATGTAAAAACTACATTTTTACAGAAAGGTGAGACCAAAGTATCTTTGGGCATCTTTTCTGATAAAAGGTAGTAACTAAAATGAAAAGCTGCCCAAAACAACATTACAGAAAATACACATTTCATCTCCACTGTGGACGTAAGTAATTTGAGAAATCACCTCAACAGCAACTGCCTTGGGATTACAAAACTAGCTAATAAGACAAACCATAGGATACTACACTAAAAATCCTTTTTAGAACTGCAACTAAATAATCAAGTGGGGATGTTAAATATCCACTGTACCAACATGGACTGCTGCTGTAAAACATACTGCACTTTAAAGTGCAGCAGCTAGGATTTGCTGAAAGACATGGTGAAGCATATTTAGTATGAGAAATTCCCCTGGCAAGTGCTGGGTGTAGCAATGAGACTTTTGAGATGAGGACAAAACTTTCAAAGAAAGCAAATTTAATGGTTACATCACTCCTCACCTGGGACCAAACTGGCAGTTTCACATAAATGCAGATGATCAGTGCTCCCACCTAAACCTTTTACTAAGGTTTACAGTATGTTTTGACTGTTTAGAATTGTCACACTTCATACCTTTGTATCACTGAGCACGTGTTCTCTCTCATATAAAACAAAAACATTCTTTAAATTGAAGCAAAATACTAATTTCCCTAGCAGGGAAGGGTAAGAGAAAATGAAGCAATGCTGGTGAAATGCATTTTTTAAACACAGAAAGACTTTTAGAAACAGATCACAGAGTCTATTGTCAAAATAGCTCTATGCCAGAAAGAGCAAATAAGATCTGAAGTTCAGACAATTATTCCTGTAGTGGAGTAACAAACACTGTGTCATCCTCACTTAAACTGTCAGGCTTAAAGGTTTTGGACAAAATACATGTGTGCACCGTGAAAATCAGATTTGTGCATTTATGTCAACATCTTTTTTCTCCAAATTGCTCCTCTCAATTTAAAATCTTCTAACTACTGCAAGCCGGCCTCGTCTTCACGATTTCTCTGGGGCACATACAGATGCCGACTACTGCAGTCTCCTATGAGGAGTTGTTTCTAAGAGCCAAATCCTTAGTGGATTTCAATGAATTCAAGCTTAAAAAACATGTCTGTACAACTGAAAAGCACAAGTAGGGTTTTTTTATGTTTTTTTTCTTGCATAAATGCTGTTGATGCAGAGAACGACCAAACAGCAGCTTTGACATCTTGCAAATTAAACTGCAAATTAGATTGCTGCTAATGCAATCACTAAAATAAAATACCTCAAACCCCCTTCTCTTCTTCGTGTAAGTTTCAAATACTTAATACTGCCTATTTAAGTCACAAATGATTAACTGTGCCACAACTGTGCAAAGGCAGCTACAACACATTGCAGTTTGCCAACCTTAGGTTCCTCCTTGGTTGTTTTTCCTCAAGTGACAAGTCATTTTCCACGTAAATATAATTGTGAACTTAACAGTTATCTACTTTGGCCTTTTTAAGAAAGAAAATGTCATACTCTAACATTTACTTTATGATTAAATCACAAATTTGACAAACATCCTACATGGCAATTAGAGTATTTCATAAATACATAATCTACCAAAAATTGCCTCAAATGTATGTTATTGTTTATAGTTTTTAACTTTGACAAGTATTTAGCACATAAATACTGCTGACTGATATGTTCTCTGACAGCTTTGATTTGCAGTGCCAACCTTAAAATACAGCTACTGATATCTTAGTCCATTAGTCTTACTTAATCACTGCTCCAACAAATATGCTCAAACCTTATATGGTACTTGAGAAGGAAAAAGGAAGCAACATTTGTGCCCCAATTACTATTTTACTAAATTCCTTGTGACAGGTCACAACTACTCTCAGGCCAGATCACATTCACAGTACAGTTTCACATTACAGTAGCCAAAATAAACTTGCTGCTTTCAAAATGGAAGGAACTCACCCCTGCTTCCTCTTCCCCGTTCTTCACTAGCAACTCTCCCTTCTGCAGCACTTTTCAAAATATTCTGATGCACACCCAACAGGGAGATAAACCAGTTCAACTTCCTAATGACTAAACTGTACTTACTTCACTTTACCAGGGCTATCTTTATATCATTTTAGCAAATTAAGTCAGTTTCCTATGGGATCAGAAACTTACAGTTAGTGCAACGTAAGAGGCGGGGAAAACAAACCTCCGCCTTCAGAAGAGAGCAATTACTTTGACTTACAACATCTCAGGAAAGTTTCAGCAAGAACATTCACAGACAATTACACATGTACTCTCTAAAAAGCACTATCTGGGGTATAGCAAGCAATTGCAATCAGAAGAGAATCCAGGCAGAGCAAAGTCCAAAAAGGCCTATGTAAAAGTAACCTCCCACATTCAACCAGACATGAAATAACAATGTGTAAATTCTGATGTTAACTTCCTAAATTATTTTTCTTAACTAACAATACTAAGTGAGATCAATCTTAATGCGCTGCTGCATATATGAATCCTATAACAGTCTGTATTACCATAGTGATGCTGCAAATCATTTGAGGCAGAAAACCATTTTATTTTTGAAAGAGTGTTTCCAACTAAGAGTCTGAGGATAATAATAATAATAATAATAATAATAATAATAATAATAATAATAATAATAATAATAATAATAATAATAAT
>JAHLSL010000021.1:2954575-2994168 GCA_025920805.1 Petroica traversi | reverse complement strand
CTCGGCGCTTCCCTCGGCACTGCCCTCGGCACAGCGGCTCCGGGAGGAAGCGGGGCTGCTGCTGAGAGAGGCTGCAGTGCGCTGGGCCCCAGAGGTGCCCTGTGATGGGGACAGGCATTTCCTCCGGTGCCCGCGGGTGCTTCAAACGCAGCGCCCGTCGGCGCCCGCTCTCCACGGGCGGTGCTGGCTCTCCTTTCCGCTTGTGTTTCTTGTTGCATTTCTATAGTCAGTCCTCCCGTCAGCAGCCGGTGTTTTTCAGAATCGTCTGATTCTGAAATCGTTAAGGTTGGAAGGGAGATCATCCAGTCCAACCCCTCTGCCAAGGCAGGGTCATCTGGAGCAGGTGGCACAGGAATGTGTCCAGGTGGGTTTGCAATGTCTCCAGAGAGGGAGCGACATCCCTGGGCAGCCTGTTCCAGGGCTCTGCCACTCCCAGTGTAAAGCAGTTCTTCCTTACGTTGAGGTGGGACTTGTATTTCAATTTATGGCCTTTAGTCTTCGTCCTACCGCTTGGCACCTGCAAAAAGAGTCTGGCAACATTCTCTTTACACATTCCTTTAAGATATTTATATCTCTTGATGCGGTCCCTTTTCAGTCTTCTCTCCTCTAGATTAACCACTAGATCGGCGATATATCAGGAGAAAAAGCTACCACGCTGTGAAGCTCCCGGTGCCGCTGGCCTTGCATGCCTTCCTTCTGGACAGAGTTTAAAAGAACTGTTCCAAGAGATTACACCTTGCCAATGGAGCTGTTTTTAACAAATTAACATCTCAATGTACCGAAGGTTGATTCAATAAAGTTCAGTAAAGTCAATAAAACAGCCATTTGTTTCTATAGAAACTAAACACCTTAGCAGGGATTGTACCAAGCTTTGATTTTGGTGATTTTTTTTAACTGGAATTTGCTGCTTTAGCAGTCTGCTTTTGCTTGTTTTCAGGAAATGGGAAATTTGGAAAACTGACTGGAATTTACTGACATGTGAGGAACGGTGGTAATCACATGACAATGCTACCAAAAATCCTCTAGAACCTAGTGCAGTGAGTTAGAACTAATTTCTGAGTCTGTATAATCATAAGCCCTAAAAATCTGTTTGTTCCCCCACTTTCAGACCGTAAGGGACTTTGTAACTTCCCATCATCCACTCCCCTTTCTTCCTACACTCTTTCTCCAGTACAGCTGAAAGGAGCTGATCCAAGAATCGTCTGATGCTGCTGCTTGCTGCCCAAAGACTTGGGGAGTTTGTGAAGGTTTTTTTCCCAGCTATCATTAACGTGAGGAAATGTTGCAGAGAGAAGAAATATTCAATTGATGCATTCCAGATTTCTTATTTTCAGATGAAGCTTCCCCATATGTTCTTTCCTCAAGTGGCAGTGATACTTAGATGCCTTCAAGAATACAAATGAGTATTTTAGCTTATCCTGGGAGGAAAATACTAACAGGTTTCTGGAAATCCACAAGGCATGGAATAGGACTCATTCTGTTTGGTAGTGAGACAGTGCAGTAGCTGTACTTTTAAAAACTAGTAGGTCCATGTTTACCTTTCTGCTTTTTTTTTCCTGTTAGGACAGAGCTTAGAGTTTATGGATTATTTAGTTCTGGTTTTGATGGTACCTAAGTTTGTTAGGTTTTTTCTAGCCTTTTTTTTTTTTTCCAACATCAGTCTTTATGCTTTCCCTGAAAATATTTGTGGTGTTTATCACTGTAGGAGATTCTCATGAGCTGGGTTGACCTCACTTATTTTATCAGAATCACTTGCATGTTTTGATAACCACCTGAAAAGCCTTGCTGCTCAATTTGATTTTTTTTTCCCAGACAAAAAATAGGAATATTTCCCTTTGGCAGTCATTCCTCTTTTCTGTTGAACAATAGGAAGATGAGTGACGTGAATTCCTTGTGAATGCTGCCAAATTTTTGGTAGGGTTTGGGAAGTTCCAGGTATTTATGTTTGCTTTGGTGTTCAAGATGAAGTTCTTCAAAGCATTTATGTTTCCAAATGCTATGACTTGTTCATTGGAATTCTCCAGGGGAGTGGGCATAAGGAAGATATTTCCATTGCTTTCTTCCTTCCACCATTAACACACAGCCTTTAAAAGTTAATGGCTTATGGAAACCTGCTAGATACAGGGAAGGAGCTGGGAAAGCCCTAAGGGGGTACACACCTGTTAGGCCTCAGCAGTCTGTTGCTGGCCATTTCCAAGCAATCCTTTTCTGTAGCTTTGTTTACATTGTGTCTAAACCCCAGTTTTAGCCATTGCTCATGGCTTTGCCAATGCAAGCACTCAGCACGAGGGAAAAAAATTAAAAATGGATGCCGTTGGAACTTCTATCAGAGCCAGAATAAACTTGAGTAGTGCAAATGTCAGCTCTTGTTCACAGGAAGAGTTTACACTTCTGTCTAAAATGGTAACTAAGCGTAGGTGAGAGGACACAAAGCCAAGTGCTCAGCTGACAATGTTTTTCTGACAGGAGTTTGGAATATGAAGGAAGTTCCAGCTCAGGGATGTGAGGCTGCAGCTTACTGGTTGACTTTTGCTTTACCAGGAAGTGGCAGGCACTGAATGCCTTGGCCACTTGTTCTTGGAAGATAATTACGGGGCTTACAGCTTGATGGTCCTTTGATTATCTGAATTTGACTTCAAATAGATTTGCTTTCTGATTGCAGAACTACTCATTCTTACAACTTGTGTTTTTTAAGAACTTCAAAAAAGAAGATTTTTCCAAAGTTCTCTCAATTGCCCCAGTCTGTATTGGATGTGAGCATCCAATACTGAAATTATATTAGAAATTCAGATTTGCCAGGTCATGAAAAAAAAGTTAAGAACCAAACCAGATTTTTTTTCTATACAAAATATATATTTAAGACAACATCATATGTCTTGGCCTAATAAATTTGGCTCACTACATTTGCACAGCCCCTCAGTGTGTAGATAGTGCTGTTTCAGGGCTACAGGTAAAGCAGCAGCTTCCTTATGGAGGTGCAGCTATAAATACACCAGCACCCAACCAGCAGAACAAGTTTCTTGCTGGTGTATTTTCTGTGGAAGCATTTTGTCAACTTGGAAATACCATAAAAAGTAACTCCTGGGGGATCACTGCTGTCATGTCTGAAATTCAGTTTTGATGAGAGTCAGTGTTTCCTGGAGTTTTCAGACTGGTGGAAGCACATGGTTTGGCAAGAACCTCTGGAGGTCATCTTATCCAGCCTCCTGCTCCACAAATGTTCAGTTCCAGTGGATCAGGAGCTTTACATCAGAAAAAGCTTCTGAATAATATGCACTGGGACAGATTTATTCCCAACTGCCTGCTACTTGGCAGCTGCAGGCCTGGTGGATTACACAGAAGTCTGTTAGTTCTGATGGGAGGAGACCTGTTAAAGATGGAAGGACTGGGGTAAGGGGACTGCAAGGGACTTTGCTCTGTAAACAGTGGGAGCAGATGCCAGCAGGTGAACCACAGGCAGTGCTGATGGGACGTGCAGAGGCCAGGGAAGAGGCCCTGAGTAGCAGTAAAGGCTTCAGGCAGTGAAGGAAAGCTCCAGAATGCACTTTCCAGGCTGTTAACTCCAGATGTCAACAGAGATGACATCAGGCTGGCACTGTAGGATTATATTTTTGTCTGGAAGAAATGAGGCCAGCATTCCTGGAAATGTCAGGCAAGAATGCTGTGCAGAAAGCTGCAATTTCTAGATTGTTCCCAGGGTTAGCAAGAAGTTCCTATAATGAGCAACAAAGTACATGGCAAGGTTTCCATCACCTCGTGTCACAAACTGAAGCAAGATAGCTTAATAAGGTTCAGAGCTGATGAAAACTCATTTTCCATGGAACTTTTCTTACAGTAGGTTTTTCAATGTCTAATAGTGCACACACCATTTCTCTCTGCCCTGGGATTCTTCAGTAACTAAAAAAAAATGTTGAGCTCTGCTTTGATCTTTATCTTTCCCCTAGCTGCAGTACGAGATGATTCTCCAGCTGCCTCTCCAATGCTGGGGTCAGTTAAGCTAACAGAGAACTCTGAGACCAGAAATTTGTGTCAAAATTTGGCTGAGACTCAGATACTCAGAAGTGACTATGGTGAGCTTCGGCACAGCCTGCAGATACAACACTTGCTGAAACACTTCTGTTTAAAATCAGGCAATCCTGGAGGTGCCTGATCTCCCTTCTCCTCCCTTGTCTGATCTACTCTGCATTTCCTCTCTTCAGCTCTACAGTAAAGGACTCCAGGGATAGAAATTAGGATTCTGCAATAAATTTAGCTTACAAAAAAGCTGGAGAGGGACTTTCTACATAGGCAGGTAGTAATGGCTTTACACTAGAAGAGGGCAGATTTAGATGAGAGATAAGGTAGAAATTCCTCAGTGTGAATGTGGTGATGCACTGGGGCAGGCTGCCCAGAAAAGCTGTGGATGCCTCAGCCCTGGAAGTGTTCAAGGCCAGGTTGGATGGGGCTCTGAGCAGCCTGGTCCCATGGAAGGTGTCTGCCCATAGCAAAGAGATTGGAATTAGATGATCTGTAATTTCCCTTCCAACCCAAATATCTTGAGGAATGTATGATCTGTTTCTCCTTTCTTTACTATGCAGTACAGTTTGCTCTCTCTGTTCAGGGGTGTTGGCACGACATATCTGGGTTCACAGTGAGGTCTCTGCCAAGTGTAAGTGGAGTTTTTAGTACCTGGTAGACTGAGATTTTCACACTCACTTGACATTGCTTCTCACCATGGTTGTAGCCCTCTTCCAGCTCCCACAGAGACACTTCTGAACATCTGTTCCTCCTGACTGGGCATCCAGGGCATCTTTTCTTGTCCAGGCCCTACCACAAAGTTTCCATGACCACTTTTCTATGTGTAGACCAGACCTGTCCACTGACAGATGCAGCTGAGCTCACAAGGGGAGCTCACCAGGCATCCTGGGCACTGTGCAGGAGCGGAGGAAGAGAGGCTGTGGGCAGCCCCTTGTGTGACTGTCCCTGTAAGGGGACATGGGCATGGTGTGCATGGTGGGTGTGTCTCTGAGACTGTGTCACCCGGGCAGGCATTCCTGTGGAGGCAGCTGTAAAACAGAGTTGTGTTCTTTTATATCAGAGCAGCTTCCTCAAAGTTCCTGGTAAGGAAAGACAGAATTTGCTTGAACTTTGGCAACTTTAAAGGTTGGCAAATGTTCCTAGGGGGTTGTCTGGGTTCCCTGTGGAGTTGCCTTCTCCTTCTTATGTGTCTGCAGGCTGTCAAGGAATTCCAGATGATTCACTAGGACAAGAAAAGGGTTTTTTATTTTCCTGTTAGTTTCATCTGATTGGGTTAGCTACTCTTGTCTTAACCATATTTACCCTCAAAAATGGCAGTTTTGGAAAAAATCACTGTTATAAAATGTGTGGGTGAAATGCATTCACAGCAGTAGTTCTGTGTGGCCTTGATTCATGTACTACCTTCTGAAATTATTGCAGAGTAAATTTGTTTCTGGCAGGGAAAGGAGTGGAGACCTTCCAGGTCAAAAGCAAGTGAATTATTCCATGGACTCCAGTGGGGCCAGGATTTACCTTTCAGCATATATACTTTCAGTCTACTTTTTAGCTGCTGTTCCTCTGTCATTAAATAACGATTTGTCACAGATGGCTATAATATAGGAAGAAACAGTAGATAGTTCTTGGGTTTTAATTCCCCTTGAAAAAAATATTAGAATTTAAACATTTCCAGAGAAGTTCAGTGTAGCACAAAGCAGTGGGTTCCAAGTCCCCAGCCATCCTCCTTTTGAGGGTGGTTTTGTTGGCCAGCTGTAGCTGTTCCTCATGGACTGAACATCCACGGCTTTCCCAGAGATAATGAGGCACTTAGGGAGCAGAGTTTTCCATTTGGTTTCACCCCAAAGGAGACCAGGTTGTGGGCTCTCCGGCTGCTCCACAGCGTCAAGCAGAAGATGGTGAGAGGAAGATGAGTTTTGAGCCCAAACTGCTGATTTGAACAATAGCACAGGCTCACAGAGAGAAAACTGAGCTGCTTGTGAAATAGCTCCAAAGCAGCCTTCATTTACAGCTGGCACTTTAAGCAAACCAGAGGCTGTGTCATTTGAGAAGTGTCTTATAAACAGTGGCTGTTCAGGAGAAATTTGGCCTGTGCAAAATGAGTGTACACAGAGACTACAAATCCACCATCCCTTCTGAAATATCTCTTCCATATTTCAGCTGTTGGAGGCTCCTGTCAGGAGGTGCAGGCGAAGTGTCAAACCCAGCCCATTCCCTTTAAATGATGGGTTTTGGTTCCAGGGAAGATTGCACCTTCTGCTAAAAATCTTATGAGCTTTTTTTCTTCTTCATTTTCCCCCTTTCAATCACTGAGGACATTCACATAGAACAGGATGGTTGTTTTTTACTGTTCTTCCTTGTCCCTATAGCATCTTCCCTAGATAAGAACACAGTTGCAGTGGGTGTTGCAACCAGTCACAGAAGTGATTAAATGTCAAAAAAGTAGATGTTAAATTAATGTGAAGAGAGGCAGCACTAACATTTGGGACTCCCACAAAATAGGATTTTTATGGTGATGGCGCTTCAGTGCTGAAAGGCAGAAAAGAAATTGAAACGGAGTCAGTGGTCCATAGGAGATGCAGCACCCAAAAACTGTGCTGGGAACTGCTTTGGCAGTTAACATTTAGCTTCATTGAAACTAATGGAGGAAAGAAAATATGAATAAATAGTCTGGAAGGTTTTTCTTTCATTGCAGTTAAGAGGAAAGGGACACAGTTAAATGATGGCTGAACATTTTATTGTGAATTATAGCAATTGCAACACCGTTGTATATGCCTGCATATGTGCTGGTGAGCATATTTCTATAGACAGGCACGTAATTGATACAAAACTGCAGGCAGATTTGCAAATTCAGAATTACTTGCTACTAACTGAACATATTCACTTGCCTTTTGCTGTGAATTGAGACTTTAATTATTTGGGCTTAAATGTTTAACACTGTGTATCTACTTTGTCTATTTTTTAACAGAAGTGTCAAACAAAAGGTTTCGATGTTGCAAAATGGGAAAGGAGAAAAAAAATGGCCCAAGTCATCTTTGAAATATTTTCATGAAAACTGTAATGCCACTAGAATCTGAAGGAGGGCAGTCAGTATATTATCACCTGCAGGAAACTTCAAAGTTTGAACTTAAATTATAAGCACTGGGCAAAATTAAAACGGAACTAAACAAGCCAGGTAGAAACTAGTTAGCATTTGGCAGATCTGTTCACTCATGATTAGATACTTATACTTGGTCTTTTCCGCCCAACAAGGTTGTAGTTTGTACAACCTACCTTGACCCAGCTAAATTTGCCTAAAGTTTTCCCAGTCACTGTGAAATCCAGCTGGTAGGGGAGCTGGGCAGAATGCTTCCTGGGCACACTGGGCAGAGCTGGTGTCCTTTGGGAAATGTCTTCTTGTGTCATGTAGCTTTTGGGACTACACAGGCAAGAGCAAAAATGCACTGGTTTGGGATTTTAGAATTATTTCCCTTTTAGAAATGCTGTTCATTTTTAATGCACAAGTTACAAGTTTTTGCTGAGGAATGTACAGAAGTTTATAGTATGTAAGGCACTATGGCAGGAGTTCAAACAGGCTTCAGTCATAATGACAGGCAACTTATCCATTTGGCTTCCTATTTCCTGGGATTTATTCTGCTGTTCTGATAAACTGTGATTTCAAACACACTTGAAGTGCCAGTGCAGGTTAATAGCCCCTTCTCCTACACTGAAACACATCACTGAGAGTAGAGAACACTGTGCTTTGTATCTGTCTCCCAGGGTGAGGGAGAGAATAGCTGAGAGGTGTGGGGCTCTGCCCACAAACACCGGCTTACATCTGTCAGCTGAATTTGGAGTGGGAATCAGATCCAGAACACAGATACCTGAATTTAGGTGTCTAATCTCCCACACTAGGCACGAGGACTTAGTTATGGCAGTCAATGGAGCTGGGACCATGATTCATCTCAGGAAATGTAGGTATCCATCCTCTGTTGAGCTGAATCCCTCCTGGCAGTGGGAGGTGGGACACTGAGCTCATCCTGTACACATCAGGGTACACAGCTACAGCCTGGAAGCTCTTCCCTGGCAAGGATGCGCTGATGGCAGGGATTCGGTCTCCCGCTGCTGCATTGTTTCTGCAGTTTAATGAGAGGGGCGGGCTGGACCCCCCCGCCGGCAAAGGCTGGAGCTGCAGAGCCCTCCGGAGAGTCCGAGCGTGTGCAGGCAAGCTTCATCCCTCTGTGAGGGGTGGGTGAGCACATTAGACCTTATTTAGGCAGTCAAAATGGCACTCAAGGCTGTGCAATAAAGAAACAACATCTCTCTGTTAAAATTATTTTTACAACCTCTGTTGTTGCGTTCAGACAAATAGACTTTACCGAGCCTTCTTGGGATTCGAAACATTAGTATCTACCACTTACGTCTGAAGCTATGTTTTAGATTTTATTTTCCAAACAAAAGAGTAATTTAAAATTATGCAAATAAACTGCCAAAGCAAGGCATTATGCAGATTTGTGAGGCAGGCAGCAGAGTGTTAACCCTTTGGGCTGCAGCTTGCTGCAGAGGACACGCTGCTGCAGCAGCTCTTCATTAATTCCTTCCAGCCCTTGAGCTCTTTAATTACAACACTCCAGTGGCAGGGCCTGAGGTGTGAGGCTCAACCCCTGCTCAGCCCCATTGCCAAGTGGATTTAGGTGGATGGAGGAGCTGTGTTTGCTGCATTGTTCACCTCACAGTCCTGCCCAGCACAAGCTGTACCCAAATCCGGCCTGGGCGTCTCAGAAAAGACAAGTGTTGTAACTGTCATCCGTAGTTTCATATGGGTTGTTTCCAGAATATATGAAGTGGCTGTCATGGGAGAAATATTAAATTGCTTTTCAAATGTCAGCACTGCAGTAACACTTTAAAAACAATTGACACTGTCAGCTAGAAGTCCTCTAGCTTGCTGGCCTGGCTGGTATACACAAGATGCACTTGCAACCTTGACTTGCTGGAGGAAAGCTATTAAAAGAACTCCATGTTGCGCTAATTTGTGGATTCAATAGCTCATTATCCCACCCAGCTATAAAGGTGGTGGGAATAACTCTCAGTCAGGAACAGATGGGTTTTGATAGAAATCCAAGGTCTGATCTGCTCTGGAAGTTTGCCCTGATCTCTGCAACTGATGCCAACAGCTGACATAGCCACACTGGTGCAAGCAGTAGTGCTGAGCAAGAAATCCAGTGTTTTATAGCAGTAAAGTTTGGCAAATGGCAAGAGCAGGCAAATCCCCAACATGCACATGGATGTAAGTGCAGCTGATCTCTAGTGGAGGTGCCTGATGCTGGGTTAAAATAGTGGCGGCCAAGCCTGGGGATAGAGGGAGAGTTCACATCAGGCAGTTTTGGAAGGCCTGGGTTTGTGCCTCAGTCGCACCCGTGTGGGATGCCAAGCCCTGTGAATATTGGATCTGTTCAGCATCAGGCAGGGATGGATCCTGGTGAGGGCAGGAAGGAGTCTGGCTGCAGTATGGACCAGCAATGAGCAATGAGCAATCCACATTTGCTCCTGCAGTCCAGTTCATAGAATCTTACAATATATAGAATCATGCAATCAAAGTTATTCATGGCTTTTGAGGAGAGAGCTTACAGAGCAGTGCAGATTCCAAGGAAAACACTGAGAATATGTATTTCTGTAGAGAATTACTTCAGTAACAATGTCTCAGTGCTGCTCCAGGACATAGATGTAATCTGGGTTTCTCTCTTGCCCCCTCCTACACCCAAACTCTTTGAATTTTTCTCCACTCACCAAATTGCTCCCTCACTTTCTATCTAGTTAAAGGTGTCACTTCAAGCCGCCTCTCAGAAGCTGCCTGTCTCAGCCAGTACACAATACTGAATAAACACTTTAAGATGTTCAAACCTGGATGCTTCAGTGAATTTGCAGGCTTAAAACCTATGGCCATTTTTAAATGGCCATGGTTACACATGTGTGAGCACAAAGGTTAGCTCAGTTTAGCTACTTTGGATTTGCTTGTTCTTAAGAGCATTTTTGGCACAAAAATGTGATGTGTCTCACGTACTTGGAAAGAGTTGTCCAAAGCACATGATCTACATCTGTTGGTTTTGATATGCCAGAGGAGCTGCAGAGGAGATGCAGAGATCAGAGAATACATTGTTGCTGTGTATATTTGTTTTTAAATTTGGATTTTCTGTTTTAAATTTGGAGTTTTTCTGTTGCTCAGCAATTTAAGCAATGGGCTGATGGTCTGGTTAGTAAAAAAAAACATGAAACCCACTTATACTGGTTCAGGTTTTGTTAGTTTTGGAGGAAAAGGATATAAGGATAAAAAGCTGAAAAGTATATAAATCAGACACTGCTGCTGTACTGCCAATGCCTGGCCAGCTTAAAAGAACTAAACTAGTTTAAATAGACAGAAACACTGTTTTATGATGGCAAACAAGACTGAGCACAAAGACCATGGAAGGAAGTTGCTAGGAAACGTCTACGGTACTCTGGAAAAGTTTTGCAATGCAAGCACCTCTAAGAGTTGTCACCACCTGCCAGCCTGGGCATTTCCTAAATACAGCAGTGTAAAAGTATAGTACACATTGATTTTCTATAAATGCAGCACCAGGAAATGCCTTACAGCTCATTTTAAATCAGTGCAGCTTCAGGAGACTGTAAGCTGTTCCCAGAACCGGCCCTGAAGACTCAACACTAAGGCCCTGTCCACAGTAACACTGAAGCCATGATTTGTGTGTCTAGGCAAGGAATAACCAGACTGCACTCATATTAATTAGGTTCTTAGCAAAGATCTTTGCTTCTGTGAGCTCTAACCTTGTCCATGCTGAGATTTCAATAAGGTAGCTATAAGCTAGACTAGCCCTCTTCAGGCACGGCCAGGGAGCTTTCTCCTTTGCACTGAGCCACAGGGCGGTTTTGCCAGCAGAGATTTCCTGGAGGCAGGCTGCCCTCTCAGGTGGGTTCTCTGCCTCAGGATGCTTCAGAAAGTTGAGGTGCATCACACAAAAACTTAACAACTGCAGGTCCACAGTGTTAGTGTGCATATGTTAAAACCCCAATTTTGGTGCCAAGTAGTTGTAATTATGATGATATCTTAGTCCTTTTAACACTTGATTTCTTTAGTATGGCTACTTTATAGTTTAACCGTTTAAGCCCATTTCTGTGAGTAAGCTCGTAGGTGAAACACTGGGGAATCACCAGGGACCACGTTTTCCTTTCATCATGAATTCATCTGTGAGTGCACCTCATGACTGGGATTAAGACAGGAAATGTCTATCAGGCATTGCTAGGATTGCTTGTCTACACACTTCCTTGGTAGCTTTTTGCAAAAATGGATGATGTGAGCTACAGTGATGGAGGAATGGCTGCTGTGAGCACAATGAACAGAGCTGTGAAATTTCTAGTCTGTGAAATTCCATTTGTGTGGGAACCCCCTGAAGGTGTGTCACCAGCAAACTCCTGCCTGCCACCACCTGTCCTTGTTGTACTGTTCATTCTGCACTCCTCCCTGCCCACCTGGCAAAACGGCCCATCATGCTAAAAGCCATTAGCACTCAGAAGGTGGACAAGGGGATTTCCTGCTCCTTCAAAGACAAGCAATAAATTAAGAGAAATAAGAAATACATGCTAAACCTGAGGGTACTCCTTTAAAGAAAGATTCCTTTTATACCAACAGGGCTCATTCCACAAAAAGAAGGCACTCCAGAGAAGATGTCATGCTGATATGCAATACTGATAGACGAAGTATAGCTCTTATAGGATTTTCCATTCTAGCCTGTCTAGTCTAGTGACACATAAAAAAGATCCAGATCTTCAGTTTAACTTAAAAAAAACAAACCTCTTAAGACATCCTTTTTTACACAGCATATAATTAATATATATGGATTCAGCACTGGCTATTCCTGACAGGTTTAGACTAGCTCTGTACTTGATGGTCTAGCAGCCTTTGTGAGCTGCTTCCGTGCGAGATGCTGTGGGAGGGAGGGCTCCAAAACAGTCTGTAAAGGCAAGAACTCAGCTGTTAATTTAAAGAAAGCCTTTCGTTTCTGGAGCAAGAAAACTATGTGAGAGCTATAGCAACATCTGGAGTTTTCTTAGTTCAAAGAAGGTTTTTCTGCATTTCAGAAAGGATTATGTGTATGCACAGAAAGCATTTCCAGTGGAGTTACTAGAGTAAGGTCACATCCAAAGACTCTCAGATTCCACACTTGGTGACTCAGAAAGCAGCACTCACATCACATGCTTTTACAGCAGTAATATTCACCCCTGAGCAAGTTCCCTTCACCTTCCTTAGGGCAAGTGAGGAGAAAGGAGGACCCAATGGACTCAGGTGGATAGCTGCTGATAGCAATAGCCACGTCCTAGCAGCACCTCTCTGCTCTGTTGGCTGCAGAGAAAATTTAGAGGGCAGTGGATGTGTTTGCTGTAGATCTGAAGAAGTTTGAAGAGGGCGAAGCCCATCAGGGTGCCTGCTGACTGCATCTGGGAAGTCATGTGCTTTCCCTGCACTGAAGACAGAGCCACCCCACATGGGTGCTGAGTGACACAGGTTCCACTTGGATGACTGAAGTGGGCACCTCTTGACACTGCCCATCCTGCCCCTTTGGAAGGCACAGTTGGCCCGAGGCAAGGATGTGCTCCTGCCGTGAATCATGTCCTCAGCCACACGAGTCCATGTGTCGCCACGTCCCTTGGTCTCTGTGCTCACCGCAGCATGGGCCTGAGGCTGGTGCAGAGCAGACAGGCCCTGGGCAGGTCTTGCTCACATGCAGGGCAGCTGAGTAGTGAGGAGAAACAGGAAAGGCGAGTTCAAAGGCAGGTGTGACACCGGGAAAAGGTGACACAGTAACACCCAGCCAGCAGGCACAGCCCCGAGCAGTCCACTGGTGTCCAATGGAGCCCTCACATCAGGATATATGGTAACACCTTATCTCCAGCTGGAAATGAGAAGGGTCTTCTCCAAAGTATCCAACACAGGCAGGACTGTTAGAGGCAGGATTCCAGAGCAAACCTAAGCCTTGCTCATCACCACTACATCCTTGTGCACAGCTAATTGCCTCTTCCAAAGCATCAGCCCTCACAGACCTGAGCCTGGGAGGTGCAAAGCATCTGCGCCATCTCAGAGATCAATGCTTCTGAAAAAAGGTGTGATTGTTACGGCTCATCAAAGCACAGGCTTAACTTTAAACTCCTCAGTCATACAAGTAGTTACTGTCTGACCCTGTCTCACACCCTCAGTGTTGCCAAAGGAGGAGGGAAAGAATTGAAATTTTACACCGTGGCATATGGAGTGATTCAGAATTCTTCTAAAATGGAGATGGTGAGAATGTTTTTGTCAGTTCTTTGATCCCTTTCAAAACTAGAACCCCCTGGATGTGGTTAGAGAGGGCTCATGCTGTGAGCTGGAGTTTTTGTAATCACTGCTGACTGGAACTGCCTGTCAGTCTGATTTGTGCATTTTTTCAGTCTGTTTTATAATACAATCAATTTGCTGTTCCCACATTGTAAGAGATACTTCACAAGTTTCTTGGGAGAGGACACCAAGCTGCAAGGCTAATTCATTTTCCCTCTCAAATAAGAATTTTCCATTTTTTCTTCTTAAACTATTTCATTTTATAATTACTCACAGAGGCTGAAAATTGATTCAACAAATCTCGGGTAATCTCCAGGTGTTCCCCAAATTGGAAACTAGCAATTGAAAAGAGAAAAAAAAATTGAATACAATAGAAATTCATAAATTGAGGAACTTATTTCATGATCCTTAAGTGGTTAAACATCTCTTGTAGAGTGGCACATCAGGATGTATTTCCAGGTAGGTGTTCACAACCCTGTGAGTGGCCCTAAACCACTGCAGAAACAAGAGAATAGAAGCCCTTTGATTTCAGCCACCAGCCTTATTTACCTCTGCACTGAGGATACTGAAGGTAAAACTTCTGAGACTCTAGGATAGACTTACTGAAGAAATTAAGGCTGGCACACATTTCACCATGCTTAGTGCCATGAGGTTGGACCTGCAAGCTCACAGCTCATTCTTCTGAGCCACTGATGTTGCTGCACCTTGCCAAGGAGATTCCCCAATGCAAAGAAGAACTGCTTATCCTCCTTTAAACAGGGTAGAATGAAAAGGAAGGCAAAATTAGGACTGAGGTTTTCTTGTCATCACAAGAGCCCATGCCTTGCTCCATCTGTGTGGAGAAAAGCTGTGACAAATGATGAGAGGCTGTGGTGAGACCTGGCTGCCACAGGAAGACACTGCGAGTGGCCTGGAGGGTACAGCTGATGCTGATGGTAACTCAGTTCTTATCAAAACTGACAATTTTTTTTCTTTCTAGCAGAACAGACAGGAGTGTAAATATTTCACATAATCACTGATTTCACTGAAACTTTGACAGCATTATCAAGTACTTTTAATCCTTTTTGATTTTATATGTATCCCATAAAACTTCCAAATACCAGGATGTAAAAAAGGACTTCAATATCAAGAAGATATTTCTATTCTGTTCCAAATTTGGAATGAAAGGAGGGGTGAAATAATCAGCTCTCCCAAGAAAATGTGACATCTCACACAGCTCTAACCATTCTTGCATAACTCTTAAGGAGCCCAGTGATCTCTGCTGGACAAGTCTCCTCCTGCACTCAGTGGTGCTGAAAACATCCAGCACACATGCCACAAAGGGAATTCTCATTCACATCCTATTGGATGCTCAGGATCACCTTCCAGGGCAGCAGCACCAATTGCCAATACCATCTTTTGGGGAAGTACTTTCTGAAGCTCACTGATAGAAATGTAGAGGTCGTCTCTTACTGCTCAAGTAACCTGGGCACATCTCTGACAAGTGGGTCAGAGATGGACCCATCCTTTGGAAAAGAGAAAACAAAAGGCACATGCAAACTGTTTTCTGTTGAAGAGAACATGGATGTTGAAGAAATGAGGGAGTTCTTGTTAAAAGAGAGCTCTCTCATATTGCACTAGCACATTGATTTCTACTGCAGCAAAACTGAATTTCATTTGTAGAGGGCTCTGCCGGAGAGCAGCAGATATCAGACCATTGACTGGCAACATAGAATGCAGGTTTTTGTAGCAAATAACATTTTGTTTGCACTTGGGTGGACAAGATATCTACGATGGAAGAACAAGACTGAATAGATACATTACACATTGAATTACACAGGCACCAGTGGCTCTTGTCACTTGTTCTCAGATGAGGTTTGTACCTGGGGTGTTGTCCATGGCTCGCTAATACCACCTATCTTGTTCATCCACCTGAGAACTGGAAAGCACAAATAATTACCATTTTCAGCTACTCCACAACTTACACTTCTTCTGGGTGCTCAGTTAGCTGAGCTTTTATATTAAATGGGAGCAGTAGGAATACAGTAATGTTGGCCGAAAACAAAAGCTGAAGCAAGGGGATTTTCAGAGCAGCTTTAGGGTCTGAAAACTGCTGCAATTCTCCTGGTTTTGCTACAGAAAGGTGGGGTGGAATCCTAGAAATTACACTGGTTGTGACAGAGAAAAAAAATTCAATTCATCAGCAGGCTGCTCTCTTTAAGCATTGCAGCAGCTTTCAGATACCTTTCAGATGCCTTTGGGAAGAGGGACTGGCTTGGTGGAGGGAGTGAGGAGCTCTCCCATAGCATCACCCCTCTAAATGTGCAGGATGACAAGCAGATGCTGCAAGCCCAGGTGGTCTGCACTGCCCCACCAGCTCAGCAGCAATGGCAGGGGTGGCCCAGCCAGGCCAGGCCCTCATGTGAATGAGCACCACTGACACTCCACTGATGGGTTTTGCCCTCCCCAGTGTGGTGCTGCAGGATGCTTTGGTCAAGATCCTGCATACACATGGGATAAAGCATCTTTAGCAATGATGCTGGGTAGCATGGTGCCCTGAAGAATGCTGGGGAACAACCTGTCACTGCTTTAATTGCCTTCAAACATGCACAGCTAGAGTGAATAATACTATGGACATGTCAGGAACTGATTAACTGGTTTGCTGTGAAAGGGAAGGGTACCATTCCTTTTCTTCCACCTGGCCTGTTTAGACCAGACCTTGTTAGGAAGACGGACATTTATTCACTTAGTTGTAAGAAATTATGGTCCTGCCTCTCAGATCCTCACCACTATGTGCCAGAGGGAGAGCAAGAGTGGGAGAGAGCCCAGGATAATGCAGGAATGTTGATAGGAAGACATGTTAGGACAGCACTAGGAAAACAAGGAAAAGACAACTCTTTAAAAGTTGACTAAGCATCAGTGTGTCTGAGCAGCAGCTTGAGGAATCAGTGCAAAATATTTGATGAATCATTTAATTTTGAATTGAAGAAATTCAATTGCTCCATTATGAGTTTCAAGTGGAGAAAAAAAATCCTTGAGGAAAGATATAAAAAGCAATTACTGATATAATGTGAATATTTTTCCTATGAAGGTTAAAGAGTGTTAAATATGTTGGTAAAACCAAGAGAATAACAAGGATGTCTCATTTACATAAACAGTGTGTTGACAATCCAGAAATAGCATCCCCAGGAGTTAATGCCACAGGTTTATATGGGAAGTCAATGCCATTCCAAGAAGCAGGAGGCTGAGCTGGAGCCTGACACCCTGGGTCTAGTCCAAGCCTTTCAGCAACACTTGGCTGGACACAAAGGTGCACAGTTACATGGCTAATTACTTCCACACCATACGGAAATTAGAAGAGGAGAAAATGATCATTATTATCCATTTGAGCACGTGGTTACCTGAATGCAGTGTGTGGCTTCAGTGTTCTGAATGCAATTGCACTCTCAGTTAAACAGCACCTGGCTTTCTGTCTGAGGGTGGGGCCAGACTCAGCTTCAAGTGATATCCTTGTACTAAAGAAGGTGACTGGGGTGTTAAGAGATTCTGGCTGATACCTGTAAATAAATCAGTGCTTCAGACACTGTTAAAACCTGATAGTTCTGAAAATATGTTGACCACACTGTGATTGATCTGTACCTGCTGAACTTGATGCGTTCTTGCTAAAAGAGACCAAGAGAAACGTGAAGGAATGGTTAATTCAGGCATTGTGTTTGAAAGGGCAAAGAAGTCAGCAGTGCTTCCAGCCCTGGGAGTTAGATTTTGGGGTTTTGGAGGTTTCGGGTTGGGGTTTTTGTTTAGTGGGGCTGTAGGAGGTGGGGGTTTTTTGCGGGGGAAGGGAAGGTTTAGGGGGGTTTTTTTGAGTTTCAGGTCAAATGGAGTATCTTCAAGTCCACCTCTGTGGACTAGCCCGGTAATTCAGTGGTCTCTGTGGACTCAGAGAGATCCCTGACTCTGCACTGTGAGCCAGGGCAGACAGTTATACCTGACAGTAAGCAATAAAGGACATCTTCCAGTTTCCATCTTATATTTCAGGAGCTTCTCAGCTTCATGAGTAGCAGGAAGACCTTGACAGCCAGGGATGCTTAAGGAGCCAAAGAACCTACAAGGTGTTTGACTTGTCTGTGTTGAGATGTTGTCTTTGAGGTCACTGTGGGAGTGGTTCAAGACAACCTGTGAGACTGACAAGGGCTGGATCAGACATGGATGCTGTAGCACATGCACTCCCCTTCTTGTCCTCCTCATGCCAGGTCAGACTGGACTGTGCAGACTCCCCAGGAATGCAGCAGATGTGGGACAGGAAGATTTCCTATTCCATTGATAATTAAAGGCAGTTTCAAAACAGCACTTGCAAGTTAGGCTTATTAGTGGAGTCACTTCCTTGATAGCCCCAAACATGAGGCCTGCTCTTAGCAGAAGTCAAAATTCACCTTGGGTTCACTGGGGAGGTCCCTACCTGCTTAAGCTGAAGCATTCATCATACTACAGTGTTGTTACCCTGCTGATTCTCCATGTCCCAGTAACATGCAGCATCCATGAATCAGCAAGCCACCAGCAGCTCCACATTGCACCTACAGCACCAGCTGACTTGCAGTGAAGGACAAACATTAAGAGATCCTCTCTAGCAGAGAGTACTGGAACTGCCCCACCAGAAGCTGCAGTGACACACTGTGTGGCAGAAACGTAGCTGAGTTCTTTAAATGACAGACAGCACACCGTCAAGGTGGAGTTGATCTATACTCAAAACAATTCTTATCCATCCATCTACCTTCTAAGAAGTGTTTGGTGCTCCTTTCAAGTGGGGCCAGCTAGGCAGAACCACAGAAATGTGAGTGCCACTTCCCTGTGCCTAAGAATCATCTGCTCTACTGTGGTGACACTGGCACAGTCACATGCACGAGGTTGGTTATTCCTCCAGCGTGGGCCCATAATTACCCATCCATGCCCAGAAGGGCAGGCAAGCTCTCCCTCAGCTCACAGGAAATAATTACAGAGTAGCTCACCTTCCTGCAGTACAAACCCTTTCCTGATACATCCTGGAGGCACCAGCAGCATTACTCACAGTAGCTGATGTTTCCCAGCCTGATTCTCATGCCCTGGCTCAGCCATCCATTCCACTGCCATCTGAGGCTGCTCCAGCCCAGGACAGCACGTTCATGCAGGGAAGTTGGGGAGGAAGTGGAGGACATGGCTTTGGCTGTGGGAAGCAGCCTGCCAAGAAATGCTTGTTTAATACATGGCAGATCAGCCTGCCTCAGGAGTGAGCTGTTTCTGTAAATCAAATAGCTTCTCATGAGTTAGGTGCCCAACCCTTATTACAGGGTTGTATATTTTCAGAAATTGCTGTAATTCAGCAATTTTTATTGCTAACATTTGTTGGTTTTCATGTATCTCCCTGAGGTGGAATCTGACTCCTTAGAACTATTAAGACCATGGGTTTCTGTGTAATGCCAGCATCCAAAGGAGTGAAAGCCTGGAAAGAGATACCAGGCAACCCATCCTCATTTGCCAGGAGACAGATCAGTCCTTCTTTTCTGAATGCTTTTGAGGTCACCTTTCCTAAAAATGACATCCACAGACTGTAAGCTCTGTGGAGACACTACTGGAAATCATGTATGGCTGAGAATGCTGAAATTAAATTTGTAATACTCAGCTGCTGTCATCTGCAAACAGTGCTAAGTGGTAGAAAGAGACAGCAACCAACTTCCAAAGCTCTTTCCAAGTACGTGTGATCAAGAGAGTCACTTGTCAGCCACAGCAGGTGCCCACTTCTGCTCAGCCCCTAGGAAGTCACGCTGAGGATGATTGCCATGCAGATCTTTATAGAAATTTCATAAAATATAAGATGAAAAAAAATTATTGGGTTGTCTAGTCTAGCTACCCATCCATCTCACACAAGTGCAAAGTGAACGATTTGCAGCAGAAGACCAAAAGTTTAAAATGTGTGGGGGTAACAAAAAACAGCAATAGAAGCATGAAAAAAGCTCTTTACCAAAATGCAGTTATTGCTTAGCTACTGCAGTAATGGGAAACAAGGCTACAAATTACTTTCAGAGCTCTGTATTTCCATAGTTTTAAAAACTACAGCCCATTATTCAGAGCATTACAAAAACATCCTGCCTGCAGATAGCTTTTATGTTTTTGTAACTGATTGCAAACGTAAGTGCAGATATGTGGTTGGTGTGAGAGAGCCCTTGGGCATGAGCAGCTCCACACAGAGGTGTTTCATGAAGTCTCTGTAAACCAGTGTTGCCACCCTTGGATTAATTAATTCCATAGTGGGGACTTGTTTCATCCTACTGCAGGATTTCCTGGGAGGTTTTGGGACACAGTAAGACAAGGCAAAGCACAGACTGTTCCCAAGGCACGCCAAGAGCACTGCTGGATACTGCACTTCTGTGCTTCTGCCTGTGATGATGGGTGGGAAAGGCAGCAGCAGAGAGCTTAGCAAGTGCCTGCTTGGTTGATTTGTGTCCACACCCGCCTGCATAGGGGATGTGGTGAGGCCCTCTGAGGTTATTTTGCATGCAGGTCCCTCTGCTCAGGGTTCTGCTTGCAGGCCATGCTGATACTCTCCTGGTCTGGGGACAATCTCCCTGGAGAAGCATTCCTGTGGGGAAAGGTTCACAGCCCTTGGCATAAAGATGCATCCCAAAGGAGGCAGCAACCTACAAGCCACCCTTGTACCACCTTGTACCCTTGTACCTTGTACCACCCAAGCAATCCTCAACCCCCAGTTTCATGTGCCAGGAAGGTTTAACTTCAAATTATTTGTGAGCTGTGGCTTTCCCTGCAGAAATTTTGTTTTGATACACACCCCTATGTTCAGCATCTTTGCTTTGTAGTGTCTCCTGCAGTCCCTATTTGTGTATCAGAAGGAAGATGGAGCTCAATGCTCAGTTCAAGTGATCTGCTATAGACCTCATCTCTTCAGACTGGGCTTGGCAAACAAAATCTCCTCTGGGAAATAAAGGGTTCAGTCTCACCAGGCAAGAGAGAACCCATGAAGGACTCTTTCATGTACAGCTGAAGAGAACAGAGAGAGTCAGAGTTGTAAAGACAAAATGGTGCCATCAGAGGGGTGTACAGGCTCCATACAGGAGGGACCCTTCACATCTTGTCAGCCTTTGAAATGAGCTTTTAAATAAAAGACTGGCCTTCAGAACAAAAAAGTGATGCCTTTTATGAGTAATAAAGCACAAAGCATTTTCTAATGGATGAAACTACCATTCAGTATAAAATAAGCTGGCTCTTTTGATTTATTGATAAGACAAATTCATTTTTCACCTTGGGAAAATAACACATCATTTGGCTCGCCACTGGGCAGATGCCAGAGAGACAAGGGTGTTGGGGCTGCTGAGGCTGGGATCAGCTTTTGTGTCACAGGCCAATCTGAGGCCAGCCATGTTTCATGTCCTGGGCTGCAGCACTTGTCAGAGGTGATGGGATGGAAGCTGATGGTCAGTGTCACGCTGGAATTGTGGGCAGTGCTGGAGGAACACTGTGTGTGAAACTGCACGCAAGTCATGGCCCGTGGCCCCGCTCATGTCCAGCCCCCAGCACGTCCCACTGCCGTGGGCTCTCTAGGCCGCGCCGGGAGCTGCAGAGGGGCTGCCATTGAGCATGGAACCCTCCGTGGTCCCCACAGTGACAGAATGTGCTGCCCTGGGCCCATGGCTCCACTGCCCGCTCATGTATCCCTGCCACGTCCAGCCCCCGGCGTGTCCCGGTGCCATGGGCTCCCTAGGCCGCACCGGGAGCCGCAGAGGGGCTGTCGTTGGGCATGGAACCCTCCGTGGTCCCCACGGTGACAGAACGCGGTGCCCAGGGCCCGTGATGTCACAAGGGGCTGCCAGTAGCTGCCGAACGTGCGTGGCTCAGTTCCAGTCACCATCGCATGAAGCTCGCAGGGCGCACAAGTCAGCTCTCGCCCTGACACACCTGCAGCAACAATGGCGCACTGCCAGTTCCAGGAAGACATGATGCGCCTGCGGCAGATCAACAGGCAGATGAGATTGCTGGACGTGCGCCTGCAGCTGCTCCGGGAAAGGCTGTGTGCCTGCCGCCCCCTGAGGCTGAGCCTCCCCTGCTGCTGCCTGCCATGCGTCCGGCCCTGCGTCCGGCCCTGCGTCCGGCCTTGCCTGCTGAGAAGGGCCCTCACTGCAAGGATGGATGCGGAGCGACGCTTGGAAAGGTAAGAGAGCCGCCTGCTTTCTGCAGACATCGGCAGCCTCCAGGGGTGGGATAGAGGGAAGTTTGATATTGCTTATCAGGAGGAAAGGTTGAAACAGGTAAGCAGGATGGGAGTGAAAAAGCCATTTTGGAGAAATGGATTGAAAGGTACAGGAAAGGTAAAGATTGTTCTCTTGTTTTAATTTCAGAAGGAGAAGACTTTGCATGCTGTTGAACTCATGCTGTTGTCCATCTAGTTTGGCTTCTATCTGTGTGAAGGGTTTTGACCCCAGGGACATCTGTGTAATGGTGAAAGACGGGAAGGTGACCGTGGCAGCTGAGCACAAGGAGGAGCACAACACCTGCATGGGAAGAACATGTAACTACAGAAAATTCGTGAAGGAATTCTGCCTGCCCCCGGGGGTGAGCGACGAAGAGGTGACCTACACAGTGGAATCCAGCAGCTGCACTGAAATTCCACCCAAGTGCTGTCCTTACCTCTGCAACTGCTGAACTGCAGCAGGGTCACCCCTTCTCCCACCAGCCTGTCCAAAACAACCGTGTGTCAGCAGCTTCATTTATGTCTTCCATTAAAGAAAACAGCATTCTAAGCAGATTGTGTGAGCCTCATTTTGAAGGGTTTGGTGGGCATAAAGGGGGCTGCCATCAGGAAAACACAAAGATGTTTTTGGGCACATATGACTGTGGTCACTTGCTGGGTACTGAAGGCAGGGCTAGAGGTGGTGGATTCAGGGCATACAATCTCATGGATTTTAAAGGCTGAGAGGCACCACTTATGATCTGTCACATAACTGTAAGGACACTTCTCTAAATCCAATTTCTTCCATTTGAGCTCTAGGGTATTTCTAGGAAGAAAATCTTGATGATAAACACCATAAGGGAAGAGCCTTCTCCCAAAGAAGTCAAGCTGTACTCTTTGATCCCTTGGTTTGTTTCTTGCAGAGACTGCCTGGCTGGGAAAAGCTGTGGATGAAGGACAGAGAGCTTTTCCTCAGAAGAATTGGGATGAGGGTAGAACACTTCCCATCTCGGGGGGGGGAGGCAATGACAGCATTTCCTGCTGAATCAATGGCTCCAAAATAATAAGGAAACGTTTTTCATGTTGGGAGAGGGGGAGAACTGTCAGTATAATTGCTTGAAGGCAATTTTAACTCTGCTGCCCTGGCCTCAGTACTTGGGTTTGCACTCCTGTGGGAGGTAGCATTGCCTGCCCCTGCAGAAAGGTGTGTAACAGAATATACCTGGTGCCTGCATTTACCAGCCCCTGGGCCAGCATCTCCCCAGAGAGCACCACCTGTTCAAGCCCCTGGGGCTGGAGGGAGGAAGGTTGACACCTCTTCATGTGATGCACTTCCCTGCAACAGACTTTCCTAACAGGGAACTCAATGTTTTAGGTTGTGCTGGCATGGAATCTGATCTTCCCTAATCTGCCAGGGGGGGTGGTGAGCAGCTTGTGGGGCTGGTGCTGTGCAGGTGTGCTGCCCACTTGAAACTCTTCAGAGAGGAATGTTGTCCCTGTCATTAGCCTGGCTGAGAAATGCATTTGGTTGCTGTCACACACGGGGACTTTGGCCCCTAAAGGACCCTCACAGCAGCTAGGTCAATGTGTCCCAGTGCAGCCAAGGGGTCCCCAGTGCCAAAAGCACACACCCACTGCTGCAGCAGGGAATATCACCCTGGAAACACCCACACCTAAAGAAAACAAAGCCAGTCCTTTATGTACAGGCTGCAAACAGCCGGCCTCACTTTCACAGTTTACTCTCATCTTCTGAAGGTGGTGAATCACAGGGGATGGGTTACAGAGCAGTGAGTCCATGGCTGGGAGCACCACGGCTGGGGGAGGCCCCTAGCTCCATCGCCACCTGCTCCTGTCCTCTGGAATGTGGGAGCTCCTTCAGTCAAACATGTCACAAGCAGATCTCTTGAGGAACAGTTTAGCTTGGTTATAACCAGCTTGGTAATTTAACTTTGGTCAAAAAATTAACTGCTTCTGGGGTATTTTCAGCATCCAGCTACCACTTAAAATAACGCCTGTTAATAAATGTTAAACTTTATGGGCTTAGTGTGTAACTGGGTCAGTACAGAACCGTACAACTGTGGAAAAGTTTTGGTGTCAAGGGACTTTTTGAAGGTGAAAGGAATAAGGAACTTGTCTTTACAAACAAACTGTGGGTCTTGCCATTAGATAAAACTAGCACTGAGAGATAAAAGAAACAATGGGGAGGATTCCACTGATTGATAAATGCAACAAGGGAAATTTGCATTTGCAAACAAACCAAAGGCCTGCTGATAAATAAAATTGAATATTGGAAGATGAAAGAAACAATGAGAATAAACATAAATTCCATAAGGAATTCCACTGAGTGACACAAGGGAAGGACAAAAGGGGGGGGATTACACATTAGAGGGGGGTCTTAGGTATTAGGCGTTTTCACTCTGCCTGAGAGCCCCTTGATTTCAAAGTTATAATAATTTAGAGGGAAGGGGTTTACAGTTCCCATTCCCAGGGAGGCTCCTGCCTTCCTTAGCAGACACCTGTCTCTCAAACCAGGACAACCACCCTCATAGTAAAAAAAAAAAAAAAAAAAAAAAAAAAAAATTCCTTATATCACATTTAAATCTAACATTTTTCAGTTTGAAACTCCTTCTCCAGTCACTGCAGGCCTTGGATTAAGTGTCTCTCCATATTTCTTACCGGTGCTCCTAATCTATTGAAAGGGTGCCCATGCACAGGTAGTCTGATTCTGCTGGTGTTGGCCAAGGATGTTTAGACCTGGGAGGCTACAAGGGAGCCTTCTGTAAGAGCAGGCAGCAAGGATGGGGACTGGGGATGGACTGGGAAAGACCATCTTCCTGCAAAGCAACACACCAAGTAATAAAGCCAAAACCCCTCTGTGATGCAGTTTTTGCACTTTATAATGATTTCTACAGAAGCTGTCTAAGCATGCAGAAGGGAAACATATTTCAACACCTCCCCTCTACCCGTGACTTGCAGAATATATTGAGTCCCACAGCAATCACAGGGCTGGCTATGACTGCTCTCATCTTTATTGCTCATCCTTTAACACATGCTCTTCACACTCTGTTGCTAAATTAGGCTCCTTACACTCCTAAAACCAAATTACACTCTTGAGCACTTATTGACTTTCTGAGGAAAATTTTGAATTCATATTATATCCTGTGAATTGCTAGTGTAGGCTGCTAGGAGCATCTTTGAGACCTTTCCCATAGTAGAAGCAAATCACTGAAATAGTCACTTAGTTTTGTTAATACCTACATGCTGTTAACAATTTGGAACTTAGCCCAAAATCTATACCAAACAAATACTGAGAGTTTTCAAGGAGCAAATACCTTTCGAAAGCCACCATTAACACAGCAAGCCATAACATTACCACCTCCCATAAAACAAATTCATTTACCACTAGGTGGCAGATACTATTTTTTTTAATTTACCACCGTGCCACTCTTTTATTCAGAGCAAACACACTGAGAGTGGTGTCACAAAGCAATAAGGTTGGCACACACCAGAGCTGGTAGTTTTTTTTCTGTTATGCTAAAAGCAAGTGAAGAGGAGGACAAGAGACAGAGCTGTGTTTTGTGATCCTGGCTGTGCAAGAACTCTCAGGACAGACAACCATCATGTTAGGTTACTACAGTGGATTATATTGACCTTTGATCCTGCAGCTCTCCCCCATGGAGTACAGCTCCTGGATAAGGCCACTTTTGTTGGCTTCAGCAGCCTGGCTCTGCCACGGTTATCAGCCCAACAGGGGCTTCCAGTGGTTCATGTATTCTTCAGCATATTGTTGCAACAAATTATTTTTGGAGCCCATCTTGACCATCCTCATGCAGCAGATGCCCTCTCTGAATTCCCTAGCATGAGGAAGATATCACAGAGGGTGAATTTGCTCTGAAGTTCTAAATGTTAGTGTGTTCTTTAACTCTAGTCTTATGGGGGCATTTATAAATAGCCAAAGAATTTGTAACAAGAGGTCATCTGAGGAAGCTAAATCCAAACCTCTCCTTGGTCATCAATTTCTAGGGGTTTTCCTGCAGCCAGGCAGTGCTCTGCTGTGCTCTACACAGGTTTATGCTGTGTAGAACTGTTTCTCGCCCCACTATTGAAAACCTGGGGAGCGCAGTTCCTTCATGAGAAGGCGATGCCAGCTTTCCTCTCCCAGTGTCCCCCCTGCTCCTGAGGGCACAGCGCTGCCAGGGCAGGGAGCTGCTGCTCCCATTGGGCAGTGCCTGCTTGGCAGGGCTGTTCCTGCCAAGGACTGAATTAAATGCCTGTCACAGGGCCCAGCTCCAGACTTCACACCTCCCATCCTCATCCTCGGAGCAGCAGCATGGTGAGGCTTTTGGCAGCACTCCAGCCATGTGGGGCTGGTGCTGCTGCCCTCCAGTGCACCTCCCCATGAAGTAAGAAGCTTCATCCATCCATTGTGTTTGTGCATAAAGTTAAATTTAACCGTTGTCCCTGCTAAGCTGTTTGGCACCTTAGTCTCTTAGGTAAACTTTCCAAGTCTGTTTTCCATCATCTCCCTTGGAGAAAGCCCTGAGAGTTTAGAAGAGAGAGCAAGACCCATGGCTTCGACTCTGCCTTTGTACCAAAGACTCCATAGATCTGTTGTCATTCTGGACTCTGCACTTGTAACCTCATTAATAATCCTACACTGAATTTAGGTTAGGAGTAAGCTGATCCTTCCAGCACACTGGGTGTGACTCCCATGAAGCTGCCACCTCCATGAGCATGGGGCACTGGCCCTTGTTTCTCTTCTTTCACCCTGCAGATCCTTTCCCTGGTTTCTGGAATAAAAAGTAAATTTTCCATCTCTGTCTGTCTTCTAATTCTCTCTGCCATCCCATCTGCCCCTCCAATTGCTGTAGGTCAGGCCATTCTTTTCACTACTGATGTATGAGGGTTTGCTTCTTCTCTTGAAACACCACTCTGTGTGAAAAAAGCTTTGCTGTCCCTTCAATTGCCCTGTTATGTGGCATGAAATCATTCCCATCCAATTGTCTTTCTTGATTTCAACATTAATTACAAATAACAGCAGGTGTCTCAGCTCTCTGGTCACTTGTGCTGATACCTATCTTGGGTGTTACACAAAGTCTTTAAAGGCCTGCAAGTGACAATAATGCTATAATTAAAAAATCTGAAAACCTCACTGGAACAGATTTTAATCTGCCAGAAAAATAAAATGCAGCCTCCTCTTTTTCGCTTGTTTGGGGTTTTCTGCCATAGCTTTGTGCATCTCCACATGTGTGTGCAGAAGAGCTTGCAAAGGGAGAGCTGCCAGGGCTCTCTCTCTCGGTCACACAAATGCTTGTGGCACTTTACATGTCAAATGAGAAAACAAAATCCTCCCTCTGCTGAGGTCTGGGCCCCAAAGCCCTGCAGAGTCCTGGGTCTCAATGGAAACGAGGAGGGCCATCAACAGGCACAGCACACGACCCTGTCCCCTCAAATCCCTCCCTGCCATCTGGGGGGTCACCAGCCACCCCGTGCCTGTGTTTGTGGGATGTAGGGCTGTGCTCCTGCAAGCACAGGACCAGGAACACCACCCAGGGCATCTGGCTGTGGCCCAGTAAGAATTCCAAGGAGAATGTGAGCAAAAGTCACGTCAGTGGGAAGGCAGAGGAACCCAGAGGAGTTTGCCAGTGTGCTCACAGCCCAGGGACAAGCAGCCTCACACCAGCCACAGGCAAGGCACTGGACCCAGCAGGACACAGTGCTTGGTGCAGCCACCTGGACAGGCTCCTCCAGAGCCCAGCAGGGAGGGAAGGCTCCATCCTCTGGCAGAGCAGGAGAGGGATGGAGGAGAGGCTGGGGCCAAGCAAGGTGCACTGAAGACACACAAACCTTAGCACAGTCCATCAGAGCAACTCCATGGTGCTCCAGAGCCCATTGCCTCTGGCTCAGGCCATCAATGCTAAGCTGTGACTACCATTACTCTGTGTCTTGGCTTTTCCCTCTCTTCTCAGAACCTTCTAGAAATGTTTAAATATGAGCAGAATCTGCAGGATGCAGAAGAGATGACTGGGGTAGGAGATGTGAAGGTGAGAACAAGTTGTTAGTAAGGGCCTCATGCAGATAAATAATTAAAATCAGTGAGCATCTTTTGGTAGAGAGGCAGCAGAAGAAAAGGACTGTATTAGGTAGTAACAGCTGAACGTAACAGCTAAAAGTCGTGTGGCCTTGCTGAGGTTTTACTGATTGCAAATTCAGTAAGGCTCTGGGACACTGAAAAGAGAAGAATAAATTAAAATTCTACCACTTGGGGCCCACTCGTGCCATGTCTTGAGTGCTTTCTATTCCCACTAAATTCTCTGGACAACAACAGCACACAACTCCAAAATTACTGTGAACACTTACACAAGTAACACCCTTGGAGAAACACAGAGATATTTACATGCCCAGGAGTGAGTGTCACCACACAGAGCTAACAGGAAAATTCCATCATCCTGGGGAAAGTGTCAAAATCCCACCTTCTCTTACTGAGTCCCCACCCATTCTTGGCTGCTTGTTGTGTCTGGAGAGCCAGGCACTTAGTTTGAAATCCAGGGCTGGCACCCAGAGAGATTTATGGATGGAGTGCACCAGTGTAATGTAATCCTCACCCCAATATTTAAAAATAGCCCAAGGGACTGACCTACATAAACTCCAAGCCATCCAGTCTGGACTGCGTGCCCAGTCAGCACGATGACATTTCAAATGTGGTGCAGCTGACTCCACGACAATATGGTAGATTTCATCTGGGAGGGGTATGCAAAGTGTGCACCGACAATGACACCTCATATTGGATCAAAGCACCAAAACAACCTGGAGGAAGCACTCACTGTTTACTCTCCAGAGCAGCTACCAAAGGAGCAGGAGCAATGCTTGTACTGTAGTACTATCCCACCATTTCTATGAGCTTGCTTCTTCTGGAAAACTAAGGAAAAACAAGCCCTGACACGGCAGAGGATTACAGCACGCACGGAGGGAGCAGTAACTAGGTCAGCAAGCACTGGCCAGAGCGTGGCCCCGGGGCTGGGCATCCTGCTGGCTCCCAGCAGAGCTTTGCACTGGGCTCCCTGGAGGCAGGGGTCCTGCTGCCTGCAGCTTCAGCCCTGTCTTCATGGCAGCTCCTGGAAACTGGCTCTTGTCCTCCTGGCTCCCAGGCAGGCACAGTGCAGGGATGCAAGTTTTGCACCCTCAGTGCTGAGCTCCTTCAGCACTGGCCCACCCAAGGGCATTAGTGAGAAGAACAAGTATCCTGCTCCTGCGTACTCACTTTGTGTGGCTGCAGGGTTGAATAGCACACCAGGATCCCATTCTTCTCCCAGGGTGCCTGCAGCCTGGCGTGGAATTGGGATCAACCACCTGAATCCCACCATGTGCAGCCAGGGCCCTTGCAGAGAGGATCTAGTGAGGGTAAATGTGCCAGCTCTGCTTGGGGGGAATTTTCCAAAGCTCTGGCAAGCCCTTAAAGAGGTGCTTCGTCACCCTGGCAGCAAATGGAGAGGACTGAGCCAGAAGCCAATGCAGATCTTGATGCCACCATGTGCTTCTGGGAACCACAGTACACGGGGTACCCTGGCTGGGGTGCAGCCAGCTGCTTTGCCACACTTGTTTCACTTTGCATAAACCCTTGTGCTGTATGACAGAAATCACACACACAGACTCACCAGGGCTGCACACCCACTGCTCAGCCCTGGCCCTGTGCCCTCAGGTGCCATGTGCTGCCAGGAGCAAGAAAGCCAGTGCAGCAGAGCTTGACTTCAGCCAGCAGATGGTGAGATTCAGATACAAGGTAAAATCTGGTCTAAGAGAGACCATTTAAAAACGAGTTCATGGAGGACCATGCAGCTGGGGAGCAAAGGGATGCCTTGCCTGTCAGTGGCAGCAGACAGCTCTGCACCCAGCACGACCAAAACTTGCCTCTAGCAGCCAAGGTGACAGGAATTTATCAGTCACAGCCTGTCCTCTGGGTGCTGGTGACCCCAAAGCAAAAGCTGCCCCTTTTCTGAAGTCAGATCAGTGTGGCCCCTGTTCTGTGCCAAGGCACTCTGGGCCTCTACTGTGCCTTGTCCACAGCTGCTGGAGGCAGGATTCACCCAGGATGAGGAGCAATGACGCCTGTGGACAGTCCTGGGACCTTTCTGGTTTTCTGCCCATCTCTTTGGGAATGTTTTACTGACTGAAACAGAATAAGGTTGGCTAATGGTGTCAGATATAAAAATTCAGATAAGAATTCCCATAGACGAGATAAGCACAGGCTTGAGGACATTGAAGTCATTGTGTTGGGAGATGCTGCACCCTTAGACTGCCTGAGAGCCATGTTCAGTACCTAAGTGTTTTGGCAGAAAGCTTCTGTGTCTGAGACTCAGCACAGTATGGTACACAGAGTGCTCAAGCCTGTACTTCATCTCAGTTTAAAAAAAAACCGCATGGACAAAATATTAAAGGTCCAAAGAGTAGAGGTTCCAAACAACATCAGAGGGAATCAGAGAGAGGGACAAATTTAAACTGCATGTTAGGAGGAAAGCTGACTTTGGAGCAATGCAAACAGGAAAAGAGTGGGCATGGCTACACAAATAGCTCGCCCCCAAAACGGGGAGAGGGACAGGCTTTGGAATTCAGCTGACATGCCAAAAGCTTTGGTGGCATTTCCCCCTGCTGATGGTGTGTCATGGCAGTACTGCATTCCCCTCAACAAAAACTGGAGAAGAGCCCAAGATTTAGCTCAACTCAAGGACAGGGAGCTGAGATGTAATGGTCTGAAGCACAGTGTGCTGAACAGATGGCCTGATGGTGCCTGCTGGTCTGAAAGGCTCATTAGCTTCTACAGAGCATCCTGGGGAAGTCTCATCACAGGGTGTAGGAAGGAGCTCCCCTACCTCTCCTGCCAAGGACAGCAGTAGCTCAGAATCCCAGCACATTTTGTGTTCTGTAAGGGAAAGTCTCTCTTTCAAATCAGAAATAAATGAAATTACCAGTTAGACACTCACATTCTTGCACAACGGGTATCTCCATAAAAGAAAGATTAATTGGTTCTTTATTTGTAAATCACCTCAATACATCTTGAAGTGCTCCAAGGAAGCCTCTGGTTTCCCAGGACTTGAATTTTGGTCCTTAAGCTCATTTCTTCCAGCAGTATTGGGTCAGTCCTCGCCCATTGATGCTTTGGAGAGATGTAAATCTGAGGCTTGGGATGTGTGCAGGGGTGTCTCCTGATAGCACCCCAGAGACCTGACTTCATCTATCCCATTGTGGAGGCTGGCTTGGAAGAGAAACATCCTGCAGCACTTCCCCTTCTCATCCACTTTGTTTCACCTCAGGGAGAACCAGACACTTAAATTCAGGTGCTTTTCTAGACCTCAGCTTATTCTTTTTACCTATTAACAGTTTTCTACCCATCAGCCTCTTTGAATTCCAATTAGAAATGAAGTTCAGTTTGCTTCCAATGATTCATGTGGGAAGGCCCATGAGATCTGGCACAAACAGCAGCTCATCACTTATGTTTAATATGCCAGAGTATCACAAATCACAAGCAGGGAGATGAGATGACCTCTAATAATCTAACATTTTTAGAATATTCCTTTGATTTTTACAGAAGGAAAGGTAACTGAAAGTATTTGAAGAGCCAGAGGCTCTGTCCCTTGCTTAGCATTAGCATCAATCTCTCTGACATTATTTGTGCTAGTTTTCTCCTGGGTATAGAGGTTTAACTGGATTTCAAACATTATCAAGAAGATTCAAAAGGTAAAGGCCAGATATTTTTATGTTTGCTGGCTGAAACAGTTTTTATTCCATCTCCTTGACTGTGAGTATAGAGACGCTTCTTGCTCCTTGAAAACAGTGTTAAATTCACAACTGCTCACAAAGCCATATAAAAGCAATTTATTGCACATCACTGAACACCCTCAAGAGGCCTGAGGCAGCATTAGCATTTTTATAGGAAGTGCTGGTATATCCTTTTGCACATACCCCACCTGTTCTTTTGTTCCTACATGATGTCTATGGAAGGAACATAAATGCTTGCAAAGATGTGCCCAGCCCCACACAAAGGAGGCCAAGGCAGCCAGAAGAGTCTGGTGGGGATGCAGTGGGACACACCAACCTTCTCAGATATTTTAACTCCATTAAGTGCTGAAGACAGAGGGCACATGATTACAAATCCAACCACGCTGACCACATAAGGCTGGTTTCTTCTGACCAGATAAGCCTTGACTTGTGTCACCTCTGGCTGGGATAGGGACACCAGGCTGGGGCAGGTAGATTCAGAGGACCTAAGAGGAGAAGTGACCCAAGCTGCCAAACAGACTCCCCAGCAGGTTTTAGGACATATTTCAGCTGAAATAAAGGTGACCATCACCAGTGCCATTCAGTGGGCAAAGAAATAAACTTAAAATTTCCAAATAAAGAAAAATAAAGAACAAAAGCTCATGTTTTCCACCAGCCACAGTAATTCACTGTGTTTTCCACCAAGAAATGCCACAGTAATTCAAATTTAAAACACCAAGATAGCTGGGCTTTAAAATCAACAAAGCAGTAGCAAAAGAGTTTCATATGAGCTAATACAGATAGTGCAGATTGAAAGTCACTTGGCACCAGAGAGAAGTAAGGGAATTGCACAATTTTTGGCCACAGTTCTAAGGGGTTGTAAAAGTTACGTGAGCAAATGGATTTTTCACTTTATCAACTGACATTCCTTTTGATCAAGTTGTTTCTTTTTCTCTTCCCCTCTTTTTTGCTTGTTTATTTTAGGACATTCACTCCTGGTACAGAAGAGCAGCAGGTGCTGATCGTGGATTACTCTTGGCACAGAGAAGCTGCAGTTTGAATCTTGGGTGCAGGTATATTTACAGAAAAGAAACATTCAAAAACATCTGCAGCACAAAATTATTTTCTGTTTAGTCTTTGGGCCTAAAAGGAAAAAAAAATTGTCTTTTGTCTGGGCCACTGGTGCACCTGGCTGCAATTCCTGCACTGCAGAGCCAGACTGTGCAGCAGGCTGAAGGCAGCTGCCCACGCAGCAGGGACGTGCTCGCTCAGCACCCTGAGGGCATCCACATGTCAGGGAGCACCGAGTTCACCTCAGCTTCTCCACCACCTCCAGGGTTTGCTCAGGAGCACCACAGTTTGTGACGCTCTGCTCCCAGCTCAGCTCTCTCAGGATTTGAAGATGTCTTGGACAGGGCTGAAATTCTTGGAGTGCTCTGTTGAGCACTGACCACAGCCAGCTAAAGTGATTTTCTCTCCAAAGCTCTGCTGCAGGTGCTGGCAGGGCTCTTTCTGCAGCAGCATCTCAACATCACACACAGAGGAGGCTGCAGATTTGGTCCTAGGCCTCCTCCTGCCCCAGAAGGACCACTTCCCAGGGAAGCCCAGCAGGAAACAGCTGACAGTGGGCAAACCTAGATCAACTCTTCTCCATGGCAGGAAAAGCAGAGCTAGGCAAGAAAAGCCCACAGCAGGGAATGGGGAAAGTCTTCCTTACTGCAGCCTTGGGTAAGCATCTTTCCCATGTTTGCCATTTAGGAGCTTCTACACCAGATGCTCAGGAGGGTGTTGGGTTCCCTCCCACCATCCAAAGCTGGCCTTTCCAGGGATGCAGTGAGCAGTGCCAGGAGAGAGTAAGCTTGTGCTCCTTGCTGCTGCTCTAGCATTTACCTGGGCAATGCAATCCATGGGCTGGGGTCCAGGCAGGCACAGAGGAATGTCCCAGGCTCTCTCCCTGGGCAGGGTGTGACTGTCCCCTGTGCTGCTCATGACTGACCTAACCAGCCAGATCAGATCCCAAGCGCCTGACACTGGGGCCAGCATGTCCCCACACCAGTTCCTGCTGAAAAATCATAGGATGTTTGGGGAAGAGGGACCTTTAAGTTCATCTGGTCCCAACCCTACTACCGTGGGCAGTAATGCCACCCAGGATCAGGTTGCTCAGGGCCCATCCCACATGGCCTTGAACCTTCCAGCAGCAGAGCATCCACAATGTCTCTGGGGAACCTGTGTTACTGCCTCACCATCCTCAGGTTCAAAACCAAGAGCTGCAGAAAGGAGTGACTTGGGCTGTCACCTGGGAGAGGGGCAGCCTCGCTGTGGGGTTGCTCTGGAGGTACCCACATCCCCACAGGCAGCCTCACTTGCTGAACACCCTCCTGCTGCTTATGCCAAGGCTTAAATTTCTTCCAACAGCGCAATGGCAGGGGAAACAGTGTCATTGTGTGAAATTCTGTGTTTCCATCTTTTACTCACCCTGACTTTACTCAAGAACTAACTTTCTAAAATCAGGTTTCCATATAGTTACCAGTGCTCTTCATACATCTGGGGATCAACCATAGCTTAGAAACTTCCTTTGTTACAAACTTTCCTAAAGGCTCTTACTGTATTTATGATCCCCTAAATGCCCTTGGAAATACCGGGAGAGTGATAAGAATCAGGCTGGAGGCTTTTTGTCAACTTTGACTAATGAAAAACCCATTTCATGAAATAAAGTGACCTTCTTTCCAAAATGCCGTGTCCATGTCCCAGACACCAAGGTCTTGGGAGGGGGGAGTTCATAGATTATGGTTTCATTGCCAAATCAGCATATTCAGATTCAGAAAAGGGGGGGTGGGATTTTTTTTTACTTTGGTTTGGTTGGTTGGTTGGCTTAAAAAAAATTATTTGAGCAGCCACAGGCACTGAAAAATAAACCTCCCATATTTCTCAGTAAAGCAGTATTTTTTTGGCTTGCTAGTGAGTTACCTGAAGTGCTGCCATCAGCATGGGAAACACTTAGAATTTAATCAGATCAGTGCAGTCTGCTGAGAACTGCAATTTGCCTTTCTAATGCCAAAATAAAAAATTAGTAGCAGCAGGTTTTCTCTGTTTTTCTCCTGAACTGCAAACGGGCCGTCACATGGCAAGCAGGAGGGAGGGGTGGCCGCCTGCATCCCGGCTCAGTGTCCGGCAGGAGGAGGTCTGAGCCCCGGGGAGGCTCTTTCTGTGCAGGACGTGCCAAACGCTGCTCTGTCTCACCGCAGTGGCTCGTGGGGAGGAACACGCAGGCAGAGGCAGTTCCAGCAAGGATGGGGAGCAAATCCTTGGCAGCACAGACTGCCACCTGCTTTGCATGATATTGTGTGTTACAAACCCCCTCTCAGCCCTTTTTTTGCTTAGTTTTAGTACAACCTGGAAGAAGGGGAAATAAATTACCTCGGGACGGGGAAAAAAGAAATGTAGAAGGCAATGCCGAGACGAAACTCGCAGCTGCAGGTTCTGCAGGTCCTGCAGGTCTTGCCTCAAAGGAGTTGCAGGTGATGTTTCAGGAGCCACAGGCAACAGCTTTCCCAGCTCCGCAACAGCAAAAAGAAGCTTCCTCTGCTGTTGCTGGTCTCCGCTTCCTTCTTGACAGGCATGTTCAGCCCTCCTTCCCCACCGTTCCCTGAGCCGAGGACATGCAATGTTCCTGTCAAAGGGTCTTAGATCCCTGCTGGAAGAGTTCATGCCCTTGATTTCACAACTCTGAAAGGGGAAAAAGAAGAAAAACAGCCTACAAGAAAAACAGCCTCTGAACACCGAATCCTCCCCACCCTTCACCCCAGAGTGTGTGACAGGCAGGAGCAGGGCTGGGATGGCACTGAGCTGCTGCCCTGTCCCCGGCGCTGGCCTCGGCCTCTGCTGAACACGGGCACGGCAGCTGGGCCTGGGGCTGCCCAGCCGGCCATGCTGCGGCCCTCGGCCAGGCCCGGCCCTGGCGTGCTCTCTGCTCTCTCCCCGGGGTCTGACTCAACGACAGGAATGTGTGGGGAATGCCAGCACACTGACTTGAGAATGGGAAGAAAACAGCAAGAGGAAAATATTACTTGGGCTTTTTTTTTCCTTTTTTTTTTTCTTTTTTGTGGGGAGCTCGTTAAAAATGCACTAATTAGAGCGGGAGGCAGAGCTACAGCTAAATCTGTCGTTTCTACAGTTTTTGTGCTTTGCATAGTCCTAGGGTAGCATATTTCTGAATCTCAAGAGCCACAACTCCAAACTAGGAGACACCCTGCCCCACCTACACCGTGCTCCACTGCAATTCCCACCCCAGCCTCTCACTCTTCAGCCTTCCTCCAGTCCCGCTCTTTGGGACAGCAAACCTCCTGCTCCAGCAGAGCCCTGGCACCCCAGCAGCTCCCTGTCACCTCCTCCTCCTCTCCTGTAACTCCATTTGCTGCACGCCCAGGCCAGAACAGCTGAGGAGCTGGGGGCTGCTGTGCCCAGCCAGCACCACCCACTGCCCACTGCTCACGGCTGAGGTGCTGCCCAGTGGAACACATTTCAAAGTGTTCCTTCTGCAAAAGCCTTTCCCTGGCTGCTGCCTCCTTCCAGGAGGCCTCCCCTGTTACTCAAGCCTTGGCAGTCCCTGTGACATGCTCCCCCTGCTCAGGCAGGGTTATGAGGCATTAGAAGACACATGATGTGTCCTACACTCGTGTAGGAAGCTGTGCCTTTCAGGAGCCTCTCAGAAAACAGCTGTGGAAGTGCTGGCTCAGAATAAAATATCTGGAATAAACAATTTTGGACATTCTTAGGGAAAAAAAAAAAAAAAAGTGGGCACACACACACTGCTGTATGTTTCTCTCTGAAACACTGAAACACAAGGTAGCTCAGTTCTGGCTCCGGTATGCCGCGAGTACAAAAAGGAAGACCTTAAAGGAACTCCACCACAGATTTAATTTTCTTCTTGTGGCCTCAGGATCAGGAGGGTTTTCCAAGATGTCCTTACAAATTTGATGCAAAGGAAATAGCCTGGCATAGCTGAATTTCCAAGCCTGGCCAGCCAGGAGGCAAAGCAAGGCCAGAGGGCCGGGCTGCAGCTGGGTGAGCCCAGCTGGCTCCATGGTGGCACGTCCTGGCTGCCTTGGAAATGCCTTGTCAGACGAGAGCTCAGTTTAATATGTCAACATGTCAGGTCAGGCAGCAAGTGCCCGGATCTGGAACAGATCTGGAACACACTGGCATGTAGTTTGGGGGCAGTGGTGCCTGTTGTCTGGGGGCCCAGAAGGATGCCAGAGCAAAGGGGCACTTTCTGGAAGAGGTTCTTGCACCAGCTACTGTCCTAGCAAAAGCCACAGACTCTTCATCTCGCAGAGTTTCAGGTCATATCTAGTAAATTCGTGTGGTTAATTTTGTTGTATCCCTCATACCCTTGGGGCTCCCTCCATCCTATCCAAGCCCCAGAAGCCCATTTCATATCTCATTTGCAATTAAACAGAAAGCAGTTGACACTGCATTTGTTTCTGCAAGAGCAAGGTTTGTGCTGAGTATCATATGGAATTTGTTGCCATGGGAAATATCAGTGTTTGTCAAAACTTTAAAATCCAACCCAGTGTATCAAAGCATCCCACTTCCACTTGTGCACCCACAAAGCTGGGGACAAATTACAATGGTGACAAAGCAACTGTGGAGAGGATAGGAAATTAAATTTGCTCAATACACATTAAAGAGGGAAAAAGTAGGCAGCAGCAGCGAAAACAGAAAAGAGAACATTAGCGTGTAAACAAAAAGTACCAGGGAAAAAATAGTCCAAAAGGCAAAAGGGTTAATTAACAGCAACAATTTATTTGACTTGGGTGACACTTAGAGAGAGTGTTGTGATGTCAAACCCAGCCCTGAAATTACACTGTAATCAGCACTCAGGGTTGCAAAGTGTTCCTGTTACACGGGCATTAATTACATCCCCAGTGGCAAGGCCTCAGCTGTGGTTCCTGGTGCAGGTGGGTGCGGGGGTGGCCCCAAACCTCTGCTCTTCCTGCCTGGTTTTTTCCTCCTCCCCAGGCCCCACTGCTGAGGTACCAATCCCATCTGTACTAATGCAGAGGCTCAGAATGGGGAGGGCAAAGTGCAGCTCCCTTTCCCCAGTCAATCAACACCCAGCAGAGGAAAAAAGAAGAGAAATGAAAACCACCCTTTGCCCTTGAGCCCAAGAGATGCTTGGCCCTCCTGACTCTGACACAGCACAGGCAATCACCTCTTCCAAGCATACCCAGCAGAGGTGCCAATAAGACAAAACCCAAAGTTTTCAGAGTAACTATATACCAAAGGCTCAGAGCTCCAGACAGGAAGGTGAGAGTCCAGGAGAAGGACACCCAGAGCCAGACACAGCCATCCAAACACTGACACTGAGAGGTGTCTCCAGCCTGCAGACACAACCACCACAGGCTGCCCTGCCTGGCACCAAACTGAAGCACAGATATATAACTTCTGAAACTTGCTTTGAAGCTGCCAGACCCTGCTGAGCCTCTGTGGAGTAAGGCAGTGCCTTCCCAAGAGCCAACACAGACTGCATGCTGCAACTATGCAAGCAAAAGAAATGGTTTGTTTACAGCCTCTTTGAGCCAGCCAATAGCATTAGCAACACACAGAAATAAAGCAGATCAGCTCCTTACTGCAGGAGTAAGTAATAAAAAATAGTTTTTATTTAAGTGATTTAAAGAAACAACGCCTTTCAAGTCAATTAAAAGTTTGCTTTAGTGTTGAAAGGATCTTAACATAGGCTGAAGTTCTTTCAGAAGGCAGGGTCTGTATTTCTTGGACATGATGTGATGAGCCCAAGACAGCAGTGTCAAACTGCTGAGGAATTCTCCTCCTCCCCAGCAGCAGCACTGAAAAATAAAATCTGTCAGTCCTTTGTTGCAAATCTTCTGTTGATGGTGGTGGAAAGAGCCAGACAAATAGCTTCACAGGAACTAATTTCTTTGTCTTTTCTTGTTATCTAACACCAAAAATACTGTAAATACATCAGATTTGGTTCCTCTTTTTTTTTTTTTTCTTAAAGGCTATTGCTACCAAAGGCAGCCAGCTTTCTTAACTGTAGCGAACAAAACTAACTTTCCCCAGGAAGGCATCACTTTCATTTCTCCTTAGGTGCTGATTTGGGTGGTTTCTTTATAGATGCACTAGGTGAGCAGCTCACACTACTCACTTACTGGACTGCTGCTGCCCATTCAAAGCCTGAAGTGCTGTGCAAATAGTACTGACCATATTTTCACCTTGTGTGCCCTCAGTCAAGAGGTAATGTCACCTGAACACTCAAGATCTGTCCTCTTTCTTCCCCAGATCCAATGTTTTATGAAACTAGAGCCTAAATAAAGTCCTAAAGATGTTAATCTCATTAGGTGTGCAGGTGTCCCACAAACGAGGACGTGCTGAACATCAGCACCAAGCCATGTCTTGGATCAGAACTGTGAATATTGGATCAAGCCACCAGCACATAATCCATGTCTAAAGCGATAAAGAAAGCTCATCACCCAGTCCCCCTGTCCTGTTTAAGCACCTGTTTGACCGTGCCATGACATGGTTTTGTGACAGGCTTTTGGATTTTAACACAGTGCCAGAAGTAGGGATGATGCGAGCACAGCGCAGGGATGTGAGGACAAAGCTGTGTCAGCCCCCTGACTGACCCGAGCTGAGGATCCCTCTGCACCCAAAGCAGGAGGGATTTGTGACCCCTTGCCAGAGGTCTGATCTTGTTCTGCAAGTGGGACTTTGGAACCCTCAGACACTCTGCCTCCCGGCAAGGGGTCCCACCTCCGACCCTGCCCAGCTCTATTCCAGAGCAGCTACAATTACTCAGAATTTAAGTGTCAAAACGCCGGGAAATGTGTATATTATACACAAATATCTGCTGTGTGAGGGGGCTTGCAGGTGCCTTGGCTGCAGCTCGGGCAGCGCTTGGCGGAGGTGAGGCTCTCCTGGCTTGCCTGCCCCAGCCCCGTGTCAGGCAGCGGCATCTCCCGTCTGTGGGATCACCCAGGCCGGTTTGCACACTCAGTAATGCCCTTGCCAGCCACGCCAACACTGCACAACCGCTGCCAAAGAGCTCTTCTCTTTGGCTTTTATTCCCGTGGCACCTCCGCATCCCTCCCTGTGTGCTAGGGTGATGTAAGCTGATGAGCCAAGCTGCCGGGGCTGAACCACAGAGAGGTTTCCGGCTCAGGGCCCGGTGCCTCCCGGAGGAGGAGGAGGAGGAGGAGGAGGAGGAGGAGGAGGAATCCCCTCCAGCCTCTCCGCCGCTGCGGCGGTGACTCAGCCGGGGCTGCGGGACCGCGCTCGCCA